>LPNX010515599.1:640620-968430 GCA_001517045.1 Pseudotsuga menziesii
AGGGTTTTGTTTAGAGTTGTGCCATGGTGTGCCACAGGGAACAAGGTCTTCTGCAAATGCCAAGATGAAGCCCATTACAGTAGAAAGTCATATGACATCATCTTCTGCTTCTTTATCTTGTATATCTGAAGAAGGGTCTGAGGAAGGCTCTGATGAAGATTGGATTCCGGTTTCTTCTCTAGCTTCAGCCCCGACTGTGTCTACATCTTATTCATTGATTGATGATGTTGGTTCTGAAGATACAAGCTGTTCTCTCATGATGGAGCACAGTACATCCTGCAGCATCTCCTCTGATTTGTTAGCAGATTGTTTGGAGGATAATGCCTATCACGGTTCTAAGAACGAGTGTTTGGCAAATTTGGATAATTGCAATTTCTTATTGGATGTCACTTTTCAGCTCATAAATTGTCCATGGTGATAATCCTTGGATACAGTGTATTGTTTATTTTCCGATTACTAGTTAGTCTGTAGAATATTATGAGTTTTGACAAGGATGACATTTTCTTGTTTAGCAGGAGATGATTTATTAATGATGTATGCATCTTATCAGTCTTTTACTCGGGTTTTCTTTGTGCTTTAGAGCCTTCCAAGTGACTGACTGATTGTGCTCCTTTGTACTCTCCTCTAGGAAGAACAAGAGATCAACATGTCTCCCTATTGAGCCTAGTCTATAGCAAATAGAAGCTTGTTGTCTAGTACTTATAGCCAGTAGTGAGTAATGCATTCTTTATACTATACTTTTCTAGGAACATGTCTTTGTATTGGGGCGATGAAAGGAAGTTACCACCCATAAAAAATTATGTACAAGATTTATAATTGGATAATATATAATGTTGTTTGGCTGTTAAGATTTGAAATTGTTGCTGTCTTTTCCTTGAGAATCTTACCTCTTCTCTCTATTAGTATGCATTTTGGTGTATAATAGTAAATAAAAGCAATGTTTGGACATTGTTGTACAACAGAGCACCTCGAAGGCACTACTACCAAAAAAGGTCCTCTGTCATTCTTCTTTTCCATCAAGTAACATATTAATGAAATAACCTGCAAAACCCCAGGACATAGAATTTTATTTTACAGTTCATTTAGTGACTGCATGCAATATTTATTGGCTTAAATTCCTGATTTCTGTTAGAACAAATATTGAAGCCAAGAGAATCACACTATTATCAAAAGGCCTCTCTATACAACCAAAGAGCTCTATTATTCAAAGGATTTGTACCAAGACCTAATAACAACACTAACTATAATATCAATTATCAGTAAAGTGCTGACAGAATATTCAGGAAGTGGACCAGTATTATGATTTTTCCCAAAATTATCATTAAAACTAGAAAAGAAGGAAATCCTTTTAGTGTATGCTAGCAAAGCTAGTGATTTTGCATATAAACCAGATCCATTAAGAATAGCATCAAACTGAGATCTGGCAGGGATATATTTCCCAGCCATACTAGGACATATGCTATCCTGACTGGGCAATCTAGAGTGCAGACATGAAAACAGCTATATTCAAAGAAAACCTACTCCAGAAATAGCAACATAAAAACAAAACTAACAAAAACGAATCTACAGATTCAAGCCCTAGTCATCACGAAAAACCACTAAAATCACCCCTAGCTTTCTATGTTTCAACTTTCAATTAAATTATCATTTATGTGATACATAAAATTTATTATTTTGAACCAACTCTATATCTGACAATTTTGAATAAATTTTACGTCCATACCATAGGCATCCATATACCCATATCCTGGTAAATGAACATCTAGCCCAAAATTTTTGAAAACTTGTTGTGTAAAATTAATATCATTTATATATCCAATTGTAAATCTCAGCAGATAAAGGAATTAAAGCAATTATGATGCACTTAGCCTAAAGAGACACTGATCAGTGGCCATGGTTCTGATTTCTTCTTATGCTATAGATTCTACATTAATTATCATTGAAACTGACAAGAAAGAAACCCTTTTAGCATAAGCTATCAGATCTACAGATTTTGCATAACACTAGATTCATTTCAGAATTGCATCCTACTTAGGTCCAGCTGGGATATATTTTCCAGCCTCCGGGACATATGATTTCCTGACTCAGTGATTCAGATAAGAAAAAATCCATATCCAAAGAAAATATACTCAATAAATAGCAACATAAAACTCAACAGCTTTGCACCAGAACCAACCCTCTCAGCTCAACTAATGATAGAACCTGCACCACCAACTGGATCACACTGCCACTCAACAAAAATCATGCCCAACAATCCAGTCTGCAGCCGGAAATGAGGAAGCGGTCTAATCAAACTAACATCTCAGTGGAATTTTCAATTGGCTCAACACCTTCTACTTTGTTTAAGTTAAATGTGTCTTGTTACCCCCCTTTTTGTATGGGTGTTCGCTTGTGAATTTCTTCACAACTTTGATAGGGGATGACAGGTTAATGGAGATTTGGATAGCATAGTATCGATGCTTTCCTTTGTGATGATGCCTTGGGTTCTTGATGTTGATGCTCTGTGATTGATTGATGGAGAATGATGTTGCACTTGTTCATGGTATATAGTTTATCTTCTTCATGAGCCCTCTATTGTTTTTGATGTATTTGACACCTAAATAATGTGGTCTTTCATTATGCATGGAGCACCCTGGTATCTCACTCACTTGGCATGACATGACGAAATGGATGGTATGGTGGCCTTTGGGGCCTATATTGATGGGTCACAGCCTCGGAACCCCAAGAATAGTTACCAGTATCGAGTGCTTAAATATCCAAGAAGTTTGTGCAAGTCTTCCATCCCTATTTCATTTGGAAGTTCTTCTCATGGCTTTTCATTCTTCAAATGCATTTGAAAAAATAAAAATGGCAGAGAATATTTTTTCTACCCTCAGCAATGTAAGTTGTCCTCCAGTGGAACTTAACAGCACACAAGTGGTTTGCTGGTCTTTTCTAGATGGCTAATCAGTCAACTGATACACTCATGATCTCCAGGTGTTTCTCCATTCAAACAATCAAACGTCTCATAGAGAAAGCAAACGCATTGAGATTCATCTCCATTACATCTTTGGTGACTGCATAACAGAAGATCATTTACCAAATATCTTCAAACTGGCATTACATCTTCGGTGACTGCATACCAGAAGATCATTTACCAAATATCTTCAAACTGGCATTACATCTTCGGTGACTGCATACCAGAAGATCATTTACCAAATATCTTCAAACTGGCATTAAGGAAGGGAAAATTTAAAAGGTTTGTGTAGATGCTTTTCAAACCGGCATCAAGGGGAGGTGGGGGGGCAAGTTTAAACAGTTTAGGGTGATGCTTGGTGCTGTGTAAAGGAAAGGAAAATGGTCATTGAAAGATATTGAATATTTGTACTCTTTCTATGTAATTGTATCGCGAAGTGTTTATATTTTAGATTTTGGGGCGGATTAGCACCTATGCTTTTCCTAAATTGCAGGAGGATGATACATGCACTTTCCAGAAAGATTTTATGGTGTCATTCCAAATTCGAAATAAATAATTATAAAAAGAATATCAAAAATCACTGATAGCTGATGCATGGATAGTGGGTAGTTCGTGGCAGAAAACCTGTTTAACTAAAAGAAAGCAATTGATAACAGAAAGCTTAGGCCTAGACAACATGTGATTACAACTACGCAGGGAGAACAACTTGTTCATGGCTCTTAACTTGTGGTTAACGGAGTTACCAGCCACAAGTTATAAGTGACTATGTTAGTATACATAAACAGGTTGTGGTTCAATAGTGAAAACGATAGCATGTCAAGCCACTCACCAAGGTCAAACTCTCCCTTGAACATGAATAAACAGGTGGCCATTGATGGTTTTCCCTCCAGTGATCTTTTGTCTATGCAAGCCACTCATTTTGAGTTTAAAGGAAGCACAATAACAATATATCTGCAAGATCAAATGGCTTTACATGTTTCAAAATCAATGGAAGAGACTAACCAGCTTATGGAATCGAGCCCCAACAATTGCTACAGGTTCCCAAAGTATTAGATCAGCCTATCAGAAGGTTAAGGCAACGTGGAAGAAGTTGCAAAGCTATTTAATATATTTTAAAATGGAAAAGATCACCCATTTTAATCATTTTTACAATAATCTTAAGCTGGTTCCAGTTAAAAAACCATGAAATTGTGAAGCTTTGAGATCTTTCTTTAATGTGCCATAAGGGCCATGTCTGATGCGTTTGTACTCTACAAAAGGACCAAATGTTCCAATAGTTCATGGTTAGCACTCAGGGACTTTTAAAATAGTTTAGCCATGTATGACTTTCAAGTTTCATTTGCCAAACTAGTATTTTATGGGATAATATCAGGAATTAACAGATGCAGTTATCAGCGTTAAACTTGACTATCATAGAAGGTAATACATACGTCTCCCTATGAACAATAGGGTCTAATTCAGAATCAAAAGTTTAAAGCTACACACTACGGTACATTTATTCATCTTCAAGAATATCACAGAATACACCGCTGCATTTTTTAATTTTAGTCATTAGAATGTTCCATCAAGAGCAGGATTTATTGTGAATGACTGAACCCAATTATTTTTTATTTAATAATCATGACAGTATCCACAAAATCCAATAAGAATGGTTTAGCTTGTGTAAATTCCATCACTACTATATTCGGTTGGTACCATTTTGCTGATTAACAACAGACAAATCTCATTACATGAGTTTTAGCATAATATAAATAAAAAAGTGAGAATTCTAAAAATCTATCAGATTTTGCAAAAATATGGGCTCTGCTTATAATTTATATGCCACTTTTATTTTGGCATATTGTCTTCACCATAAAACAATGTTTCCCGGGTTCAGACTATGACAAAACTATTTTATAAAATTTACACACCAATAAATTCAACCTTCTATTCCAAAACAACTAAAACTATCCTATATCTCGACCTTCAAATAAATTTAATGCCTACCCCTCTTATAGGGAAAAAGGAATGACAAGAATTACAGGAGGAAAATCAAAATTTGTTCAATACAATAAAGTTATAATTGATAATCCGAATAAAGCATATAGCATGGTCTGCTGAATCCTGTCGGGTGTTCAATTACCCTCAACAGCTTTGGAAGCCTCAGATGCCTGTAATTCTCCATCATTTCCCAGCTTTTGAACTTTATTTGGCCGTTTATCTTTGGTGGATCCATCATCCTCTTCAAAACGCCTATGTTTGATCTCTTTTCCAGTACCATTCCCCTTGGTGAATGAGTTTCGATTGTTAGATGAGTGCCTGCCTCCTCTGCCACGACCACCTCTGAAATTAAAGGTGAATTGTCCAAGTAAATAAAAAGTAAATAAGTCATTTTAAACAAGTCATCAATGGACAAAACTGTGGAACACCTATTCTTGAAACCCAGGGTAGAGACGGATTCTAAGAAAATTGCTTTAATGGATAGCATCATGGCGTGTCATAAATAAGCATCCACAAAGCCAGAAAGTCACTCTTCAATGTGAAACAAAATGAGACTGCAAATCAAGGGTTTTCTGATTCCCCAGACTCCATCCCTAATTACAAACCAGAGAAATGCAAATGGTACTAGAATTTTTTCCATGTCCATTTCTTAAGGAATTCATGACTCTCGTGAAGATCTATCCAAGGACAAATCAGGCATCCCATCATAGGGCTAGCCACTAATCACACCAGAAAACCCTTGAATGTTTTAAATTTTTCAAAAGAAATGCAAACTGAGAACTCTCATGAAACTTTCCCTTTGTTGACTACACAATGCCACCAAACCAAATTCCTCTTTGAGTAAAAAAAAGGTACCTTCCCCTACTGTTGCCTGCAAATTGCCGACGCTTATCTTGACCTTCACGAAGCTTAGCCCATTATTCCTTCTCAGCTTCACCTGAAAACAAACAAATCAGATTGACATCAAGCTTTAAGGTCCATACAAATTTGGGACATTTTACAAACCACATATGCATTGTGCACAAGATACAACAAAGCAGCATACCACGCATCCACAGAAAAATATGCACATACCCTCAACTGCTTCTAACACAGCAATATAGTTCTTCACAACTAAGCCCCCCTCTTCTGCAAGTACAGCTGCTGCTCGTGCTTTCTGAACCATTTCAGGCTGCTCAAAACGGACATGTCCTGACTTTTCTCCCATATGATAGTCAACATACTGATACAAATATCCAATAAAATACATTATAAATCATCACAAGACAAAAATCTGAAAACTCAGCAACACACAAATCTGTTACATTCCCCTAACTGATCAAACATCAACCACTACTTTCCTGACATTATCGTACTCGAACAGGAGACCTGGCCTGAATGGGAGATCTCGATCTGACTGGAGACTTAACATGAACACGACCCTTTGTTCCACTGGGAGAGTGCTATGGGATGCAGATGCAGGTTCGGCGCATATCAAATCATGGTAACCTCAAATTAACACAAATGACCAACATATCAAGATGGGTTCGACGCATATCATACCGGGTGTAAATGAGGCTCTGCTAGTTATATTTTCAAGCTGAATTCTGCATAGGATCGCATACATACAAAATGAAAAGAAGAAGAACAGAAGCCAGTGACAAAATCGATGGTTCCCACGTGCCCTATTTGGTGTTTTTTTTTACTAACGCGCCGTCGGTTAAGCGACGGTTCCGTGCCCTATGTCACTTTTTCCTTTGCTTTGGTTGTTTAAATGACCTTTTTGACCAACGCGCCGTTGGTTAAGCGACAGTTATGACAATATCCATCGCTTAACCGACGTGTGTGGCCACATTTACAAAAAATATATATATCTTTGTGATTTTTGGTAGGTTTAAAAGAAAAAATCCACGTGCCGTCGGAAGTAACCGTCGGATTTTGGATCGAAATGTAGTAGTGAGGGGGGGGGGACTTACTGAGGTAGACTGACCTGCGACATGGCTACTTGGGCTAGGGTTACTTTCAGACTGTGATGGGTTCTTAGGGATAACAGATCTTCGCTGCAGAGTTATAGGAGGGTTTCTTCAGACTCTTCTGGGCTTAAAGGTGTATAATCGGTATTCTGGCCTAGGGTAAAGGATCCAAAAGTTATCTTATATATTTTACCGCTTCGAAGCAAACCACTTTTCTCATCGAAGTCACTTTCACTTTCAAACATAGGTTAGTAGTACTAATATCTAGCAATCTGATTCGATAAGCAATATGCATTTTTCAGCTAAGAGCATTTCAATTTTCAGACTAAGTGAGTTCAAGTACTTACCCCTTGGTCCTTTGAAGAACTATGTTTCTGCTTCACTGAAAGAAGTATTTGTGTCGATGGTGAACTCCGTCACAAATTCTTCAAGGGTTCGCGTTGTCCAAAATTCAACTGCTCTAGATACCGCGTTGTTCACTCTGTTCAACAGGTTAATTCTTTCTGGGGTTCAGGCAGGAGACTGAACTTCTTGGAAGTTTTTCCTTCTTTCTATTAACCTAGATAACCACTGGTGCAATTCTATGTGGATACTACCAAAGAAAATTTCATAAATATCAGAAAAAATGTACCTTTGCAAAAATTTGCTTGAGCTACGATGAGGATCTTTATTTTCTTGTTCAGCAAATTTCAGATAGGTGTCCTCAACCCAGTCACTGATTTCTTTTACTGAGGGCCTCCAAAACATATCCCTCGAGGTATGATGTAGATCCCTCTTGAGCAGATACTGATTTCAACCGGAAACGAAACCAATTTGTTGGTTTGCTTAGGGCAGACCTGGGTTCTTATACTATTATATTACCAACAAAAGGACCCACAGTGTTGGCCCTTTCGGCAACAACCTGTGAATAGGTTGCTGTCTCACCCGAAACAGCTATGGGGTGCCACAGAATCAGGTTTCTACAGGAAAAATAGGGATATTATTGTACCTTTAGCCTTAACAAATATCAAACATATAACACAGAACTTCGATAGTCACTTAATTAGCTTCACAATTTAGATAAACAGACAGTTACTTGCTTAACCCTTAACTGGGAATTCACAGCGAAGTTAATCCTTAACAATATATCTTACTTATCATTCATCTACTTATTGAATGCATAAAACAAAAACAGCACAAAACAAAAAGGAACCACCACAGCACAAGATGTACATGGTTCACCCCCAGTGTAGGGGCTTCGTCCACAGAACTGTGTTTTATTCAACTCTTTACAAAAAATAGTTCTGATCTGTGCACTCAGCTGTAGATCCTTGCACACTCAGCTGCAGGTCTTCTCAATAATCGCAAAACTACGCACTTAGCTGCAGGTATCTTTCTCCTATCTGCGCACTTAGCTGTAGATCTTTGCGCACTCAGCTGCCCTTTCTTACAAAACCCTCTGCGCACTCAGTTGTAGATCCTTTCTTACAAAACCCTCTACGCACTCAGCTGCAGAGGTTGTCCACGCACACAGCTGGGACTTAACCTTAAACCCTAAAAACAGGGCTTCGCTTCGCATCAAATTATCATCATCATGACAACGACAACAACAACCTAACTCCTTTACATAAGTGCCTATTTATACAAGTACACTATTACAATACCATGTGTTTAAACCATGGGTATAAAAACCATGAGTTCAAACCATGGGTTAATTACAAAAAGAGGGGGTTCGACCCAACCCTGACACCCCTAAGACTATTTTGGGTTGCAACTCCGCTTACAAGCTTCGCACCAAAACCGCGGAGTTGCCAAAATTAAGGACCTTCAAGGTCCGCACCCCAACAATTATTATTTTTTAAGCCTAAAGGTACAGTAATATCCCTCTTTCGCCTACAGAAACTTGATTCTGTGGCACCCCATAGTTGTTTTGGGTGAGACTGCAACCTGTTCGTAGGTTATTTCCGAAAGGGCCAACACTGTGGGTCTGTTTGTTGGTGCGAAGATAAAAGCATAAGAACTCAGGTATGCCCCAGCACCCAACAAATTGGTTCCGTTGCCGGTTGAACCAGTATCTGCTTCAAGAGGGATCTACGTCGTACCTAAAGGGATATGATTTGGAGGCCCTTAGTAAAAGAAATAAGTGACTGGGTTGAAGATACTTATCTAAAATTTTCTAAACAAGAGAATAAGGACCCTCGTCGTAGCTCAGACGACTTCTTGCAAAGGTACATTTTTACTGATATTTATGAAATTTTCTTTGCTAGTATCCACATAGAATTGCACCAGTGGTTATCTAGGTTGACAGAAAGAAAGAAAAACTTCAAAGAATATCAGTCTCCTGAATGGACCCCAGAAACAATTAAGCTATTGAAAAGTGTGAACAACGCGGTATCAAGAGCTGTTGACTTCTGGACAACGCGAACCCTTGAAGCATTTGTGACGGAGTTCGCCATCGACACACGTACTTCTTTCAGTGAAGCAGAAAGACAAATTTTCAAAGGACCAAGGGGTAAGTACCTGAATTCATTAAGTCTGAAAATTAAAATGCTCTTGGATGAGAAACGCATATTACTTGTCCAATCAGATTGCTATATTTATTGCTACTAACCTATGTTTGGAAGCGAAAGTGACTTCGACAAGCAAAGTGGTTTGCTTCGCAACGGTAAAAGATACAAGAGAACTCTTGGATCCTATATCCTAGGCTAGAATATCGATTATACTTCATTAAGTCTAGAAGAGTTTGAATCAGAAGAAACCCCTTTTGTTGGACACCCTCCTATAACTCTGCAGCGAAGATCTGTTATCCCTGAGAACCCCTTGCAGTCTGAAAGTAACCCTAGCCCGAGTAGTCATGTCGTAGGTCAGTCTACCTCAGTAAGTTCCCTTCCTCCTATTACTAGTCTCCCCCCTATTACCAGTCTTCCTCCTCCTCCTCCCCCTCGATTCACTATGGCCCATGTGAATGATGATATCAAGCTCCCAGTTTTTAAAGGAACTGGATCAGAGGATCCAGAGCAGTTTTGGTTCTTATGCGAAGCTGTTTGGACTGCTAAGAATATTATGGATCAAAATACAAGAAGAGCGCAGATGGTCACCTCTTTGAGAGACTGAGCTTTGACTTGGTTTATGAAGTTTTCCAATACTCAGAACTATATCTTGGCTGATATTAAAAAATCAATGATCAAAGAATTCAAGAAGCCTAAATTGGAGTCACAGTGTATAATTGAACTGAAAGAAATTCAGTAGAAGCGAGGTGAATCAGTTTGGGACTTTGCTCAGAGGTTCAAGGTTCTATTGGATCAAGTTAGTTTCACTATTGGTCCAGAACAACATAAAGAATGGTTCATTGCAGCACTATTGCCTCATATCAGGACCCCACTTATGCAACAGAAGGTTACTGATCAACAAGAGGCATTGGAAATTGCTATGAAACTTGAAACAACTCCTGTTGGAGATAACTTTGAAATAGCCCAGATACAGGCACGGTTAGCAGAAATGGCTTTGGAGCTTCGCGACATGAAAAAAGGGAAATCTATTCGAGAAGAGGTTTGGTGTACACGATGTAAGATAGAAGGTCATGACAAAGAACAGTGTCCTGCACTAAGAAATTATTTGAATACTGGTGCACTGAACCTGTTTAACCCTAATTTCCTATATTGTGAGATCTGTAGAACAACTGGCCAACATCGACCTGAAGATTGCTATCTTCTACAGAGATATGTTCAAGTACCTAAGAATTCCTATTGCAAGTTCTATAAGTCAGTTGGACACAACGAAGACAAATGTCGCAGCTTTGACCTCATGAGAGAACGAACCTATGATGCTTATAGGGTACAAACCGATGCACAAGGAAATGATGGATATGGTTACCGTGGTGGTACACCACGTCGAGGTAATTTCAGAGGTCGTGGTCATGGTGGTATGCCCAGTAGAGGACGAGGCCAGATTATTTTCTATAACTGTAATCAGGCAAGACATGTAGCTAGAGATTGTTAGAACCCAACTACAACATGTCGATATTGCAGAGCAGTAGATCATGTGATTGAGCAATTCCCATAGTTGATAGCCAAGATACAAGAAAGAAATGGCACTTCTACTCAAAATGTTCAGATGATTGCTATAGAGAAAAGACCTGTCCCAGCCATTAACGTTGTTACCAGGAGTGGAAGTACGACACAGGTGTAGAATAAGGGGAAACAACCTGGCGAGGCTTGGGTCCGTAAGACCCCAGGGAAAATTCCAGCCTTTGATGTTGGACGAGAAAAAGGAACATTTATGGAAGCTAAAAAATACTTTGCTGATCCGAGAACATCAGTAGCAACTACGCAACAACATCAACAATAGTTACAGTTTCAAGAAGCTTCACTGGATCAAGTAAGTACATTGACATCATTTTTACAGAGTTGTATGAAGCTATTAAGAAATCGGAATGCTTTGAATGAGTTACATAAAGTTATTGCGTCTTGTGAACCTCAACGAAGTTCTGATAGAGTAAAAATTGTTAATAGAGTTAGAAGGTCTAGAAGAGAAATGAGATTGCATGCCCAGATAGGAGATTATGACATGACTGATATCATTTTAGACCTGGGATCATAAGTGAATGTCCTAACTAAGCAGACATGGGAACAAATGGGAAAACCTACGCTTGAATGGTCCC
Organism: Pseudotsuga menziesii; assembly: GCA_001517045.1. Lineage (NCBI taxonomy): Eukaryota > Viridiplantae > Streptophyta > Pinopsida > Pinales > Pinaceae > Pseudotsuga > Pseudotsuga menziesii. Next base: position 652,148 of record LPNX010515599.1, read on the forward strand.
CTATACAGTTGAGATTAGCCAATCAGCAGAAGATTGTGCCCTTGGGAAGATTCCCTAGTGTACCAGTGGATATTGATGGAGACAGTACCTTCAAGAATATTTTGAATTCATTGAAATAATTAATGATAGCAACCTTTATCTAGCATTTCTAGGAATTGAATGGGAACTAGACAATGATGCAGTAATCAACCTTAAGAATATATAGATGACTTTTGAAGGAAAAGGCTTGAGATTCATAGTACCGTTGGACCCTTCTCAAGGAGAAAGGTATACAGACCCAGTCAGAGTTGAAGATCAGGATGTTTTGGATCATATTTACAACATCACAGCTCAAGAAGAAGACTATGTTAACCCTACTGCTGAAGGTATAATGGATTGGCAGTGTGACAGTTCTTGCATGACTGATTCAGATGAAGTCCTAGAGAATTGGAAGGATCGACTTTATGAGCTACATGGACATCGATGTGCAAGAATTACTAAGTTTATCAGATGGGTTGGCTCACAGACAAGAATCTTACCTACTTTTGATGGGTTGACAGACCCATAAGATTTTATTGAACAATTCTCAGAGTAAGTACCAGATTCACAGAAAATGGAGACTCTAGATTCAGTATTCAGAGCCACAGCTGCCAAATGGTGGAATGGTCATAAAAAGTATATTCATAGTTGGAGAGCTTGTCAAAAGTTTGTTCACGTGAGATTCATGGATCAACCTCAGGAGGTACGAAGTAGATTTAATGGTAAGACTAGCCCTCAGGAACATTTGGAGCAGTGTTATGAAGCATGGAGGCATGTACCTTGTAAAGAATGGGTACATAGGTTTGTACACACTCTGGAACATGTAGCAAAGAACTGGTATGCGGAGGTGGATCTTCGCCATGGTATTGTAAGTTCGGTTGGCCTTGCTGATAGTTTTGTGCTCACATTTTCTATTGCTCAGGTTTTCCCTACTTTGGACACAGCTATTAGGTTGATCCATACTAAGGTGTTTGATGATAAAGAAATAGCTGAGTACCAACCTGATTGGAAGGAACAAAAAGCTAATGCAGTAGAATGCTATAACCTTGCCATTGATGAAGACAATGACCCTCGTAACATTAATATTCCTGAGTCAGAAGGACATTATGAAGTACATGGATCAGCAGTCGAATCACCTAAAGTAACTTAACCCTTGAAGACAAGGAAAGTAAACATTGGATCAGAATAAATGCCTAAGTACGCTACCATTGGAGATTATTGGGATGAAGAAATGGTGAGAAAAGTGACTTAACTCCTCCATGAGTATTAGGACTTATTTTCGACGAAGTTCTTAGAAATGAAAGGTATCCTTGGTGATATAGGAGTGATAAAAATACCTTTGAAAGCTGATGCGAATCCTGTGAAGCAGCGACCTTATAGGCTAAACCCTAAGTATAAAGAAAAAGTCAGGATGGAGCTAGGTAAGATGCTCGCTGCAGGAATCATTGAGCCTGTCAATGATTCTAAATGGGTCAGCCCTATGGTAGTACAAGAAAAGAAGACCAAGGGAGAAATCATAATCTGTGTTGATCTGAGGAATCTGAATGATGCCTGTTTACATGATCCTTTTCCTACTCCCTTTACAGATGAAGTTTTAGACAATGTCGAAGGTCAAGAAGTGTATTCTTTCACTGATGGATTTTCAGGTTACCATCAGATCAGAATTTCTCCAGAGGATCGACATAAAACAACCTTCGCTACAGAAATGGGATCTTTTCAGTATACTGTTATGCCCTTTGGATTGAAGAATGCACCTGCGATGTTTTCCAGAGTAGTCATATCTGCATTTAAGGAATTTATTCATAAGTTCTTGGAATTTTACTTTGATGATTGGACTATCTTTGGGTTATTGAAGGATCATATAACCAGTTTAAGACTTATGCTGGACAAGTGTAGACAGCATCATATTTCATTAAACCTGAAGAAGTGTCTCTTTTGTGCACCTTTTGGAATTCTGCTAGGTCACATTGTATGCAAGCAAGGATTGATGGTGGATCCTGTGAAGATAGCCATTTTTGTGAACTTTCCACCTCTGAAGTTTGTTAAGAAACTTTGCACTACGCTTGGTCATACTAGATATTATAGGAAATTCATTAAAGGATATGCTCAGATTACAGCCCCTATAGAAAAGAAATTGAAGAAAGATATTAAGTTTGAATGGACACCTGAATGTCAGGAAATCTTGGATATTTTGAAAGAAAAGATGGTAATTTCCCCTCTCTTAGTATTCCATGACTGGAGTAAGGAGTTTCATGTTCATGTCGATGCATCTTCCATTGCTTTAGGTATAGTATTGGCTTAGTCGGGTGAAGGTAATATTGATCACCCTATTGATTTCGCAAGTAGAAAATTGTCTACAGCAGAAAATTATTATACTATGACAGAACGAGAAGGTCTAGCTATGGTTTATGCCTTGCAGAAATTTCGACATTATTTGTTAGGATCTCATTTTAAGATGTTCACTGACCATTCTGCTTTGAAGTATTTGGTTAACAAGCCTGTGTTAGGTGGAAGGATATGCAGATGGTTGATTTTGTTTCAGGAGTATGACTTTGAGATCATAGTTAATCCAGGAAGAATTAACCTGGGGCCTGACCACTTGTCGAGGCTCGAGTTAGGAGAAGAACCCACTAGTTTGGACGAAGGTCTTCCTAATGCCCAGTTGTTTGCCATCCATATAGTTAATGACTATTTTCAGGATATTGTTCAGTACTTGTCTACAGGTTTTGCACCTTCTGAGATGACAACATAGTAGAAGAAGCAATTGGTGGTTAGAGCAGCGGACTTTACCTTGATAGCAGGACAACTATATAAGATGGGACCAGATGAAATACTGCACAGATGTGTCTTGGAGCATGAAAATCCATTGATTTTGGCTGAAGCACATTCTGGAGCAGCAGGAGGTCATTATGCAGGAAAAGCTATGGCACAGAAGATTCTGACAGGTGGATTGTGGTGGCCTATGATTCATAAGGATGCAAGAGAGTTTTACCACAGCAGTGATATCTATCAGAGGACAGGAAAACCATCCAGGAGGGATGAGATGCCTCTGGTTCCACAGGTAACTTTACAAGCATTTGACAAGTGGGCTATTGATTTTGTTGGACCAATCAATCCCCCTGCAAAGAAATCTGGAGCAAGATACATTATTACAGCAACTAATTACCTTGCTCGTTGGGCTGAAGCTCAACCAGTCAAGGACTGTAGCACTGCTACAGCTGCGAAGTTCATATTTGATAATATCTTGTCAAGGTTTGGGTGTCCTAGAATTCTTATGAGTGATCAAGGATCGCATTTTCTGAATAAGACTATTGAAGCATTGACCGAAGAATTTCAAGTATATCATCAAAAGAGTACTGCCTACCATTCTAAAGAAAATGGAACTATCGAAGCCTTTAACAAGATTCTTGAGCACGCTCTGACGAAGGTTTGCAATGTTAACATAAATGATTGGGATCTTAGAATTCCAGTAGTATTATGGGCTTATAGAACCACTTGCAAGAAGTTGACAGGTCACACATCTTTTAGGATGGTATATGGACAAGAAGCAGTTATGCCCATGGAGTACATTGTTCCTAGCCTCAGAATATCTGCCTTCACAGAGATGGATGATCCAGCTGTGTTGAATGAAAGGCTGGCGAAGATACTGGAACTAGAATAAGACAGATTCATTGCAGGTTTCCAGCAGCAAGTACAGAAAGCTAGAGAAAAAGCATGGCATGATAGACACATTAAGAAGAAGCATTTTCAGAATGGTGATCTTGTGCTCTTGTATGACAGTAAATTCATGAAGTTCCCAGGTAAGTTCAAGACACATTGGAAAGGACCATACATAGTTCAGAAAGTTACCGATGGTGGTGCAGTTCAGTTAGCTAAATTGAATGGAGAAATTTTTCCCTCCATGGTGAATGGAAGTAGATTAAAGAAGTACAGGGACGGGCCTGTACCCCCTGATCAGAAGTAATAACAAGAAGAAGATTCTAAGTACCAAGACCAGTTGAAATGGGAACTATACTATAATGAAGCTGTTCTCAGAGAGCGTCGGCAGATTGTTGGATAATGTACGAAGTGTCGAAGGTTGTGGAAGAATTCCTGTCGTGGGTCAGAGCTTGTGTCAATATGTGTTGAAGGTCTATATTGTGTCGAAGATCCTTATTGTGGCGAAGCCAAAGTTATTGGTTGTGCCAAAGACTAAAGGTGTGTCGAAGCTTAAAATTCGATCGTTGGAAAAAAAATCAGATTTGGCGGCACCGGTACGTTAACTGCATTAACTGCCTGTAATGATGAGATTTTGGGAAATCTAGTGCCATTTGGACAAGATATACCGCCGCTCGGTCAGATTTGGTTTCTTTAATACACAGTTATCATAGATTTGGTCATTGGATTCTATAAGAAGACACCCAGGCCTGCGAATTTCGCATTACGCATTTTCTTGAGTTGAGTCCATGTCAGCTGATCGTGAAGTCCATCAATTGTTGAGAGAATTCAGAGAGAGGGGTCTGCAGAACCTTATGAGAAACCCACCTGCATATGCACCTCGTGAAGAGACTCTCGCAGCGCCGAATCAACCGATGCAAACATGATCTAATAGGAAGAATTTTAAGGCAGAAGTTCACTCTAAGCAGAACAAAGAAAGGCACAAGCCATCAGGAAAGACATTGGAGGATCCCGTGATGAATCCTCTTGGTTCAGCAGAACTCCCACCTAAATATTTTGAAGACTTCGGTGAGGATGAGAACATTGCACCATAGCATCCACCGTATCTCCCGCCTGTTCGACCAGGAATTCAGCCACCTCGGCAGACAGCAAAGTTCACATTACACACCCCTTCGCTGCCACAGGGTGTGAAGTTGGTCGAAACGATGACAGGAATATTATACCGGCTCAAGTACGTAGACCACGATACAAATTATCATGGGAATTTTATGTAGTTCGAACCTGGGAAATACTTGCACTCCGTCCATTATCCAGAGGTTGGAACGACGTTGCTAGAAGTAAAGAAGTGGGTTGCTGTCTTGGAGCAAGCTGGCTTGTTGAAGATGCTGAATGTCCCCCACTTTGGTCGCAGCCCGCAGGTTACCATGGCGGTCAAGCAGTTATTGAAGTTGGTGCATGACAGGCACCTATGGATAGGAAATCAAAAAAATTCTATTAATGGAGAGCTGATTCATAGGATTACAGGCTTTCCAAAGGAAGGGCCTAATCCTGGGATTGAATTTGTTGGAAAGCACGAAGATACGAAGCTGCAGCCGCACATGAAGGACCTCTTTGGTTTGACAAAAGGAAATTAAGGGTATCAAACATCGACTATTCGGCACCAGAACATTCGCTTTGCCGCAGAGATCCTAGCACGCAAACTAATGCGGAAGTATAGACCTAATGAAGTACATGCCACGATTGTCAGTATTGCTGGGAACTGTGCTGAAGGCTACAGTTACAAATGGACATAGTACATTGCTAGAGAATTCCTTATAGATGTCCGTGATGCACAGGAGAAAGGTAGAGCCTTTCATTATTCATGGTTGTTAGTGCTTATTGCACTGGTAGGATGGAGAGAACCTACTGAGGCACAGTTTGTTGATGTGCCTCCGGAGATGCCTGGCGCAGCAAGGTATGCATCTCTTTGGGTATCACAGGATAAATCCTTGCAACAGATGACGAACTACATGTTTTCCTTCTATTCGATGAATATTACATATGAGATCCTGAAAACATCGTGGCTCGGTAATGAGCTATTTTCTCAGTATACTGGAGTGGCCGAATTCAAGGTTGATATGCATAATGTCTTCATCCAAGCCCGCGCAGATAACAAACATACATGGTGGAAGTTACCATACATGGTGAACCAGAAAGACATCCTTGCAGTAGTTCAGCAATGGCCAGCTGAATGGATCAAGGACGCAGGAACAAGGCCCAACATACCAGTCCCTCCAGTAATAGATGTGGGCACAGGTCCTAGTCAGCCGCAGCAGAATGACCCATTAGAAGAGAGCGAAGAACAAGATGAGTCACAGCAGAGTGAAGGTGACCATGGTGGAGATGACGGAGCTGATGAAGAAGAAGAAGAAGAATCAGTCAAGGCCATATCAGACCCTAATCGCCCGGATAAGTGCAAGTCCCCAGAAGTGGAGGAAGTTACTAAAGCTCAGCCCAGAAAGAAAAATAAGGCATCGAAGGGAAAGAATATCATCGAAGAGCCCGCTTTGACAATTGAAGAGCTTGATCAGGCTCTGACAAAGTCTACAGAGGTATTATCCAACAAATAGGCAGAGTTTTAAACTAAACATCTTGATGTGCTCACTGGCGTAGCACAACGAATTACAGAACTTAAGGAGTTAGCGGAAAGAACAGCAACTGGCGCTGCAGCAAGTAGTGCCCTAGTAGGAGCGTAGCCAGATACTAGACAGTGGCCAGCCAGAAACAACATAGGACAAGTACCAAGTGCAGCCCTTATAATAACTGATGCAACATCTCGATCGTAGATGAGCATGATAGTTGAGATAGATTACACTAAGTTGTCTATGTCGGAGTTGCATTTTTGTCAATTGGCACTCATGAAGGAGATCTGAGAACGAGATAGCTACACACACATGCAGTTAGAGAATACCACGAAGCAGAGTGAGAGCCTTGAAGCATAGTTGAAAGAATCTGAACAGAAGAAGAGAGAAGCAGAAAACAAGCAGGATACACTAGCGTGAGTGTTGGATGAGGCGTGTCGAAGTCTCCCTGACTTCGACTTGCAGGCTGAAGAAGAACCAGAGCAAAGAATCATAAATCTGAAAGACTATGCACAACATTCTAGAAGCCAGATAGACAAGATGAAAGCAGAACATGAGGCCCAGGATGTGGAGCTTCAGCTTCACCTCATTCCGGAGAGTCCACCAAAGGTCAGGGAACAACGTTGTAGAGATATTCAGGCCTCAGCAACGAAGATCTCAGATCTTGTTAGTAGTGCATCAAAGCTGCTAGATGAAAGTTTTGAGGCCTGGGAAAACTTGTAGGATAACCCAGAAGTAGAAAAGTTGCAAGAAACCATCAAGCAGCAACAGACAGAGCTAGATACAGTAAAAGTAGAAATTAAGACATTGCCTCCTATGCAGAAGATGCTTAAGGTAAAGCATAGTAATGAGCTCCAGCAAGAAATTGAGTCTTGCAGAAGAAAAGAAACATTGTTAGTGAGCTTTGTGCAGCCCCTCATTAATGAGGCCTTAGAGTTGAGCACTGCTGCAGACAACCAGCTCAAAGTCTTGAAGGAGTATGATGCGTTTGCACAGGAAAAGGCCAATGAAGCATCTGCAGCAACATTGCAGGAGATAGTGGAGAAAGAGAAAGCAGCTGAATATATCATGTGCAGCCTCAACAAGCAGTTTACTATCTTTGCCAACAAGATTCTTGCACCCAAAAAGAAGCAGAGTGTCCCGAGACTGGACACTAGTGAGTCTTAAGGGCCTGTTGGGGCTCGGACCTTGAAGGTCCTTAATTTTGGCAACTCCACGGTTTTGGTGCGAAGCTTGTAAGCGGAGTTGCGGTCCAAAATAGTCTTAGGGGTTTCGGGGTTGGGTCGAAGCTCCTCCTTTTGTATATGACCCCTAGGTTTAGGGAACCCATGGTTTAAGCCCATGGTATTGCAATAGTGCACTTGTATAAATAGGCACTTATGTAAAGGAGTCAAGGGAAATTTTTAGAAGCTTTTTGTTATGATAATGATGTGATGCGAAGAAGCTAAGGTCTATTTTTGGGTTAAGGTTAAGTCCCAGCTGAGTGCGTGGACGACCTCTGCAGCTGAGTGCACAGATCAGAACTACTTGTTTTGTAAATTGTTGAATATAATGCAGTTCTGTGGACATAGCCACTACACTGGGGGTGAACCACGTATATCTTGTGTTGTGGTGGTTCTTTTTATTTTGTTCCTGTTATGTTTTTATGCAATTGATAAGTAGATGAATGATAAAGTAAGATAAATCTCTAAGTATTAACTTCGTTGTGAATTCCTAGTTAAGGGTTGAGCAAGAATTGTCTTTTTATCTATACTGCGAAGCTATTTAAGTGAATGTCGAAGCTCTGTATTGCATAATTATTATTTGTTAAGGCTAAAGGTACAGTAATATCCCTCTTTCGCCTGGAGAAACCTGATTCTGTGGCACCCCATAGCTGTTTCGGGTGAGACTGCAACCTGTTCGCAGGTTGTTGCCGAAAGGGCCAACACTGTGGGTCTATTTGTTGGTGCGAAGATAAAAGCATAAGAACCCGGGTCTACCCCAGCACCCAACAGGTGGCTATCTCCACTTCTTCTTCTACTGCTAAAAGTTTTTCTTTGATTTGAGAGACCCTCGTAAAGTATGACTGTATGGTCTCTGCATTCTGGATCTTCACATTCTTCAACTATTTTCTCAAAGTCATGTTTTGATTTATGTTCTTCCATTCAAATAGCTTGGTCAAGGAATCAAACATCTCTTTCAGTGTCTTTAGGGAAAAAAAATTGTGGTATAAGGTGATCCATGATTGCGTAACACACCGGTTTGGACCTCGTTTACATTAAATGTACATGATGTATATATTGTAATTAATCATGGTGTGGAGCTAAAGGAAAAATCCCCACCATCTATTTGGTTGTGTTATGTTTCGGCGATTGGAATCGCTGTCGATGGTATATTGTGCTATCTGGCACGTTATAGTTTTAGCGTCATGTAAATATGCAAAATTAATCAAAAACCTACAACTAGCTATGGAAGTGCAACGATAATGAAAAGGGCATGATTGCCTAAGGATGAGGAGGGGGAAATGTTAAACCATGAGCGTATGGGTAAAAGCCATGTGTCATCCATTAAAATCCCTGATGTTAGTGGGGAAGTTATTGCTGAGAAGTGGTGGGTGGCAGGACTATCAGCCCTTGCCCATATGCCCACTCCACCAGGGAAACCACTACCCCATGATTCCATCCTTTTCCATCCTCCCATAGAAAACCATTCTATTTTTCCTCATGCACAGACTAGATTTGTTCTCCTCACTCATAGGTTGGGGGATTCTTCATCGTTTTACCCAGGTAGTGAGCGATGGAGCTGTTTTCACTATCACACATGATTTTTCTTGGTGGAGGAGTCATTCACATTTTCTACGGGGGCGTGTGTTTCCTTACCGATTTCATGGCTTGTGTATACGCTTTTCCTCTTGTCCATGTGGAGAACCTGATTTCTCTACCATTTTGGGACTGGGTAATGTCCCCGTTGCTTCATTGTGAGATCGGACTATTGTTCTTCCCCTGATTTATGGGTTGTTGTTGTTCGTTTGTTGTGGTTTTCCCCACGTTGTCCATTTGCTATGGGTGCAAGTATCTTTCGGGTTTCTACTGAGTTGTTTTGGCCACGCTAGGGCCAAGAACAACTCTAAATCTCCTTGCTTGGCTTGAGTCACGTTCACCCTTTTTGCCTTTGTTTCCTCACAAGCTGTGAATTGCTTGGTTTTACTATGGGTATACAGTGGTTCATCTTCAGACTATGTGGAGTGGGTTTGAAAGTTGAATATGCTTGAGAAACCTAGTGTTTGGAAGATACACAGGTAGAGTTATATGGTTGGATTTCTTCTCCACAACCCCAGAATAGCACTGGAAAGGAAAGTCAACGCCTGAGGGACTGTGAAGTAGAGAAGAGACTGATTCCTGGTGTTGGGTGTGTGTGGGTGTCTTAGAAGTCAGGCTAGCTTTGGTGTAGGCATCCTTAGCTCTCCAACGAGACCACTAGCTTAGCATTCAACTTTTCCCAGCTCCTTGATAGCCTGATAAACCCTACTGTGTTGGCTTGGCTGATTTGTGTACCTTGGATATGTGTAAGCCTGATTAGTCCCTTATTCCTTGGGGAATCATGCCTAGCTCGGGGGTGGCAGTGTTGTGAGATATTGATGAGAACACTAGCCCATGGTTGGGTGGAACGTTGTAGCGACGTAGCTGGTTGCGGGATGAATTCTACATAAGATAAGCATTCTTGTCGATTTCATCTCTGCAATTATATTTGATGTCTAATGAATTATGATGAACATGTTGAATGCCTGAATGAACATATGTTTTCTTCCACTGTGTATGTGAATGATTATGAATCTTAGCATGTTTTATGTTTTAATCATTTTATTCATCATTTTTTATATGTTCATGTTCATGGGGTAGTTTGCCCGGATGGTTAATGGCATGGTAGCATCCTCTTCGTCGGTCGGAGGGTGGGGGACGTTACAGAGTGGTATCAGTGCCCATGTTGTAGCATGGGCCTGAATGGGTCATGAATATGTAGTGACAGAGCCATCGTTGTAGCATTGGGACTCAGAGGGCCATGCGAAACCAGTTAACAGAGGTAGGTTTCCCTCTGCCTAGAGAAAAATGGAAATGACAGAAAAATCTTCAGAAAATTTTGTTGGAAAATTTTCTAAGTGCCGAGTGCATCAGATCATCAGAGGACTAAGTGGGAAGCACCTCTGATACAGTGGACAATTTAGTCAGAAGGCCATCCGATGAGGAACAGTTGGAATGAATTCACAAAATTTTTCTAAGTGTTCAGTCGTCGGCTCATCAGAAAACTTAGACGGATAGAACTTCGATGCAGACCCCGTCGGTGGCAAAAAATAGTTGATGAGACTGCCGAAATGTCAACTCAATTAGTTGAAATATCATCCAATATAGACTCGGCATCATGAGAAAATAGCTGATGAGGTAGCCGTTGCTATACAAAAATCCTTTCACCATCATGTGATAAGACATTTGACATACCTACTTGCCCTGAATCCTAGCTTCTGGAGTGGAAACTAAATGGTTTTTCATCAATCTGTCATACAAATTCCTAGCACTATGCATTCCCCTTTATCTAGGAGTGGTACCCCTACTCACACCGCCTTTCATCGGTTGTCCACAAACGGTGCCACCGCCCATTGCCCTTGGTCATAGGTGGTTATTACTAGAACTGCTCTGTCATAGAAGGAGAAGCGCGGTACCGTGGGTAAAAATGGAAAAAGAGAAGTTTCTCGAGGCTTCTAGATGATAAGCCTTGTGTACTACCTTATTCCTACTGTTGTGGGTTGGTTGAGCTCGAAATCCCTCATCCTAGGATCTTAGAGGCCACCTCACCCACTAATTTATCAACCATCTCTATCCATTAAAGCCCTATAAATATGAGCTCATAGCCATGGTTGAGAGGAGAAGTCTTGAGGTATTGTTATGTTGTTGGATTGACCATTGGCCCAAGATCATTTGGAAAGAGTATAGAGAGCTAGAGTCAGAGCTTTTGGGGATGAAGAGCTAGTTTCATGGAGATGCATGTCAACACTAAGGCTTGGTTGTAAACTTCTTCATATTCTTTAATGCAAGTTGATTTCTGTCCCACATATGTTGTTGTTGTTGTTGTGATTTTGCATATATGTTGCTAGATTCCTTAGTCACTAGCATAGATTAGTAGATCATATTCTGGTTTCTTTGATTTGTTTCGTGTTGAGCTTGATTGCAGGTACACAGGTGGACTATCAAAGCCTTGTATTCCAGATATCTACAGCATCTAGGGAGAGTCTTCAACCACTGTCCTCTATTTGTTCTGGATCTGAACCATTTAGACCAGTGGAACACCTTGCTATCCGCAGGAGGTGAAATATTTTAGCTAACAAATATGGAGACTCCACTGGGGAGTTAGTGTATCAATTGTTCTGATATTCCTCAGTTTGCAGCTCTTGTCCGAATCTAGGCTCCGTTTTCTTCAACTTTTTTCAGTCAGATCTACTTTCTGACTTGCATTATTTGGGTTTGAAATTTCCAGATTTGTTCAGATCTGAGTCATTTTGATCTTTTATGCTCTATTCCCATACTCAATTCAACAGTATTTTCCTTGATCTGGTCTTTTTCTAACTTGATCTATTGTTCTCTTTGTGTTTTGGATTTTTACAGGGAACTGCACATGTGCCTTTGGCAAGACGCGGTGCCACCGCCTGAATCCAGTGAGCAAGGAGCAGTTCTACCTTGAAACCGCCTATAAGCAGCTTCATCTATGTGGTGCCAGGTAAGCCCTATTCCAAACTTTGTATTTTCATTTTTGTGTGTTTTTAGCTTACTTTTTGATAAAAATGAAGTGTGTTTTTGAAAAAAAAATGCATACATAAGGGGCCATGAATTGTGTATTCTACAGTTGCTTTGATTGTTGTATTCTTTCTGCATTCAAAGAGAGTTTGTGTTCCTTGCATTAGATTTTACATTATTTTCTTTGCTTGAAGCCTCTTGCTCTTTTCTGTAGATGATATTCATTGGAATTGGAAATAGACATTTCATTTTTGTGAGTAGGTTTTTGGTTTGTTTTGGACTTGGAATGTGTGAGTGATCCATGTTGTTCTGAGTATTTATTTTCTTGGGTAATTCTTGTTTCCTTTTGCACGCTGATTCTTTCAGCGCTTGGTAGGAAAGATTGGTTCTTCGTTTCCTTATCTGTTTCAAAGAGAAGTTTTAGTTTTCTCTCTCTTTTGTTTTATTCTCAAGCATTGTTGAACCATTTTCTTCTTGTTTTGTGCATGATTGTTTGAAATTCTAGATCTTACTTTCATCAAGAAGAAATATATGTTTTCATCTTTGCGTGCATTAGAGTTAGATCTGTTTGGAAACGTTAGTGAAATCATCTTTCCATTGAATTTTTAGGCGTCTTTTTCAAGCATGAAAAGATAGGAAACATTTTGATTTATGTTAGATGTTCTCTAGATCTCTCTTTTTTATTTTCTTTGAATATTTTTAGGGTGCATTGATATTTCACTTTTCGTTTGAAAAGATAGAATTGCATTTGCATTTGGGTGTGCATTTTTGGGAAGAAAAGTAAATCTCTCTCCCTCTCTTAGGTAGAATTTCATTGAAGAGGAAAACTTGCATTATCATATAGATCAGTGCATATCTTCTTTGATTTCAAGTTTTCACTCCATGGTTCCACCTAAACGCACAAGATAAAATTAACGGTAGTACTAGGTTAAAACTTTTAGCAATTTGAGTGATAAGTTAGAGACATGTTCGGGATAAGTTAGAGACGTGTTCGGGAATCATTAAGCGTAGGAGCTGTCATTACTTGTCTGCATTACATCTCGGGACTCACACGGTTATTGCACGTACTGTTGGTATATCAAACAGCCTTTCACGTACCCTTGAGGTATATAGAAAGGTACTTCACGTACTCAATTGTATATCGAAAGGCCCCTTGTGTACGATTATGCATTAGATAGCATTACTACCGATTTGAGCTCTCTCGTACCTTGCGTATATCGGGAGAACCTTTTAGGAATCCTCAAACCATCTGAGTTATTCTTTTGGCCTGTCTTGTGAGGTTCCTGACTCTTATCCACTCCTTTCATATGTTTGGTTCTTGCTTTTAGTTTGAGTAGTACTTGCCTGTGCATGGTAGTTAGGGGGTTATTAGAGAGTTTAGAGATGGCATCCTCATCTGGGACTACCACTCAAGAAGTCCCTTTCCAAGGTGTACCTTTTGTATTCCCTCCAAGTGAAGGTATTGGTCCTCCCTTTATTTCCACTCTAAATCTTCCTGTATTAACTATAGGATTACTGGTCTGGTTGTTTAACACGGTAATTCCTGTTACACCTAATTTCTCAAATGTCACCTCTCCTCCGGGAGAGGATCGACCACAACCTAATCCTTCTCCTTCTTCATCGGTTGATGTTACACCCTTTTCTTCTTCTTCGCTTGACGAAAGCTCTATGGTTAGTAGTCATGTGGATAAGAAGAAGAAGAAAGAGAAGGGTAAAAAGAAGAAGGATAAGAAAGAGAAAAAGTAGCAACCATCTGCTCTTGATGGTGCCCATTCTAAGAGAACACTCGAAAAACCCAAGTTCCCTTGTAAGATTTGCAAGGGGGGGCACCTTCTTAAAGAGTGTCTTGGTCTCTCCCATGTAGAAGAAGAGTGGTCTAAAAGGTCCAAACCATCTGTGTAATCAGCCTCTGATCATCATATTGATGATACTCCCTGAACCAGTGACCCATTGGTAAAAGGTTGTAAGGATAAAGTCTTTTATCCCTGTTTGATATGCAAGGCTATGCATCGTACTTTTCTTTCTCCAAGCATGGATGAAGCTTCCCATTGGTTGGAAAATATTATTAATCATCAACAGGTGATTCCAAAAAGTGATAGTAATTTATCCCTCGATCCCCCACTAGTTGACCAGGTGGCCGATTCGGATTTATCTGTGGTTGATCCCACTCTTCATTTGGAGAGTGAAGTTAAAGTGGTCGATTCGGTGTCATTTCCACCCGATCCCACTCTTTCATCAGAGAGTGTTAAGACTGAAGTTGTCTCTTTGATCAAATCTTCATCTTGTTCTTCACTTCCAGTAGAGAATGAACCAAAACCTGTTGAAGTTTTCATGCTTCGTTTTGATTGTTCTCGACAAGAGGAAATTTTGTCTGTTTCAACAGATCCCTCTCCGAGTAGTGAGGTTATTTCCTTTGACTGGAGTAACCTAACAGAGTCTCGTCTTCATTCGAGTGTTCCTTTCCAAATAGTTGTGAATGCTACTTCTAGGCGGATACTTCACACTATTGTTGATGAAGGGGCTTTTATTAGTATTCTATCCTTAACTGCTTGGAAAGCTTTAGGTTCTCCTCAGCTTATGCTAGCCATCAATCAGATATTGGATTTTAATCGAAGACCTACCGCACCTTTAGGGACCCTTCCTTATTTGCCTATTACATTAGGAGGGAAAATTGTCTGTATCTATGTTATGGTGGTCCAAGGTCCTTTATATTTCAATCTGCTCCTTGGACATAAATATGTTTATGCCATGAAGGTGGTTGTGTCCACACTCTTTAGAGTTATTCATTTTCCCCATGATGGGAAGATGGTGACCATTGATCAGCTTTCATTTGTTACACCTGATCATCGCATTACTCCTAGTAATTAGACTACCCTGAATGTGCCACATGTTCTTGTGGCTCCTTCCCCTTCTTCTAGTTAGCTTCTTCCCATCATAGGTAAAATGGGGGGCATGGCTCCAGCCTATGGATATCATAATGGAGCTAAGCCGCTAGCTTTTATGTAATGGGGGAAACCTACCAACCTTTGGATATCATGTTGGGTAGGAGCATATTTTAGAGCATAGTTTACGCTTTTGGTTTCAAGATCATTAAAAAATAAAACCACTTCTTAAGCATAGTTTATGCTTTTGGTTTCAAGCTTGCATAAAAATGAAACCATGTCTAGAGCATAGTTTACTTTTAGTTTCAAGCTCATTAAAAAATAAAACCACTCCTTAAGCATAGTTTACCTTTTGGTTTCAAGCTTGCATAAAAATGAAACCATGTGTTGAGCAAAGTTCCCATTCTATGTCAAGCTCGTTAAAAAATGAAATAACACCTGACCATCATGTCAGGTTCTGACCATCATGTCAGTTTTCCTTGAGCAAAGTTCCCATTCTATGTCAAGCTCATTAAAAAATGAAATGGATCTCCCTAAGCATACTTTACCTTTTGGCTTCAAGCTTGCATAAAAATGAAACCATGTTTCAAGCATAGTTACCTTTTGTTTCAAGCTTGCGTAAAAATGAAACAGATCCCCTTCCCTTGATTTGAGTCTTCCCTTTAGTGTTAGAACTTGAACGTTCTTTTCACCTGCCCGATTCTCATTCTTCCTACCCCCCTGGTGAACATTTTCACATTAGTAACCAGGTTTTTAGGTTGGGTATGGAAGAAGATTCATCAAATGAAACGAATCTTGGGGGCATGTCGAGCCCCGAGAAACCATGCTAGGGGTAGCATTTTCTAGCAATCATGCTGGGGGCAAGATTCCAACCTCTATATATCATGTTAATGGGATTTTTCAAGCATATTTTATCCATTGGTCTCAATCTTGCATAAAAATGAAACCAATCCCTAAGCATTCTTTTAACTGATCTTCGAGCTTGTTAAAAACAGTAAGATTGTGTTGAGCTTACTTTTCATTTTTCATGCTCTGGTTAAAATAGGAAAAGTGGTTTGAGCTTAGTTCATTAATTTTTCGTGCTCTGGATTCAAACATGAAAAAGGTTAATGGAGTTCTCTTTAAAATCTTTTCAGGCTCCCGAAATACGAAAAGATTGTTGAGCGATCTTGTCTTCTTCATGATCATTAAAGTATTTGAAGAGTCATCCGTCCGACGATAGGTTATCTCTTTCTCGGTTCGGATAGGACTATTTATGAGAAAGAAGCACTCCAGCCAATCATGACTGGAAGAGTTCTCTAAGGTATGATTTTACACTTTTTCGGGCCTTAGAGACTAAATCATATTAAAAAGGACCCCCATGGAGTTTTCTTCTGTATTCGTTTAAACTCTCTAAACATGAATGATACCGAGTTTTCTTTCAGTGGACTCCTTAAATTAAACATTGAGAGACCCATTTTGGGAATGAACCCCTCCTCTCTCAATTTTGTAAAACATATGAGATTGGACTTGTCTTCTGACAAGCTATATTGAGTGTTTGTTACCCTCTTTGAACTTGTAAAACTGAAAAGAGGCACTCATCAATCATGATGGAGGAAATGGGAAGGGAATCATTTTATAAATAATGGCAGTTGTTTGTCATTTCATTACCTTTGAACATGGCACTTGTCTGCACAATCATGTCAGTCAATTGGGTATTCAGCTGATCTCTGTGACGATCCACTTTCATGAGTTATGCCAATCCTTTGGGTCTTTCAAAAGAATTCATTGTCCACTATCGCATTGTGTATCTATCATGTCTAGTCATGCTGCCAAGTCTTTTTGTTGTGCTGCCCAATGTTTAAAGGGGATTTGAAGAAGTCTTTCCTCTGTAGTCTACACAGTCTTTGTGTCAGTATCTTTGAGTTATTCATATGGTTACTACATTCACATCATTCTAGAACTATGTTCCAAGTTTCATGTCGTCGATGTGGGACTCATCAAGGCCCTCCTTCGAAGAGACTATTCCCGTCGACATCAGCTCATCATCCGGGAAATAGTCTTAGAAACAATATTTAATACCTTTAGATATGTATACCTTAATGACAGATTCTCTCACTCTCGACATAGGTTCACATCATTGACCTTTGATCGATAGAATCAATTGGGTGTTCGACATCAGGACATGTATTCACACTCAGTAGATTGTACTAGGGTACCTTGGGAATCATTGACATTAATGGTGATCTCCCTCACACTTGTTAACAGTTCACATCATTGGCCGGTAATCAAGTGGTTTCTACCATGTTTGACTTCAGATCATTGTAATCACATGGATAGAATCCTACTTTGTGAAAGACAAGATGAAGACCCTGGGAATTTGTTTAAAGCGCTCATTGCTTTTCCCCAAGTTGCAATGGAGTTTTGTATATCTAGCATGGATCCACATTTGTATGGTTGTGGCTATGCTCAAATTTGTGTCTGTATGACATAGATCTATGTTGTATGTATGGTAGCTATGTCCAAGTTTGAGTCCTCTATCACATGGATCTACACTGTATTCTAGTAGCCATGCTTGTTTATTCCACTCATGGATCTGCTTTGTATTGGTCTATAGCTGTGAGTTTGGTTACTTGTGTCTATGATTCAACATACTGATGTACTAAAGATGCCTACTTGACTGCATACTCCAATTGAGCTAACATTTTCATCTCCTGGTGATGACTTGTTCTCAAAGCTCTCGTTTATCGTATCACTCTAAGAATCATGCTTTGGGGGGCATCATGTTATACCACAATCCTATCACTATCATGTGATAAGACATTTGACATACCTACTTTCCCTGAATCCCAGCTTCTGGAGTGGAAACTAAATGGTTTTTCATCAATCTGTCATACAAATCCCCAGCACTGTGCATGCCCCTTTATCCAGGAGTGGTACCCCTGCTCTCACCACCTTTCATCGGTTGTCCACAAGTGGTACCACTGCCCATTGCCGTTGGTCCATAGGCGGTTATTACTAGAACCGCTCTGTCATAGAAGGAGAAGTGTGGTACCCTGGGTAAAAAGGGAAAAAGAGAAGTTTCTTGAGGCTTCTAGATGATAAGCCTCATGTACTTCCTTATCCCTACTGTTGTGGGTTAGTTGAGCTCGAGATCCCTCATCCTAGGATCTTAGATGCCACCTCACCCACTAATTTCTCTACCATCTCTATCCATTAAATCCCTATAAATATGAGCTCACATCCATGGTTGAGGGGAGAAGACTTGAGGTATTTTTATGATGTTAGATTGACCATTGGGCCAAGATCATTTGGAAAGAGTATAGAGAGCTAGAGTCAGAGATTTTGGGGATGAAGAGTTGGTTTCATGGAGATTCATGTCAACACTAAGGCTTGATTGTAAACTTCTTCATATTCTTTAATGCAAGTTGATTTATGTCCCACATATGTTGTTCTTGTTGTGATTTCACATCTATGTTTCTAGATTCCTTAGTCACTAGCATATATTAGTAGATCATATTCTAGTTTCTTTGATCTGTTTCATGTTGAGCTTGATTGCAAGTACACAGGTGGACCATCAAAGCCTTGTATTCTAGATATCTACAGCATCTAGGGAGATTCTTCAACCTCTATCCTTTATTTGTTCTAGATCTGAACCATTCAGACTAGTAGAACACCTTGTTGTCCGCTGGAGATGAAATATTCCAGCTAACACCATAGTGTCGGTGGAGATCATCCAAAGATCGCTGAAACACCGGCAAAGTTTAGTTGATGGAGCGTCGAGACTTTCGGCAGAAAATACATCATGAAGGTGCTGATATGTTGGCGGAAAATAGAAGAATTTGGAGCCGACAGAGTGACATAAATTAGACGATAAGGGCACCGATGCGGAGGAGAAAAGAGAATTTTCGAAAAATTTTGTAAGTAAGGAAATCATCGGCGAAGTTTAGATGATAGAGCCATCGATGAGATGGTAAATGTCAATGAAGATTAGTCGATTGGATCTACAAAATTTAGAAGATGGAGTAGCCGAAACGTCACCGCCTTCGACGAAATTTAGACGATGAACTAGCTGATGCAGCAGCAAGAAGAAGAAAATTATCGAAAAATTTTGAAGTGTGAGATTGTCGACGAAATTTAGTTGACAGAATCACTGATGATATGTCAGTGGAAAATAGAATATGGGATCGCTGACCAATAGATGATGAGGGTGCCGATACGTCAGCAGAACAAAGGAGATAGGGAAATTTTCCAAAAGTTTTCTAAGTACAGAAAAATTCATAAAATTTTAGTTGAAGAGATCACTGATGAACGTCGTCGAAAAAAGTTAGAAGATCAGACCATCGAAATGTTAGTAGAAAATAGGTGATGGAGCTAATACATCGATAGATATTGGCTGAAAGGACCGCCGATACGTCAGGAGGGGTTATTTGAATGGACCGCCAATGTGTGGGTGTTACGAAGAGAAATTTCTATGGCTTGGGGTACCACAATAGACAGCTTGACTCCAGAAATCAATATTTCCCAATATGCAATAGAAATAAAATGTCTAACACTAAAGGATCAGACCTCGTACCTTATTCCGGATAGTTGAAGTAGATCCCCATTGAGGTTTCCAATATTCAGCTTGAATTGCTATATTACTTCCTCAACAACAAGTAAACAATACAAGCATTCTATATATCATGGTGTTAGATCTATTCTAGCATATATAATCAATAATGTAAAAGCATTTGACATAATCCCATGGATAAAATATTCATTCAAATACACATCATTAGATAGGAAAAGATATTTCTATTAATATAAATCAGAGATTACAAGGTACAACCTCTGACGGCATGTCTGCCAACCGGAGAAACTGAATCCCCCACTTGGGCCTCCACCACTTCAATCCTCCATCTCTCGATAGCAAGCTCACAAGCAAAAGGAAATCTTGGGAAGAACACAAAAGTGCTCCAAGGGACAAAGGGATGCAGACTCAAGCATAAGTTCCGTCAACAATGGACTAGAGTTTAGTTGCTCTCAATTCTCTCTTATGCCTTCAATGTACCAAGGGGTTCCTTATATAGCTTTTCAAAGGGGTACTGAAAGGTTGAATCCGAGCGATCTCAAGGCATATGGAAGGCCAGGAGTCAGATGAGTCGGATCCATGTCAAGGAAAACTCCAAAATGATTTGGATTATTTACACCTCCCAATGTACGCGGTTATATGGCTCAAACCCACGTATGTACGCGCTTATAGGGTTAAAAGTCGCGTATAGCATTTTTTATGTGTTTTTAGGGATGATGAAGGAAACATCAAAGGACAAAAAGTGGTCCATAGGGTCTAAAGAG
The DNA here is from genome assembly GCA_001517045.1 of Pseudotsuga menziesii. NCBI lineage: Eukaryota > Viridiplantae > Streptophyta > Pinopsida > Pinales > Pinaceae > Pseudotsuga > Pseudotsuga menziesii. Next base: position 672,404 of record LPNX010515599.1, read on the forward strand.
TCTGCAGTGGGACAGGGGAAGGCCATACAAAATGTGATTCACCTAGATTGGTGAAATCCACTATAATAGATTCCCCCTAATGTGTGAGGTCAGAGGGGTTATACGATGGCCGAAATACATTATAAGTCCATCCCAAAAGTGGAGTGATGAAGGATCCCAAATGGAAGACCAGCCACCCAATCAACATAATACCATAATACAACTCTGCACATAACTGCACATACATATAGCAGTCCTGGATACATAAGAGTAAAATGGCCATGAATAGGAATGATACATGATATCACATATGTGGTCATCGCCACGTACAATATACACAGATCAGAATCTCCATGATGAAGATATACAAAGGACCATGATTTCCAAAATGGCTGAAGATATATAATAGATCAAGATCTCCATAGTGGCTGGAAAATCTAACATATACTGGAATCAAGTCACGAGAGTTGAAATCTCATGAACACCGACACGATCAAGGAGGTAGCATACAAGAGATTCCACCAATCTGGAAGGTATTCTACACAAACCGCTATGAGTACATGTCCTACTATGCGAATAGAGGTGTCGAGATCGAACATAGTAGTCCATCGTCTGATTACCGGTCATTAATGTATACTGTTAACAGACGCAAGATCACCCACCAATAATGAAAATGGGAATCAAGGTACTAGAGTGCAAACTAACAAGTGTGAATAAATTTGTTGAGGTCGAACACTTGAAAGGATCCATCGATCAGGGGACATTGATGTATTCCCAAGAAACTGTCGATGGTGAGAGAACCTTCCACTGATGACTGCAAGTCTCGAGGAACTAAAAAATGACTCTAGACTCCAATCCTAGAATAAATGAGCTGAAGTCGATGGGATGAAATCCACTGGAAGGAGGGAATTAAGGCATCCCCCATCATCCAACATGAGGTACTCAGCAAGGCTGTATAATGTGGAAGGACTCGATCATAAAGTGCACGAACTAGTAACTGTATCGGGGATGGCCAACATGCAAAGTAAAGATAACTATGGAATGGCCGACACAGGTTTCAACTTCCTTCGAACGAGAGAATAACGGCGTATGGTGACTGAATAAAGGCAGCATAGACTCGATATACAAACTGGGACATCTCTGTGACACAGGAGGCATCAACAGAGGCTCCATAGGGACTGGAAGCTTAACCAGTCAGTGGAGATAAACTCAGATAAATGAGTACAAATCCTGAAGTCAAACTATAACCCAACCAATGGATGTGATATACAGTGCTCTGTTCGAAGGCGACATGACTCGACAGCTGCCAAAGATAACATCTTTCCTTGTCCATCTTTTTGGTTTTTTGATTTTTTTGGACTTTTTTAGTTATTTGAAAATCTTGAAAAAATAATAAAATAGCTTTATAGTTACAAAGTAGGAGGAGACGAGTGTCATAAATGCAAACAAACTAGTTCCAAGCAGTGGAACATACCTATGCTCAATGCAAGGATACATGTGTAGGATATTGACACTCGGGGGAAAATCCCCTCCTGGTAAAAATGGAATCAAGCTACGAAGGATATAAAAAATGGCTCTGCATGGCTAGACATGAGACAAGCTCGGGCTATATGGCTGAAACGCAATGTCAGGAGAGCCGACATAAATCTCAATAAGGCAGGAAAATCTCATGATAATGCATTCACAACTTGACACGAGGGAGTCCTGAGGTAAAAGGCCAGCATAAGATCAAGAGGAGTATGAGGCTCTTGTGAAATTTCATGGTAGTACTATACAACAGATTCCCAGACCTAAGAGAGGACTCACGGCATGGGCACCAAATGAATAGGGGAGCTAACTAGGACACCCATGTATAGTAAAGCTCTACCATTCACATAGTACCACTTCTAACAGCATCATGAAGGTTCCGTGATACCATGCAATGGGTTCATACCTAAGGTTAAGATGGAATGGTCATAAGGCAATGAATAAGTGCAAGCGGATGTGATATCCTAACCTATATGCTAGTTCAAACATAATACCTATGATAGGCACAAACGGGTCGAAACCTCGGAGAGAGTGTACAAAAACTAGATCCTACATGACAACCATATTAGACCAAAACAACCCAAAATAGTCAATAAAGAATCCAAACTATAGGATATAGGGAGGAATGATCATGACAACAGCACCCAAAGGAAACAATGCGGTGAACGATGAGACATAAAAAGGAAACTAAGGTGTAGACCCAACGTTCACGCATAAACTACCACCCCAGTGAGGGTGACCACTGGTGTAAAGATCGAGCGAAGGGAAAAAATCCTCCACAAATGGAGTAGAGAATGGAAGATGACCATTCCCAAATCTATGAGCACGGTAAGGGGCTATGATGCCCCCAAGTCTGACACCAGGGTCCATACTAAGACCAATACAGGTGATAGGATACCAGGCATGATGAAAATAAAAGGACCTGAACTCAAGAGAGCATAAATATACTCAAGTAACCACGATCCCAAAGGCCAACTAGCGCACAAACAACACACTCCTAAGAAAATCTACAGCCAAAATACAAGCAAACCAAGGGGAGGATATGTGAGCTCCTGAATGCAGCAGTTATGTCTCACCTAGGGGAGGCTCGAAACTCCCATACACTACAAGCGGAGGTACGTAACCAATTATAGTGGCCCTCAGCTTCAATGCATATAGTGACTATGCTGTCCAACCTCTAACTAGGCGGGACACCTGCAGAATAACCCCTGCAGAGTACCCCCTTGATAACCTAGGTAAGGAAACTTAGGTCACCTCAATATAATCAATGCTCAGGCGGACAGTCGCAGGCGGGATTGACCGTATGGGAAGGGTAGCAAATCCCAAAACTCTCGAAAGAGCCCCCAGATATGAATACAATCCTGGAAATATCTTCGGTGCTACTCAATTATGACTAAGGGTCATCCCAATCAATAACCGCTCACACTGCCTCGTTCTTAACTCCCTTTCGAGAGGAGGATCCTGAGAACACTGATTATACCAAGGATTTCACACACTCACCTGGACAGACACATACATGTTGTTTTTTAGTGATCTTGGAGAATTGACTTACAATGAACTATTCCAAGATCCTCAAAACCTAATCTTGTTGGTGCACCCTATAATAGAAAAGAGTGTAGTTCATTTTAATTTAGCGTTGATTTTAGTTGGCTATAATTACTCAAAGGGAAATGGCCGTGCAACTAGTGAAGTTATGACTTAGCAGTGAAGTAAATATGCACACCATAACAAACAATGCTAAGTGCAATCTTTGTCAAATGAAAAATAGGGTATGCCACTACATGAGATGCATAAATATATATTCCTTTCTGAATGTCAATGCAATCCTTCCTATATGAAAGCCTAAAAACAACTCTCATAGAAGCAATCCAATGCAAGTACCTCCTCAAATCCATATCTAAGATGCAACTAAGAGTGCAACTACTTTGTATTTTTCAATATAAAAGATTGAAAAATGCAATAAAAGTCATCTAAAACTCTCGGTCTCTGCAGCAAGTATAAAAGAAAATCCCAGCAAGACATCGAGACAAAAAGAGTAATGCACTAATGGCAAAACAAAAAGGATAAATGACTAAAACTACTTTCAAAGAAAAATCAATGAAAATGCGGTCTCTGGTCACAAAAGAAGCATCCAATAGACAACAACAAACCCAAGAAAGACCCAACCACACTCACAACCCACCTAACAACTTCTCACAACATCAAACTCACCAAAATGGAGGATGTACGCGACTGCTTAAAGAACAGCTGCGTATATACGCGACTTTTGGCCAAAAACCTGAGTGTATACGTGGATTTTGGATAAAAACTTGTGTGTATACATGACTTTTGGCCAAAAATCTGCGTATGTACGTGACTTTTGGCCAAAAACCTGTGTATACAAATAAGGTAGTGGTAAAAAGCAGGCCAAGGGTCAAACCAATAAAGGGGAGTGTCAATGGATGAACACACTATAACATACAACACAGAAACAGGGAGAAACAGAGAGCAAGTTAAGAATATCAAGCCCATTATGCCCCCAACCCCAAAGAAAAACAAGGAACATCCCCAGCAGAGTCGCCAATTCTGTTACGGAGAGAAATTCCTATGGCTTGGGGTACCACAACAAAAAGCTTGACTCTAGAAATCAATCTTTCCCAATATGCAATAGAAATAAAATTTCTAACACTAAAGGATCAGACCTCGTACCTTATTCCGGATGGTTGAAGTAGATCCCCATTGAGCTTTCCAATCTTCAGCTTGAATTGCTATATTACTTCCTCAACAACAAGTAAACAATACAAGCATTCTATATATCATGTTGTTAGATCTATTCTAGCATATATAATCAATAATGCAAAAGCATTTGACATAATCCCATGGATAAAATATTCATTCAAATACACATCATTGGACAGGAAAATATATTTCTATTGATATAAATCAGATATTACAAGATACAACCTCTGACGACACATCTGCGAACCGGAGAAACTGAATCCCCCACTTGGGCCTCCACCACTTCAATCCTCCATCTCTTGATAGCAAGCTCACAAGCAAAAGGAAAGCTTGGGAAGAACACAAAAGTGCTCCAAGGGACAAAGGGATGTAGACTCAAGCATAAGTTCCGGAAACAATGGACTATAGTTTCGTTGCTCTCAATTCTCTCTTATGCCTTCAATGTACCAAGGGGTTCCTTATATAGCTTTTCAAAGGGGTATTGAAAGGTCGAATCTGAGCGATCTCAAGGCATATGGAAGTCCAGGAGTCAAATGAGTCGGATCTATGTCAAGGAAAACTCCAAAAGGATTTGGATTATTTACACATCTTGATGTACGCGGTTATATGGCTCAAACCCGCATATGTACGCGCTTATAGGGTTAAAAGTCGCGTATAGCATTTTTTATGTGTTTTTAGGGATGATCAAGGAAACATCAAAGGACAAAAAGTGGTCCATAGGGTCTAAAGAGTCTGCAGTGGGACAGGGGAAGGCCATACAAAGTGTGATTCACCTAGAGTGGTGAAATCCTCTATAATAGTGGGAAGAAGTTAGTTGTTTGGGAGTCTACCGTTGCGGTTGTCTATTGGTCTATCACTCCGATGATTAGAGTCTTAAACTGTCGCTAGTGCTCTGGTCGTCGACACAACATAAAGATTTGTTGTTTGAAATGCTGCTACGGTGGAGAGGATTAGTGGATCTGATTGTTGATACATTGGGGAAAAATAGTTGATGAGACCATCGACGGGTTGTGTGGTTCATGGAACCCAGAGTTGGTTCGTTAGCCACCATTTGCGGCGGCCTATGGAACTAGCCGCCTGATGAATAATGGATCCAATACAGCATTATTGGAGTCAGTTTCATTGCTGATGCTGTAGTGGATAACATTTTCAATCACCGATACACCATAGTCCTTGGCATCACCGATAATAGCCAGAAGCATAGATGACTAAAGGTTTGACACATAGGATAAAAATAGACGATCAGACCGCCGATGGGCATCGGAGAAAGCTAGTTGTTTTGACCGCCGAAGTGTCAAAATTTTAGTTGGGAAGAGGTCTGATTGGGAAAAAGAAATTTTGGGTTTTTTAAGTGGGATTCTTCAGCGATTTCAGCAGTTTTTTAGTGAGATTTTCAGGGCTAAAAAGGAAAAATTCTAAGTGGCTGAAGTTAGCATTCCAGACCAAAATCCGGTTGTTTGTTTTGCTAAAATTTGGTGAAAATCATCATTTTAGAAGGGGTGTGGTTTTCACACCTGAGGTCAGAATGAAACATGTGGATAGGCATTGGAAATCTTATCCAGCAAGGAACAAAGGTGAATCACCAGAATTTGAATGAGGAGTAGAAAAGTACTAGCGGTTGCTGAAAAGAATTGTGTTGCTGTCAATATGGACAATCTAAGGATTGCATGCCTAGAGATAGCAAAGACCATGAAGTCGAACCACCTATTATGCGGAAGAGGAATCCCAAGCAAAGATGAGGGTTTTTAAAAGGAAAGACTCTTAAACCCGGTCTTTCTAACTATATTATGTTTTATAAGCTTGTGTACATAGAAATTATCCGTGGGGATATGCATTAAGAGATTTTATAAATCTTGTAGTTATGCATTGAATGGATGCATATGGAAAGTTTTAGTAAACATTGTAAATATGCATACATAAGTGTAGGTGCAAATGTTGTGATGCATTGCATGAATGCATCGAGATAATGCTTGTTTATCATGACTAACTAATGGATGAAATGATGAATTGATGATAATTATAGAACCATTTCAAGAGCTGTTATGAATGTAGGATATTAAGTGCATGAAGAAGGTAGTCATGATCGATTGGCTGTCGAAAATGCTCCATGGAAGGGCAAGGTGGTACAAATGATACGCCTGTGAAGTAAGGAGTATCTAAACACTTCATTTAAATTGCATAAATGCTGTGACTATACCTTGTAATTTTAGTATGATAATGATTCACGTGAAGTAAATGAGTTTTGGTGATATTGATATGCTAACAGCTGGAAGTATTTGAATTCTATAATTCTGAAAATGCTTTAGTGATTGTTGTAGCAATGAAAAAGTTATATGCATCAAGACTTACACTTGTTTGGTTGATTGAGGTTCAGGTTTCAGGTAGATTGGTTGGGGCATGGCAATATGGGTAAGACCATGACAAAGGCTGAAAATATACCATGTCAAAGAGCCAAACCTCATGAGAAGAGTCTCATGATTGTGAAAATAGTTTGTATGCAGAATGAGTTGTCAATTTGGACTTGTAAATTTCAGATTTGAGAAATTTCTGATAACTACTAATCATTGTTGGCTTGCATAGAATTGTGTCAGGAGGACGTGTTGTAAGTGGAGGTCCATGTTATGCTAGTAAGAATAAAATTTCAATGGGAATAATGGTGCTTCTTACAAGAGACCAACAAATGAGGATCACCTTATTGCTAAGCAAATCAATTTCTGTAGTAGACAGAGTTGCAAATTCACATTGAATTTAATTACTAATGCCATTGCTTGGTTATGGAACAATCAAATTGGGATTGTATTGTTAGACAATGATTGACTATTTGGATACTTGATGAATGTGCCAGGGGTACACATTGCAATAAGACCATGTGTGATGGCCTGCAGGAGCCAAACTTCACAGGGAGGTTTTCCCCTATCTTGGAAATGGGTTTCAAGTGAAACTTCGTTGGACATTTTGGAAATGTCGCATTTACACTACATGTTTAGTAAGAAACATGAGTGAGATGGTATAAATTATGTCGGTAAGGCATGTGTGGAATATGGAATGTAAAAAGGAGTTGGGATGGCAAACCGAGGGACTATCAACTAAGAGAAGGGAGCCCCCGTTCCTCCTTAACGAAGGAATATTGCATCAGCAAATGGATAAGTGTTATGTGACCCTAGCTAAGAATATGTATGTCAAATTGTTAAATTCCATATGAAAATCATGTTTTGATTTTATTTCCATTATGACAGATTGCTTGAGTATGAATAGGGCCTACATGGCTCAGATCGAAATGGGGTGCACATTTTTCCCGATATCGAGTCATGAAAGGGTTTTCAATATTGACTACACCCTAGGGAGTGGATGCACTCCTGGTGTATCAATACTTGATAGTGAATGATATGAAACATGATTACAGTTTTAGAGCAATAATGCTAATGAGTTTTCTTATATTGCTTGTGTTTCCAGGCTAAACAGATGCAGTTTAGTGTTGTACACTAAAGGGAAAAGGATGTTGTGGAGATTGTGGGGACGTTATAGTGTTGGCTTGAGTACCTGCAATTTGATAAACCCAACAGTTATCTGGTTTGGCTGAGTATCTTGATAAACCTAGTAGTGTATTTTCTTGATTGCCCGCAACTTGATAAACCCGATTGTGTATTGGCTTCGCTGGACATTCTGATAAACCCAACTATAGGTTGGATTGACTGTGCTTGATATGAATAAAATAATGTGGTGAAGATGTCACTGAAATAGGGCTGTTATATGCTTGGGGATCCATAGTAGATCCTGGACCTGGAAATGGTCGATTTTTGTTGATATAAGTGTATTGTTGATATAAGTGCATGTGTTATTGTTGATGGCTTGATAAACCCAACTATGTTGGCTTAGCTGATTGGTTGTTGATATAAGTGCATTGTTGATATAAGTGTATTGTTGATATAAGTGCATGACCTGATGAACCCAACTATGTTGTCTTGGATGATTTGTTGATGGCCTGATAAACCCAACTGTGTTGGCTTGGCTGATTTGTTCCTTCCCAGTCAGCGTGAAGGTGTACTGGCTGGACATTAATTATTTGATGTTGAGGAGAAGCTTGCATGCTAACCTAAAATCCAAGTCCATAGGTAATTCCAAGTCTTGCAAAGCAAAGTGGGACCCTGTGGACCAGAGAGGAAATGCACAATACATATAAGTATTGGATTATCTTGCAAATTATTGCTTATGAATATACTTGTGTATATGGTTTGGTTATAATCTTCTAACTCTTGTTTAGAGACAAACCCATGAGAATAAACTAAACATGTGAATATATTCAATGTTTTAATATAGCTATCACTGGGAGTGAGGACTATGAGGGAATCCTAGAGGTGCATGTGGACATGTGACTGTCCTGAAGAGCTCAAAGTGAGCAATAATGAAAAAGGTGCTAGTGGGACTGTGAAGGCCCTACTAGCCAAGAGTTGTAGACAAACCATGTGGGGAGGCTCCATGGTTGAAAGGTTTGGAATAGACCAAAGACACTAAGTGTCATGGCCAAGAAGGGTTGGTCCAGCATTCACGGTGAAGTGAAAGAGCCTAAGAGCATGAAAGCCACAGTGGTGATGTGAGTTACAGAATGGAACAAGACAAAGACGAGAAAAACTCTTGCTGCTCTCTCTTTCCTTTTTTGATGATATATATATATATATATATACTTATGCATTGTGAAACATAATATTTTTGAATGCATGTATGGCTGAAAATAGAATGTGTTTATTTGCTTAAAATAAATTGTGAATGCTGGAATAGTTAATTCCCTACCCAAGAATGGACATGAATGAGCTCATGTGCCTGTTGGAAAGGCATGAAAAGTATGAAAGTCTCCTTGAGAAGACTTGGAATGCCTTGCCAACTGGGCAAATAATTGACTGATTTTAATGCCTATATTATGCTTGGTCTAATAGAATTTCAATGATGCATTTCACAAGTGAGAAAAGTGCAATCCAGTTGTGCACATTGATCATGGAAGCAGACCAAAAGCTATTGGACTTTGTTGGAGGTCTCCTTCAAACAATTGCCAAGACGCAAGAGAATCTTGGAGAGATGTTCAAGACACAGAAAATTTCCTAGACTTGGGGATGAGCCGAAAGCTGAGAACCAGCAGGAGAAGCTTATGGAAGCCAAAGGGGCTTGGTCCTGAAAGTTCAAAGTAAATAATTGAATGAAGGACAGATCTACAAAATTTTGAAATTTTGGATGTGTTAATTGTATATGTATTCCTGAGTATTGGAACATCGAGGATGGTGTTATTCTAAGGGGGATGGGAATGTAACACCCCGGTTTTGACCCTGTTTGCATTAAATGTACATGATGTATATATTGTAATTGATCATGGTGTGGAGCTAAAGGCGAAAGCCCCACCATCGATTTGGTTGTGTTATGTTTTAGGGATTCGAATCATTGTCGATGGTATATCATGCTATCCGGCACGTTATAGGTTTGGTGTCATGTAAATATGAAAAATTAATCAAAACCTACAACTAGATATGGTGGTGCAATGATAATGAAAAGGGCATGATTTACTAAGGATGAGGAGGGGGACATGTTAAACCATGAGCCTATGGGGAAAAGCCATGTGTCAGCCATTAAAATCCCTGATGTTAGTTGGGCAGTTATTGCTGGGAAGTGGTGGGTGGTAGAACTATCAGCCCTTTCCCACATGCCCACTCCACCAGCTGACTCTCCATCTTCATGTGGGAAGGGAAACCACTACCCCACAATTCCATCCTTATCCATCCTCCCGCAGAGAACCATTCTATTTTTCCTCACGCATCAATTGGAGTTGTTCTCCTCACACATAGGTTGGGGGATTATTCATCGTTTTACCCAGGTAGCGAGTGGAGGAGCCATTTTCACTGTTACCCACGATTGTTCTTGGTGGAGGAGCCATTCGCATTTTCTGTGGGGGCATATGTTTCCTTACCAATTTGGTGGCCTGTGTATACTTTTTTCCTCCCGTCCATGCAGAGAGCCAACTTTCTCTCCCATTTTGGGACTGGGTAATGTCCCCATTGTGAGATCAGACTATTGTTCTTCCCTTGATTTGTGGGTTGTTGTTGTTCGTTTTCTATGGTTTTCCCCACGTTTTTCATTTGTTGCGGGTGCAAGTATCTTTTGGGTTGCTGTTGAGTTGTTTTGGACACACTAGGGCCATGAGAAACTCTAAATTGCCTTGCTTGGCTTGAGCTACGTTCACCCTATTTTTCTTTGTTTCCTCACAAGTTGTGAATCGCTTGGTTTTACTGCGGGTATGCAGTGGTTGGTCTTCGGACAGTGTGGAGTGGGTTTGAAAGATGGGTATCCTTGAGAAACCTGGTGTTTGGAAGATACACAGACATAGTTATATGGCTGGCTTTCTTCTCCATAACCCTGAAATAGCACTTGAAAGGGAAGTCAGGGCCTGAGGGACTGTGAAGCAGAGAAGGGACTAATTCTTGGTGTTGGGTGAGTGTGGGTGTCTTAGAAGTTAGGCTAGCTCTAGTGTAGGCGTCCTTATCTCTCCAACGATACCACGAGCTTAGCATTCAACTTTTCCCAGCTCCTTGATAGCCTGATAAACCCTACTGTGTTGGCTTGGTTGATTTGTGTACCTTGGCTATGTGTAAGCCTTCTTAGTCCCTTATTCCTTGGGGAATCATGCCCAGCTTGGGGTTGGCAGTGTTACTGAGAGATTGATGAGCATGCTGGCCTATGGTTGGGTGGAATGTTGCAGTGACGTAGCTAGTTGTGGCATGAATTCTACATAAGATAAGCATTCTTGTCTATTTCATCTTTGCAATTATATTTGATGTCTAATGAATTATGATGAACATGTTGAATGCCGGAATGAACGTATGTTTTCTTCCACTGTGTATGTGAATGATTATGCATCTTAACATGTTTTATGTTTTAAGCATTTTATTCAGCATTTTATATATGTTCATGTTCATGGGGCAGTTTTCTCGGATCGTTAATGGCATGGTAGCATCCTCTTCGCCAGTCGGAGGGTTAGGGACGTTACATATTGAATCAATAATGATCTTCTTGGCCTTGAACAAGTTATTCGTGTGTAAGGATTTTAGCCTCATCTCCCTCTGGAACTAGAACCTCTCTACTTGTGTAGATGTCCAATTCATTTTCTTTAGAGAGATCATATACTTCCATACCTGGAAGTTGTCAACTTCACCAAGCTTATCATCAAGTTGATCTGATAGATCACATTGAAATAAGAACCTCAAATGTAAATAGCAAGAGATTAGATCTTACCGATTTGAGGTGTCCGTCCTGGTTCCGGAGCTAGCTGATTTAGGGTTTGTCAGAGAAACCCTAATTTTCAAAACTTGGGATCTTTCAAATATGATTGTATAGAAATATATACCTCTTCAAGGTGAGCTATCCAATGTACTCCTTTTCTACAAATAGTGGATGGAAGCTCCCGGAACAAGAAGCCCTGGTTTACCAATTTCTTCTGCATAAATGCCTGCTACTGTTTCTACGGTATCTCCAAAATTACTGTTCCTATTTGTCTAAAACTTCTCACTGTAGTAGCCTCTCCTGTCTCTGTTCCAACACCATAGGTTTCATCAGAATCAATTTCATCAATTGTGACTTATGATCATTTTTCCAAGATGGCATGTTTCAGTACTTTTCAGTATAGCGAAGTTGTACGAACTTTTACGTGTCACTGTTTCATCTTATGGGTCTGAAACTTGGACCACGGGAATTAAAGTCCATGCCCTTTCTGGAACATCTTCATAAATTTCATTTCGACCTTTGTAGCCCTAGATATAGCAATTCTCCCAAGGTGTCCTGTTTAGGGATTAATCCTAGAAGAGGTTGGAACCCTAACTTGGAGGGATCATATCTCCTAGAATATAAATAATATGAGGCTGAAATTTGGACACATAGTAAATCGGGATTGAATATTCGGCCTGTACAAGTTTCAGCTTCTGATCCTTCTCCAATCCTGAGATGTAGCAAATGTACCAAAACTTATCAGCTTTAGTGTTTTAGGGTTTTCTGGCCCGGGGTCAAACTAGGGTTTGAATTTCCCAGAGTTGTAACCTACCAAAAATATCGACCCAGGTCTCTAAAATTTTATTTTGATGAGGATAGGAATCCTATGCTGGGCTCACTCAAAAATTTCTCTGCTGTAAGAAGCCCTAATTTCCCACACCAAAAACTGAAAATGCTCGGAATCTAATTCTGCTTCGACAGAAAGATGCGCCCTTCAATGGAGAGTCAACCTAACATACTTTTGCTGATGGATTGTGGAGAGAGACCCAAAAAGTAAGAAGACCTTGCTTATGTAGCTACACAATGTCTTCTTCTCAGGTTAGATCTAATACCATGTTATATTTTTATCATTCAAGCTAGCATTATGATCTTAGTATCTTTAACTGAGAGAATAACATGCACAGCAATAAACACAATAGACAAGAGACACAAAGAATTTTCCTTGGGGAAACCATAAAGGAGAAAAACCCGCAACTTCCTTAGAGATAGAATGAGCACCAATGGCAGCAGTAAAACCAAAAAATAGAAAAGATGATCTCCACAACTTGTTCTCTATCTCTCACACTTGAGAGGGCTTCTGCTATCTCACTCATGCACCCCATTGAGTGAGTGTGTGTGTGTGATAAATAGAGAGAATCACTCTCTATTAATATTCTTTCATTCACTTAATGTCCACTTCAACATGTCGGCCCCACTTAACAATTACTTACTAGAGCTGACATCTGTAGCAGATTCTAATAACCCTAGTGCCCCAAAACTGTGGGGTCTTTTCCCTCCGATAAACAAGGAGGGTTAATCTTAACACAATTGAGGGGACTATTGCCCCAACTTAGAATGGAGGGTTAACCTCAATGACTTTACATGACTTGTTTACATTATTGAATCTCCCTATAGGAACATCAGGGAATGACATGACTCAATTACATTATAGATACTTCCTGGAATAAACATCGAGGTACAATAAATAAAATATACAAGTGAATACATTCTGAAGTTACAAATACATAAATAGGTACAACCTTCGTTGTAATTCAGGGAAAAATTCCCCAGTGTAACATCATGTAATATGTAATTATGGTATTTTTAGGAGAATTGTGTGGAAATTGAACCCAGGTTTTAGAAAAATTACACTCACAAAAATTACCAATTACACATGCAAATTACACACAAAGGAGACTAAATATGGAGCAGAACACTAATCTGTATTGAATAAGTGTACAATATCCAACCCTGTGAAGTCATAGGCTGCCACAATAAATAATTACATGAGATATTTGAATGCATAAGGATGCGATTCGAATTTGGTCAAAAGCAGGCTTACTAAAACTAAGCAAATCCCCCATAGGTGCATAAAGCAGTTTCCAATCTAGGAGCTCACGAATTGGAAAAATGAATTAGGAAAGCTAATAGATGATGGAAGGACAAATCATACATGATTTTCTTAGGATAAAAGAGTGGAGGATGATGAGGACAAAAAACAAGTTAACTTCACCTAGTCAAACTTTCCCAATTGCCTTAAAACTCAGCAAAAGCAGGCAATAAAGCAGAAAAAGCAGACATGTGCTAGGAAGACCAAGAATAAAGAAGATTTGATTCCAAGTGGTTTCCCAAGTGCTCCATGACTCAAATTTACCAAGTTTGACCACTTTGGAGATATGGAAGACAATTTTCATAAGGTGGAATATGGAAGCTAGGCAAATGAGACAAAAATTGGATGAATTAATGTCTAAGGTAGCTAACTATGGGTTGATTATTCTAACACCACCCCTTAAGCCTGACTTATGAGTAAAATATCAGAAAATTATAGGGCCTAGAAACAAGGCTTAGTCACCTTTTACATACTGCATGTCCATTTAACCAAGGAAAGAGGCAAAAACCTAGTGGAAAAAATCCTCCCTTAAACATGGACAATAAAACAAAATTTGAAAATCTTTTCATCACTCATGCTTCACAGCATGATCAGAAATCCCCAACAATGATTTGAAATTGCTGAATGTCTTCTCACAAAAAAATTTGGTGAAGATATCTGCTACTTTTTCTGAAGATGAACAGAAGAGTAGGTGAATGGTGCCATCATGCACAAGTTGTCTGATGTAGTGCATATGGATCTCAATGTGTTTGATTCTCTGTCTCTGAACTAGATCATTGCAGATTTGAATGGTACTCTGATTATAACAATAGATAGTATTTGAGTATTCTTATTTGAATCCACACTCACCAAGTAACCCTTGCAACCATAAACATTGAGTTGCTGCATTTACAACTCCTCTGTACTCTACTTCTGTAGATGAGAGTGCAATGGCACTCTGTTTCTTGCTTGACCAGCTGATTGGTCCTTCAGCAAGAATTAACACATAACCTGATGTTGAATTTTGATTTTTGTTGTCACCTGCCCAGTCACTATCAGTAAACCCAATCAAATCAAGATCAGATTTAGCTTTATAGAAGATCACATGAGTCCTTGTTCCCTGAACAAAGTTAAGGATCGTTTTGGCTGCTATCCAATGGATCTCATGAGGCTGATCCATGTATCTTGAAGCCACACTTACTGCATAAGAAATATCAGGTTGAGTATGTGTAAGGTACATCAAACACCCAATCAATTGCCTATACAGTGTATTGTTTACCATAGGTGAAGAATCTGCTTCTTCAAGCTTAACTCCTGAAAGGAAGGGAGTCTTGCCTGGCTTGCAATCCTTCATGTTGAATTTGTTCAAAAAATACAAGGCATACTTGGACTGATGTACTTTTATCCCATTTTTGGTTTGAGAAATCTCAAGACCCAAGAACTGGCTCAATAACCCCAAGTCTGTCATTGAAAATGCATGGTTCATTGCATCCTTCAAGGACGCAATTTCATCCTTTGAGCTTCCTATAATGAGAAGGTCATAAACATACAAGACAATAATCATTAATGAACCATGAATCAGCTTCAAATATACATTTGGATCTGACTTGCATCGAACAAAATTCAATGATAGCAGAAAGCTATCAATCTTGGCATACCAAGCCCTGGGGGCTTACTTAAGCCCATACAATGATTTATTTAGCCTGCACACAAGAGATGGATTAGTAGAAAATCCTTGAGGCTTCTGCATGTAAATCTCTTCAGTGAGATCTCCATTCAGGAAAGCACACTTCACATCCATGTGATGTAACTCCCACTGCTTCGAAGCTGCAATGGCTAAGGCTAGCCTGATGGAGTCCATCTTTGCCACTAGTGCAAAAGTCTCATTATAGTCTATACCATGTACCTGTGAGTATCCCTTGGCTACCAATCTAGCCTTATATTTCAAAGGTGAACCATCAGCATAAAATTTGGTTTTGTAAACCCACTTACACTGAACTAGATTCCTCTCTAGGGGAAGATCAACCAGCTCCCAAGTGTTGTTCTTCTGGAGTGAGCTGAACTCTTCTTTCATGGATGTTTTCCATGTTGGATCATGTGATGCATATTCATATGTCTGTGGGTATGATTCAACCATTAGATAGCATTTCTCTACAAACATAGGATCTTTCATGCACAATGCACTCTCAAACTGATATCTAGTCCTCCTAGGATCATTAGGATTTCCAGCTAGTTCTCCAGCTGCATGAATGGTATTTGCTGCCCATTTTGGTCTTGTATGAATGTTAGGATCTGAAATTAAACCATCATTATCAGACATATCAGAATCAACAAGCTCAACTATCTCTTCACTTACATTCAATGGTTCTGGTGGTGAAGAGGATTCTCCAACTTCCACTGCTGCTAAAGGCTCTTCTTGGAACTGAACACTCCTTTCAATGAAGTGTTTGTTTGTGCTAAAATTGATCAGATTGTACCCTTTTGAATCTTTATAGTACCCAACAAATAGACACTCTTGGCTTTGGGGCTGCAAAGCCTTCCTCTTTTCTGTTGGAATTCTAGCCCAAGCCCTTGAGCCAAAAATCCTGAAATGGGTCACATCTGGCTTGTGCCCACTCCATGATTCGAAAGGAGTCATACCATCAAGTTGTTTATGAGGCACCCTATTCTAGATATAGGCTGCACATTTTATAGCTTCATCCCAAAACTTTGGTGGAAAAGTCTTAGCCTCCATCATGCAGGTTGCCATCTCTTTCAGTGATCTGTTCTTCCTCTCAGCAACATCATTTTGCTGTGGTGTGTAAGGGATAGAATGCTGCATTTTAATACCTTAATTTGCACAATATTGAATGAACTCAGACTTGAAATACTCACCACCATTTTCATATCTGAGGACCTTGAGTTTCCTCCCAGACTAGTTTTCAACCAAAGCCTTAAAGACTTTGAAGAGGCCAAAAACTTCTGACTTGTGTTTCAGGAAGTAAACCCAGCAGTACCTAGAAAATTCATTTATGAATTTCAATGCATATTTGGCTTGAATAATTGACATATGAGGAAATGGGCCAAAAACATCACTATGTATCAACTCAAGAGGTGCAGAGGTTCTCTCATGACTAGCTTTCTCAAATTTATGCTTTGGGTGTTTTCCTAAGATGCAACCTTTACAGACTCCTTTGGAAAACTTAATCTTTGGTAACCCTATGACCATTTACTTTTCACTAATATCATAAAGATACTTATAGTTAAGATAGCCAAATATTTCATGCCAAAACTTGCTTTCCTCATTAGCATGAATCAGAAGAGCAGAGGGGTTTGAGTAGGGTAGGAAGTGTGAGAACATGTATACCTTCGAAGTGTGATTTGCAACTCCTTTTGCAATGAATTTACCACTTGAGATTTCTATGATCTCCAATTCATTAGGGGAGAATATGAGATTATTTGGAGACCCTGTGTGGGTCATTTGATACACTGATAAGAGGTTAGAGGCAAGGCCTGGAACATACAATACATTGATGAACTTACCATGGTTAAGAACAATCCTCCCTTTTCCCAAAATTTTAGTGAGAGAGTCATCTCCAAATACTATTGGTGGACCTTTTGACATGTCAAGTGAGGTGAATGCCTCCTTGGTCGAGACCATATGTCTTGAAGCTCCAGAATCAATGATGAAACTAGGTGAGCTTGTTGTGCCAACAACCAATGCATGAACTCTCTCTCTATCTTCTGAATTTGATCCTCCTTCCCTCTTCTTTCAGCTATCAAGAAGGGAGATGCCATTATTCTCCAGGAGTTGGGTCAGTATGTCAATTTGCTTCTTCATACATGAGATTTCAGGATTATTTCCCTTACTGCAGTATGCACACTTGCTCATTTCTCCTTTATTCTTCTTCTTCTGGAAGTTCTTCTTGGAACCTTGGGGTTCCTCTGGAGACTTGTTCTTGTCTCTCTTTTTCTCAGGTGGCTTCTTAGATTTCTTATTTCCTTTTGAATCCACCCTTGAATCTCCAACAACCAAAGCTTGGTCTTTGGAAGGTTTGATGGTGCCCATCATCACCAATTTATCTTGTTCTTGTCTGAGAGATTCCATGAAATTTGCAAGGCTAGGCATTTTCCAGGCTTAAGCTGTCAACTTTGTGGCATAGAAGGTTGAGAAAAAAATTGAATAGTTAGGGACAAGCTTTGAGAGTATGGAAAAAACCAGTTTCTCATCCTTCTTTTTGATCCCACATTGTTTTAGCTGCAAAAAAAGGGCTTTGAACTTGGAAAAATAGAGTTGCAGGGATTCAAAGCTATTGGGACTTAGGGGGATCAATTCATTTTTAATTTGATGTCCCCTCATCTCATATGTCTTACCAAAAATCTCAAAAAGCTTCTCCCATACTTCATTTGGTGATGTTAATCCATCAAGATGGAAAAGGAGGTCTCTGGATATGCTCAGACATAGGAGACCATTGGCCTCATCCCTCCTGTTGTGCCATTTAATTTTCTCTGCAGCTACATTGGGCTTTTCTTCTGTTTCCATATTCACTCTATAGAGGCCTTTTTCTCTCAAAAATATCTCCATCTCTACTTTCCATTCAAATAAGTTAAATAGAGTCAAGATGATCTTCTGAGATTGATCCATAGCTCAGAAATTGTCCCTTCAGTCAGCAAAATGCTCCCAGTGAATGATGTTGAACCTAAAATAACAAGTTGGAAGGAGATAAATTGATCTACAAAGGCTCTGAAACCATGTGGAAATTGAACCCAGGTGTTAGAACAATTACACTCACAAAAATTTCCAATTACACTTGCAAATTACACACAAAGGAGACTGAATATGGAGCAAAACACTAATCTGTATTGAATAAGTGTACAATAGCCAACCCTATGAAGTCATAGGATGACACAATACATATTTACATGATATATTTTAATGCATAAGGATTCCATTCGAATTTGGTCAAAAGCAGGCTTACTAAATCTAAGCAAATCCCCCATATGTGCATAAAGCAGTTTCCAAATCTGTCTAGGAGCTCACGAATTGGAAAAATCAATTAGAAAAGCTAATAGATGATGTAAGGAAAAATCATACATGCCTTTCTTAGGAGAAAAGAGTGGAGGATGATGAGTACAAAAAACAAGTTAACTTCACCTAGTCAAACTTTCCCAATTGCCTTAAAAATCAGCAAAAGTAGGCAATAAAGCAGAAAAAGAAGACATGCGCTAGGAAGGCCAGGAATAAAGCAGATTTGATTCCAAGTGGTTTCCCAAGTGCTCCATGACTCAAATTTAGCAATTTTGACCACTTTGGAGATGTGGAAGACAACTTGCATAAGGTGGAATATGGAAACTAGGAAAATAAGACAAAAATTGGATGAATTAATGTCTAAGGTAGCTAACTATGGGTTGATTATTCTAACAAAGTGCACCCCATGTGAGATGACATGTAGTCTCGAGTCTTATATTTGGTCAGTGACTTGAAAGGGTATAAATAGGACAACACTCTCCCTCATTTATACACACCACACACACTCTCTAAGGCATTTGATAGAGAGAGATAGTCATAGGAGGAGAGAAATATAGCTGTTGAACATTTCTTATTACTGCTTTTGATTAGCTTACTATTCTTAAGAAGTTTGTGGTTTTTTCTCCTTTATGGTTTCCCCAATGAAAATATTTGTGTCTTGTGTATCTTTCATATCTTATGAATTTTTTTGTACTTGTTATTCTTTCAGATAAATATCCTAGATAATCTAATTAGATCTTCAGAAAATCTAACATGGTATCAGAGCCTCTCTGAAAGAAGGCACTATACAGCTGCAGAAACTAGGGCTTCCTAGTTGAAGGTGTTCTCTCCACAGATCATCAAGCAAGGAGGCTAGTCTAACACGGCTCACCGGGGCATATCTGTTGGTGGTAGCAATTTATTAATCAGAGATGTTTGATCATGCAACTGAAATACAACTACAATTACAGCTAATGGAAATTAGGGTTTCATGCATGAAAACCCTAGAAGACTGAATTTAATAATCCTACAACTTTAGTTATAACTAAATATTGGAGAAGTATCAGAATCCCAAACTTTTACATGTGGAAGATAAATTCATTCTCTACATTGTGTAAAATTTTCAACATCATATTCTCTATACTGCAGTAGATATCGTTCCTCCAAATCAGGGTTCCAGCCTCCTCCAGAATACACTCATAAACATGTGACCTAGGGAGATTTGCTATATCTTGGGCTAGGAAGGTCCAAATAAAATTTTGCAAGATGTTCCAGTTGGAGAACAGAATCTAGTTTTGGTGGTACATTTTTCAGACTCAGAATGTGAAACCATGACACATGGATGTCCATAGAAGTTCTCTATGCTGAACAATCTCCAAAATAGTCACCTTGGGAAACTCAGCATAAGTCCCACTTGGAGAATAAATTTCTGCTCTAACCTATGGGGTTCGAAATGAGAATTATCAGGATATCATAGTGAGAGGTTTCAAACTTTAAGGATTTGAAACTTCATAGATACAACAAAATAAATATCAGTCATTTCTGCATAAGAAATTGGAAGACTAGGGATTCCTATTCTGGGAGCTTCTCTCCACTGTTTTCAGAAAAGGAGTACATTGGATAGATCGAATTGAAGAAGAACATACTTCTATCCAATCAAAAGTTTGAAGTTCCAAGTTTTGAAAATTAGGGTTTATTTGACAAACCCTAGATCAACCAGCTCCGAAACTAGGATGGACACCTCAAATCAATAATATCTAAATTTTTTCTATTTACATTTGAGGTTCTCATTTAAAAATGACTGATCACACCAGATTGATGACAATATTGGCGAATCTAACAATTTTCAGGTATGGAAGTATAGGACCTCTGTGATCCTTAAAGAAATTGACTTGAATCAGTATTTTAGTAAGGAAGATCTAAGAGCCAGAGGGAGATGAGGCTCAGGATAAAGCCAAGAGAACCATTGCAGATTCTATTAAAAATCATCTCATCCCTCATGTGTCATCCTTGAAGACACCAAAAGGAAGTGTTCGATGATATGACGAAGCAATCCAAGAAAATTAAGAGATTGTTATAACCACCTTGAATGGCCTCCCAAGATCATGAGATTCATTCATTCAAGGAATGTGTATCAGAAGGAAGTGTTTACCTTCAACAGACTCTTGCACAAGAAGAATCTTGACTCATAATAAGGTAAGAGAATATGGGAGCAACTGAAGATCAATATCTCATGATTCAAAGAAGATCCCTCAAGTGATGAGGAATATGCAGGACTCAATTCTTGAAGAACCTCTTATCCATCTTAGCATTTGGATAAGAAATGATTTTGTTATGAATGAAGAAGATGATGAAGTTGAAGGCTCAATAAGGAGTCTACCCATGAAACAAACAAAGATAATTATTCAATTGTCATTTCATTATATTGTTTGGTTATGCATTTTCTTATATTCAGTTGATGTGTTATGCATGTTTGAGCATTGGCATTTATACTACTGAATTGCACATGATGGGTAAGAAGTCAATGATGTTGTACAAAATTCCATTACTACTTATATAGATTAAAAAAAATTAGCTGGAATATTAGGAGTAGTACACACACTTAATAACATTAGGGTAGAATGCATCTAGAAGTTATTGTATGTATACATGATATGGATGAATGTTGTAGAATTGGCTAATATAGTCGCATGGATATGTGACATATATTTGTCACTATTAATATGTTTTAGAAATTATGATATGTTTATAATCATGAAAATGAACTTGAATTGTAGATCATTCCAAAGAAAAAGTAATGATAGTTCAGAAGAGGAACCTAAAGCTTCCCGGGTCAAAGACACCATAGCGAAAGAAAGAGCTTCAAAAGAATATAAAGAGAACGGTAGATCCACATCGAGAGATGAAGACCAACTTGGGCATGAGAAATAATCCAATATGAAGAATAGTATGAAGATACTTCCAAAGAAATAAAGAGGCCTCATACACACTCTAGTTATGTGACACTGTTGAGCGACATCATTGATTTAGATCCTTACAACTACGAAAAAGTAGACAAGAATAATGATGACTAGGATGCGGTTTTGAGACCTGAAGGGAAGTTAGTAGTGTCTTCCATATGGATCTACAAGATCCAACATGCAGTAGATGGCAACATCATGGGATATAAGGAAATATTTGTATCACGAGGCTTCTCACAGAGAGAAGGAATAGACTACATTTGCACTAGTGGTGAGTCAAGTGTACATAAAGCAGCCACTGGGAGTTGAGACACATGAAGAAAAGACTCCTGTGTGCAAATTAAAGAAGGAATTGTAAAATCTAATAGATGGGTGTGAGAAGAAATTTTCAACAAAGTTCAAGATAAAGGATCTTGGTATCCGATTTCCCTAGATGGATACATAGAATATTAGTAGCAGAGGAAGCTACTTATCACTCCATTACATAATGTTTCAAGACATAGAGTACGAAAGGCAGAGGGAGAATAATGCTCTGCTTTAGAGGGAGTGACTACAAAAGATCTTGAGGTTTGACATGGTACAATAGGATGGACATCTTACTGATGTCTCTAGGATTTACTAAGAGTAAAGTGGATTCCAACCTTTACTTCAAGGTTGAAGGCGGAAGACCAGTGATGCTCCTATTATATCTTGATGACTTGTTCTTGACAGGAAAAGAGGAACTCATTAAAGATTCAAGAAGGAGACTTGATTCCAAGTTCGAGATGAAGGAATTGGGTATGATGCACTACTTTCTAGGAATGGAGGTGTGGAATAGTACTGATGGAATCTTCCTTGGATAAGGGAAGTATGCAGTGGATATCTTGAAGAATTTCAGGATGTTGGACTAAAAGGCTATGGCCACACCTATGGCATTAAACCTAAAGCTATTGAGTGATGCTTCATTGTGATGGTTTATGCCATGATGTATCATTAGATGATTTATTCATTGATGTGCCTGACGAATACAAGACCCGACACATGCTTTGCTGTGAATGACCTAATCCAGTTCTTGACGGATCTGAGACATGCTCACCTGGTTGTAAAGCATGCAGTGAGGTACTTGAAGGGTACCTTTGAGTATGGGATCAAGTATGATACGAATCAGAAGACTAACCTGCATGGTTGTGCTGATTCATAATGGTAGCGCTACTGAGAAGAAGAGAACCTTGGGTTTCTTCTTTAGTTTGAGATCTAGTATGGGCTACTGGTTTGGCAGGATGCAGTACTGCATGGCATTGAGTACAGCCAAGGAAAATTATGTTGCCACTTGCTCGGCTATTTGTGAGGTAGTATGTTTCTTTTGAAATATACTATTTGATTTGATTGATCTGACTTGCATTTTTGTATGATAGAGAGAGGAGTAGTGATTCTCCAGTATGTGATCCAGATCGAGATCTCTCGAAATAGGGAGTGATGAGTTCTAGCATAGTCAGTGAGACAGGTTGCATGAGCATAAAATCCATGCAAAGCTCGTAGGTTGCGCAGATGTAATCAGTCCTGGTGAAGGTCATAGGTTATCCTTAGATGTAATCAACCTTGATGTGATTCTATACTAGAAATGGCCAGAGTGAATTTTGAGTACTTCAGAGAGAAGCTTGGTGTTCTTCAGATCAAGCTTCCCTCCAAAGGGAAGTGATGATATCAAAAGATGAAGATACAAATGAGCCTTTCCAACATGGTGGCAGGTTGGGCCTCCCATGGTCAGATGTAATTGCAAGCATTTCCCCATATGGTAGTAGGTGTGTCCTACCATGCCGGTGGATTTAAGTGCAGAGCCTTTCCCCGGATAGTAGTAGGTGTGTCCTACCATGCTGGTGGATGTAAGTGCAGAGCATTTCCCTGGAAGGTAATAGGTGTGTCCTACCATGCTGGTGGATGTAAGTGCAGATCCTTTCCCCATATGGTAGTAGGTGTGTCCTACATTTCCAGTGGATGTAAGTACTGGATCCTTTCCCAAATGGGTGTGGGCATGTCCTACCATGCCATTGGATGTAAGTGTTGGAGCCTTTCCTGGATGGTAGTAGGTGTGTCCTACCATGCCGGTGGATGTAAGTGTTGGAGTCTTTCCCGGATGATAGTAGGTGTGTCCTACCATGCCGGTTGATGTAAGTGCTAGAGCCTTTCCCGAATGGTTGTGGGCATGTCCTATTATGCTGGTGGATGTAAGTGATGGAGCCTTTCCTGGATGGTAGTAGGTGTGTCCTACCATGCCGATGGATGTAAGTGTTGGAGCCTTTCCCAGATGATAGTAGGTGAGTCCTACCATGCTGGAGGATGTAAGTGATGGAAGCCTTTTCTTAGATGGTAGTAGGTTTGTCCTACCATACCGGTGAATGTGAGTGTTGTTTTATGTATATCTGGCTTGTGCTCCATGAAAATGAGATGATTTGAAGGTGATGAGGTAATAGTAGGGTACACGGGTATTGCAATGCATGCAATCAGTCCTAATATTCTCCTTCAGGTTTTGTAGTGGCATATAATCAGTCCTAGGAGATATTGCACATTTAGCAAGACACATATAATAAGTCCAGGGATGTACCTACTTGATGGCTTGCTTGCAGATACGATGAATACCTAGCAGAGGACTAGGCCTACATCCAACATGAAAAAGGGTTGGCACTGTAGAAACTTCTGATGATAGATAATATGGGACGATGATCAAATTATAAGAAGATGATGGAGGAAGCTATGATGAAGACTCTATGACTCTATGATGATGATGATGCAATGAAGACCTGACCAGATGCATTGATGATTGTGTAGAGAGAGAATACCTTCCTAGTTAAGAGGGAGCGTTGATGTATTTGTAACTTTGGAAGATATTATTATGTATATTATTATTGTATGTTGTTGTACCCCTATTGGGGATGTGTGTTATCCCTTTACACGATTTCTAAATTGTGTCTAGATGCTGAGGCACAACCTCCTTTTTAAGTCGGGGAAATAGTCCCCAGTGTAACATTATGTAATATGTAATTATGGTCTCTCCAGGAGAAGTGGGTCCCATGTGAGATGACATGTACGCTCATGTCTTATATTTGGTTAGTCACTTGAAAGGGTGTAAATAGGGAGGAACTCTCCCTCATTTATACACACCACACACACACTCTAAGGATTTTGAGAGAGAGAGACAGTCATAGGAGGAGACAAATATAGTTGATGAACATTTCTTATTATTGCTTTTGATCATCTTACTATTCAGAAAAAGTTTGCAGGGTTTTATCCTTTATGGTTTCCCCAATGAAAATATTTGTGTCTTATGTATCTTTTATATCTTATGCATTTTGTTGTACTTGTTATTCTTTCAGATAAATATCCTATATAATATAATCATATCTTAAGAAAATCTAACATGGTAGTAGTGGAGGAAGCAATATAAAGTAGAAAATCGTTCGAATAATTAGAGGGGTGTAACTCATGCGAGTGCGTTATTGCATGTTTTAAATTATTGAAAGTGCATTGAGATTGATCATCCTAAATGAAGGGAGTGTTCTTTTTCAACAAGTGCATATATCCATGTGTTTTTTCTATGAAATTGCACATGAAACGATGAGGAAACTTTTCCTTCACTTGCAAACTTTGGAGTTTTGTGATGTCGATTGGGGGGGTAAGGACATAGTGGAAAAAGTTTTCAGAGGATCAATATGTATTCCATATTTGGAGACAAGAAATCCAAGAAGACGTCCAATCTCTACACAGAAAACACATTTTTGTGGATTGAGCCAAATCTAATAGTGATAACATCTAAGAAAAATGTCCTTAATATGTCATGAATGATCTTCTCTCTGTTGTGATTGCATAGGTAGGTCATCTAGGGAGGGTTCAAAAATGTGCTTAATATCATGAAAATCATAGGACATGGTTCATTGGAACATTTCTCCAGCATTTTTTAAGCTAAAAGGTAATTTTCGATAAGCAAAGGTTCTCCATGGGAAAATAAATGTAGTTTTATGATGATTGATATGTAATATTTCAATCTAATTATAGCCATAGAATCCATCCATAAAGGAGAATATGACACTTCCAACACAATTATTGATGATTTGATCGATGTAGGGAGTTGGAAAGTTGTCTTTTGTACAAGATTTGTTTAAATCATTGAAGTCAATGCAAACCCTAATAGTGCCTTGCTTCTTGGAAATGGGGACAATATTAGATACCCACTCTATAGATTGCACAGGATAAATGAAACCAAGTTTCAAAAGTATTTCATCCTCAATTTTTGTCGCTAAAAATTTCCTAGGGTGGACTTGACAGAGTTTATGTCTAACTAGTTTTGTCCCGGGGTAAGTCTTAATATCATGTGCGACAATTGACAGATCAATCCCAGGAATGTTTTGGTAACTCCTGAAAAAACATCTTGGAATACCTTGAAAAGAGATAAGTAAGCTTCAATTTTTGCTGCTAAATAGTTTTGGCCTATATGAGCATGTTCAACAACTTTGGGATTCACAGATATGTCAATGGGAATAGTTTGAGTAATATTACACAAATTCCCTTCAAAATATTCACCTTGCAATAATACAGGTGTTTAAGGATATTCGACACTATCAGAACTGATCAGAGATACAAAATTAGAATCCATCAAATAAACATTAGGAAGGAAATAAGATCTGTGATGATGGTCTTCCCATTAAGATTCATCCAGACTCATAATCTCCATAATATACTCATCTAATGGAAAAGTATGTAAGAGATAATCCAAAGTTGGGAGAGGGGAATCTATCCAATAAGGAAGATGGTAGGGATTTGACGCTACTAGATGTTGATCATCGATGTAGGAATCTGAAGTAAATTGAATGGAATAATATAGGGCTTCATGAGGACCCAAATGAAGTGTTTCAGCAATCTCTTTTCCTTTGGACATGCCCTTGGTAGTGGATGATATCATGTTTACCATAGGAATTTCTGTACTAGGAGGGGAAGCAACACATGGACATACTACCATAAGAGATGAATATTTCAAAAGTACAAATCCCATGGATTGATAAGGAGGAGGTGATTTCCCCAACATAGGAACATTATTTGCTATGGTAGCAGTGATATCAGGTGAACAATAATCAACTTGAACTATGGTTACAATTTTCCCTCGCGAGGAAACCGGAGAGTGTGAAATACCAACGAAGCGACCATCATCATAGCGTAAAAGAAATTTCTCACTAATAATAAATTGTAATACAATAGAGCATTGACCTCTTCTACCTGAACATAAACAGTCTTTCCTCGAGCTCTATAGATAGTTCTGGTAACAAGCCATGAGGATGGAAACCTCATATGTCGAAGGATTTCAAAGTTGTTGGTGATCGATTGAGTTCAGGAGAACTGATGGATCTAAAAAAAGACATAGATAAAACTGAGCTGGAAGCTCCTTCATCAAATACAATCCAATGAAATTTCTTACCTACCACCCTAGGTGCAATTTTAAACGTGAGTTGGTGGGATAACCTCCATTTGTATTTCATATTAAACATAATTGTAGTGGAATTCAGTGAATCTAAGACCCCTAGGTTTGACAACAAAATTTTATGTTGTGGAGGAAAACTTTGGAGTACCTCTAGGATAGACATGGCGCAAGGTGATTGAGCTAAGTATTAAACAATGTTGTAGAATTGGGCAGCTTGAGCGCTTGGATTGAAAAATGACTTCTGGATTGTACTCTTAGTATGGCGCAAGATTGTGTCAAGATTAGGTTTATCAATGGTAAGAGGGAGATTAGAAGGAGGTGGAGGAGAAGAATTTGAAGAAGGAGTCTTATCAAGAGAAGAGCCTTCATCTTTATTCTTGGGGGTTTTATCATATGTTTTACTTCATGTAGCCAGCACAACAGTTTCGATGGACATCACTCTGATTTCCTCTATGGAGGAAGAGGGACCATACAAAGATGTGTGATCAATTAATTGCTTCCGAGAAGGGATCTTGACATGCGATATGGTTGTGCATGGTGCACAAGAAACCAAATTCGAAGAATAGTGTGCAAGGTGGAGAAGTCGACAATAGTCGCCTTGGTCATGATTTTGTAGTTTTTGGTCCAAGTTAGTTAGATAGTAGTTAGAAGTGGACCATTTTGTAAAGGCACAAGTGTATATAAAGATGTAGAAGTGTAGTAGGAAACAATTAGATTAGATGGAAGAATGGAAGAGATTATGTTTTCGACATTTATTGTTCTTTCTTGCAAACTGTTTTGCTGATGTATTTTTTAGAAATTTTTTGATCCTCTAAGTAATATGACATGGGAGATGATGTTGGAAACTCTATGTCTCGATCTATGATTTTATGTTTGCTATTTTTATGGTTCTAATCATGCGATCTAAATGATTAACTGTTGTGATATGGTTTATATTCTTGAATGATGCTATGTTTCTGCATGATGAATGACTCCATGTTTGTCGACCTCTTTATGAAGACAATGTGACGACTAAATCTGATGCGAATGGTTTCTAATTCATTTGAATAAGTGATGAGGAAACCCTCACCTGAATCTCTGGTTAATATTCCTACAATAAGAAAGTAGTGATAAATTAGTTGTGGAAGTCCTCCTCTTTACTATGAAAACTTGGTTCATGCAGCTCTTCATTGAACATCTCAGGTGAGACTCTATTTGCTTTGTAGGTGTTGTTGTCTAGGGTAAAATCTTCTAGGCCAATGCTTAGGGAGATCATGGTGGTAAGGGGTGTTGACAGTGTGTGAACCCCTGTCGATAGATCTGTTTCAACAAATAGTTTTGTTTCTGTACCATAGTGCGAGGAAGAGGAGGATATGTTGTGGCATCCGAAAAAACCAAATATTCAGGATTGGTTCGATCATAAGGCTCAAGAATTCGCAATAGAAGAAAACCAAAGTTTCAAACTAACGACATAAGAGTGGTTGAGAAGGAATATCTATCCTAATATCCATGAATATTTCTTCATCGAGTTTCTGATTATCTTGTATGAGTGGTTGGCACAGTTGACCCATCCGAAAACAAACTTTCAAGGAGGTGAACCTACTTAGTGGACCCCTGAACTAATCCAATAACTAAAAGAGGTAGACAATGGGGCATCGAGGGCTGTCGAAGTGTTGCTTGATAAAATTTTGGAAGGATATAACACTGATTTTGTTGTCTACACAATTAAGTCTTATAGAGACATGGAAAGGGAATTCTTCCATGGACCAAGAGGTAGGTTTCTATTGTCTTTACAATTGTGGATTAAAATTATTATCTCTGAAAAGGGTATATTGAAAATGAACTCCGATGAGTATAGCTCTGGCGTGCAGAGGTTATGGGTACTACAAAGACAAGGGTTGGATGGAATGATATGAGGTAGATGGATGGGACTTAGAATGAAACTATGAGGGAAGTCAAGGAGTGTGGTATTCAACAAAGTGGGGTAAGCTTCTGGCAAGAGAAGAGGCAGAGGACTGAGGAGAGTCCTGGTGCGACCAGAATAAGAAACTATGAGAGAAGATCAAAATGGACTTAGAGACCCTATAGTGACAAAGGGGACGACCAAGATACACTTGATTTCAAGGAAGGACCAATCCAAAGAAACATCGTACCTACACCTTTGTGCACTATGCCACATTCTAGGAAAAACACCAGATCATCACAAGATTTCCTAGTGTGTCATTAACACAATAATAGTAGCGGATCATCGACCACAGGAAGAAGGCCCAAAATGACAGGAGATGATGTGAAATTACCTTTTTTCCATGGGAACGACACCGAGGATCCTAATAAATATTGGTTTCTCTCCGAAGAAGTATGAAATGTGAAGCAATTCCAAGATGGATACATTAAGAAGGGACAGTTGGTGACAAATTTTCAAGGTCACACATTAGATTGGTATATGAAGTTCGTACAAGTTTCAACAAGAAATTAGCAAAATACTCTAGTAGAGATTAGAAATGGGATGATTGAGGAATTCAAAAAACACAAATCTGAGTTGCAGTACATCATGGAGTTGAAGGAAATCAAGCAATATTCGAATGAGTCGGTCTGGGATTTTGATCAACGATTCTAAACGCTGATGGTGAAAGTTAGTTTTGAAATGAACGACTTACAACACAAAGAATGGTTCATCGCAACATTGGTACCACATATCAGAATTCCTTTAATGAAAGAAAATATTGTGACACATAGAGAGGATTTAGAGATCATAATGAAGCTGTAGGCCCTACTATTCGGTGAAACTAGAGTTGGAATGAATCAGATCCAATCGCAATTGGCAAATTTGATTATTCAATTACAAAATATTAAGAAGGGAAAATAATTTTGTGAAGAAGTATGGTGTACTCCATGTCACACAGAGGGACATCATAAAGATCAATGTCTAGACTTCCAAAATTACTTGTTGTCGATCACTCCAAACCCACTAAGTCAAGGTGGTTTACCATGGTGCTGAATCTATCAAACTCACAGACATTGACATGAGGAGTGTGTGTATCTCCAAAAGGTAGTATCGAAACCTGTAAAAAAAATTTCTACTTTTTTTCATTCTATTGGTCATGAAGAAAAGGATCATTGGGAATATGCCCTAATTCAAGAAAGGACAATGCATATGTACTACATGAAGGGAGAAGAACACTGATGGATGGAGAGGCCTCCACTGCAGCAGCCACCATACTTTGTGCAACTCCAACCCTAGTTTTCTCTGTCATATCCACAGTATAATTAGATGCAGTACACTTGATAGAATCCGTGGTATACTCACCTGAAGTATACTCAACTGCAATATGTTCAAGAACAGCTGAATTGAACGCAATAGAAATAGTTCAATCAACCGTAGTATCAGCAGCAAGGAGGATTTTATGGAATATTCCGAGGAGGAGGAGACATAGGTTTTGGTAGAGGAGGAGGATGAGGTTGTGTACCTGTGAAAATCTACAATTGTGGAGTATTGGGTAATTATCTTTGATATTTCCCAAACATGTAGTCACAATGTACCTATTACACTGTCACAGATCAGATTGTTGAAGATTGTCTGCAACTGATTGCAAAATGGAAGAGAAGAATAATCCACCAGCATCGAACTAGAACCAGAATGCGAACCATCCTATGAATCTGCCACAAAACAAAATCCAAGGTCCAACAATCAGGAAAATTTCAGTGGAACCCAGGACTCAACCTGCGTATGTTGGAGTCGTTACTCATGGAGGTGCGATGACAAGAGATGATGGTCTGATCCCATAGGTTCAATTGACGGCTCGAAAAAAGGTATAATTTGATGTCGACATTAAGAGGGATACATTATTTGATGCAAGGGACACCATAAAAAGGGATATGGGTAAGTTTCATATCTATGAAATGCCACATGTTTTTTATTCAACGGTTGTAGCAGGACCATAGTGGAAGCACAGTACATTGCAAAGTTTATTTGAATGTTGTATGTCACTAGAAAAATATCCTAACCCACTAGTCGAGATCATCAGTATGCTATATCAACCAAAGAAAGGTCGATAGTACTCTGTGATGAATTCTTTTCATAAGAAGAAAACCGAAAAGCAAATGAGGATGAACGTCGAAATCAGTGATTATGATGTGGACTCAATTATTCTAGATTTGGGCTTAGATGTCAAAATTTTGACAAAGCAGACATGGGGGAAGATGGAGAAACTACAATTGGTTTGGTCCCTTGTGCAACTGCAACTGGCAAACTAGGCCAGAGTATTATCCATTGGGAGAGTACGACTCTTACTAGTGGAATTCGAAGGAATGAAGATACATGTGGACTTTGATGTGATTGAAATAATAGACAAATGAAGCTCATATCCTACACTGCTAGGGATTGGGTGGGCTAATTACAACCTAGTGGTGATCAAATTCAAGAAGCATGTAATGAATTTTAAGAACCGTGATATAAGAGTCATAGCCCCATTGGATTTGAGTGAAGGAAGACGATATGTTGAACCAATCAAGGAAGAATTCATAGGAGGATGCGACCATGCATACAACATTTCAGAGGATTATGTCCATCCAATTGTAGATGGAGAGCTGGGCTGGCGAAGTTCCAGCTCTGCATCGTCAGATTCTAGTGATGCATTGGAAAATTGGCAGAATCAACTACATGAGGTGTCGATTTAGAACTGTGGACGAATCACTCAGTCGTTACATTGGGTCACAGTGGAGGTTGTTGAGTTGCCAACTTACAAAGGGCTACCTAATTTTCCTAAATTTATTAATGAATTTGAAGACAAGGTCTCAGAACCGTAGAGACTATTGGAATTGTGTCAATGGTGGTTGGCACATAATAAATTTATCGATGGGTCATCGTTGTGTTGCATGTTGATGGAATTTTGATTTAGTGAGACAAAGCACTATCCAGGAGAAAAGTATGATGGATGAAATGATCCCAATGATCATTTGATTGCATGTTAGACTATGCAGGTGTCACGAACGAAGGATGAGTGGGTAAATTATTTTTTACACACATTAGATGAAATGTCGCGGTAGTGGTATATATCAACAGAACTCCGAAGGGAGATTACGACATGGGAGGGATTGACGATCTGTGTTAGTCACACTTTAAACTTTGCAGATGTTGATCCAGTAGTTCATAGAGCACTTCATCATATCTACGATGTTGTCTTGGAGATAATTCCAGTTGCATTTCCTGAGGAATCACATTGAGATGCCAGTCATGTAGTCGATGATGGAGTGTTACAATGTAATGGGAGGACCTGGCGATGGGGATGATATAAGGAATATCAATAGCCTAGAATCTGAAGGAAGTTGATATATCACCACACTAGAGATGCCGACAGACAAAGTTCACCAGTCATTGAATATTCAGAAGGTCAGCATTGGGAAAGAAGAGGAACCAAAGTTCTCCAATGTTGGAGATTATTGGGATGAAGAGACCATGGCAAATATTACCGACCTGTTGCGTGGGTTTCACAAATTGTTTGCAACCAATTTCTCTAAAATGAAAGGGTTTCTAGGTGATTTGGGAGAAATGAAAATCCCACTCAATATCAATGCGAAGTCTGTCAAGAAACGTCTGTATCACCTAAATCCGTGATACAAGGAGTGGGTGAATTCTAAACTTGACAGAATGTTGGATGCAAGAATCATTGAACCAGTCAAAGAATCATAATGGATCATCCCAATGGTCATTCTAGATAATAATACATGTGAAGTCCAAATCTGTGTCGATATCAAGAAGTTGAACGATGCATGCCTTCATGATTCATTCCCTATGCCATTTACTAATGAGGTGTTAGAAGGTGTCAGTGGTCAATAGTTATACTCATTCATGGATGGGTTCTTAGGATATCAACAGATCAAGGTTGCAAAGGAAGATCGGCAGAAGATGACGTTTTTGACTGAATGGGGATGCTTTTAGTATACGGTGATGCCATTTGGCCTCAAGAATGCACCTATGATATTCTCTCAGATTGTAGTTGCTATTTTTAAGGATTTCATTCAGAAATTTTTGGTGCTCTACATGGATGATTGGATGGTATACGAGCTAGTGAAGGATCACATCGCAAATCTACGATTGATGTTGGAATGATGTCAACAACACCAGATCTCACTGAATATGTAGAAGTGCATATTTTATGCGCCATTTGGCATTTTACTGGGACATATTGTTTACAAGGAAGGGATGTTAGTAGATCCTGCAAAAATTGCAATAATTGTTAATCTACCTCCACTGACGAATGTGAAACAACTTAGAGCGACATTGGGCCATACAAGATACTATTGTAAGTTTATTAGGAGATATGCAGCGATTATTGTGCTGATGGAGAAAATACTAAAAAAGGATGCACAATTTGTATGGAGCGATGAGTGTCAAGGGAGTCTCAACACTCTCAAAAGGAAAATGGTCACTGCGCTGATTTTGGTCTTTTTGGACTGGACAAAGGAATTTCATGTCCATGTTGATGCATCATCAATTGCATTAGGTGTCATCTTGGCACAACTAGGAGAAGGAGAAATTGATCAACCAATTTCTTTCATAAGTCGAAAGTTGTCATCTACCGAAAGGAATTACTCGACAACTGAGAGAGAAGGATTGGCGATGGTTGCAGAAGTTTCGTCACTATCTATTGGGAGGACACTTTAAGATGTTCATTGATCATTCAACACTAAAATACCTGGTTAATAATCCTATGTTTGGGGGAGAGATCTGCCGCTGGCTGCTACTCTTTTAAAAGTTTGATTTTGAAATCATCGTAAATCCAGGTCATTTGAATGTAGGACCTGATCATTTTTCACGGATTGAGATAGGTGAAGAACCAATTAGCATCGAAGACAAGTTTCTAAATGTACAATTGTTTAAGGTTGTAATGGTTGATGATCAGTATGAGAAAATTATCTAGTTTTTGTCGACAGGAAAAGCACCGGGTGATTTCACCACTAGCCAAAAGAAGAAATTGGTCATTCGAGCAAAAGAAATTAAGCTGATTACTTCCCAGCTATATAAGATGGGAACTGATGAGATTTTACGTCACTACATTTTACCGCATGAGCAGGAAAGGATATTGGTGAAAGCGCATGATGAGGTTGTAGGAGGACACTATGGAGGTCCTGCAACTACCAGGAAGATACTCCATGTAGGCCTTTGGTAGCCAACTTTGCATAGTGATGCGCCAGATTATGCGAAGAGTTGCGATGTTTTCCAAAGAACGGGGAATCCTTCAATAAGGGATGAGATTTTGTTAGTACCTCAGGTAACACTACAACCATTTGAAAAATGCGCAGTATATTTTGTGGGACCCATTAATCCACTGGGGAAGAGGATGGGTGCACGATATATTATCACTATGACTGATTGTTTGACAAGGTGGGCGGAAGTAGCATGAGTGACATATTGTACTGTCGCGACTGAAGAAAGGTTCTTTTTGATAATGTTATCACTCGGTTTGGATGACCGATGATATTGATGAGCAATATAGGGATCCATTTCATCAATTGCACTATCAACGCAATGACGAAGGAATTTAAGATTCAGCACAAGAAGAACACTCCCTATCATCCCTAGCCAAATGGGACAGTCAAATTGTTCGATAAGGTATCGGTGCATGTGCTCACCAAGGTATGAAATGCAATCCGATATGATTGGGACTTGAATATTCCTATGATCTTGTGGGCCTATCAAACTACCTCCAAATGGTTGATAGGGCAGACACCATTCAAGTTGGTATATGGCCAAGAAGCTGTGATGCCAGTGGAATATATTGTTCCAAGTATGTGCAATGTAGTGGTAACAAATATGGATGATGAAGGAGAGATGGAAGAATGTTGCACACATTTGTTGTAGCTTGAAGAAGATCGATTTGTTGCAGGATTTCACCAACGAGTTGAAAAGGATAGCCAAAAGGCATGGCATGATCGACACATCAAAACTGCGCACTTCCAACAAGGTGAGATGGTACTACTCTATGATAGTAAGTTTGTGAAACACCCAGGTAATTTGCAAATGCATTAGTTAGGTCCATATGTGAACAATTTCATTAATGATGGAGGTGCAGTACACTTGCAACAACTAGATGGCGCAATGATTCCTAAGTTAGTGAATGGAAGTCGGCTAAATCCCTACCAGGATATCTAGGTTCGGTGCGATGCTTAAGGAATTATGCAAAGGTGGAAAAAATAATGTGAGAGGTGTTACAAAGGAGGTTGGTGCACTAGAATCCAGTGGCAGCGAAACGAAAGATGTTGAGGTCGCAGTATGTAAGCAGTTTGGTAATGTCCCCAGGGGTGCGATATGGTCAAATTAGGAAATTAATGCAGCAATTAAACAAGTCGGGTGACGATGCAATTTGATCGGGCACCCATTTATGGGGAATCTGACCGCTAGATCAAAAATATCATAATCAAATTCAGGTGATAATTGGTGAATTTGGTTGTGATGATTGACAACATTTCGTACTAGTGTGTCTAAGCTATAAGAGTTGGCGGGGTGCAATTTGGATGAAACATTGTGACTATTGATTTGAGTAGAGCATCGAGATATAACAAAGCATAGTTGTGAGGTTGTGAGTCATTGAGTTGTAGCAATGGTGCAATTAATTTAGATTAGTAGTGTACAAGACTCACTTCCCATCAACATGCCAATTGTGGAATAAATTCCCAACATACTAATGAAATATACATGGACTCGATGGAAGAAGAGGGGGGGAATCGACCCAAGTCACCCTCATAGAAGAAACGAATTGAGAAGTACTACCAGGGATAAAGTAGACGAAGAGGCACAAGCCAGGCCATTGACAATTGGAGGTGAAGACTCCATAGCCATAAAGGGGGTGATGATTGCAAACTTCCCTGGGTATATCCCCTCGTGCAAGGGTGACACACCTCAATTTAAATTGACCAAGAACCAGAGATACCCCATTAGGATGCCAATAATTCCAAATGGAATGCATTGCACACTGCACATAGTACCCTATTTACCAAGATGAAATATAGTGATCATGACCTATTGGCATACATTGAATGCACAATTGGGCCATATGAGACACAAGGCCAAGGAGCTGGAAAACTGGTTGTTTTCACACCACAGTAATGGGCGATGGAATTACAGAGGTTAGAGATATTAGGCCTCACACATATGCCACACTTTGCTCGTACAAAAAAATCCAATGCATGTGTGAAGAAACTATCGCCTTGATTTCATCGAGGATATTTGTAGCTAGATACAAAGATACCAGTCACTGTGGAGTTAATTTCACAAATAACTGGGTTTCCCATGAAGGGGTTGATCCATTGTAGTAATTTTGTGTCGAAGACAATTACAAGACATTGGAGGCCCAAGTGAAGAAGAAATACGATGTGGTCTACGACAACCAGGCCTATGTTATCAATACAATTAATGATCATGTAGTTTGAGTCGTAACCAAGATGTTGGCTGTCAAAATGGTAAGGAAAAATTGATCGAACCGGTGTACTTCTATGGTGATAACATGCACAAAGTAGTGCACCGAGGGCGTACAAATGAATTGGTCGCTCTTTTCGTTGAACCAGTTGATAGAGGATGCAATGCTCATCCAGGAAGGTAAGCGTGCCTTTACTTATTCATGGTTATTGATTATGATCGCATTAGTCAGATGGATGGAGCCCAAGTACTATTATGGAATGGAAGTTGAAGTCGCTTAGCTTTGTAAGGGAACAAGGAATCAAAATTTGTGGTATATCAACTAGAAATTCCCATTTATTGATAGCACAATATAGTTCTACTTGTATTGGGATGCACTCCGACTTGCATCAGAAAAGGTTATGCACCTTTCTTAAAAGGAATAGACAAAGCATCAATGAGTCATAACATTTGTGATGTGTTATCTCCTCAAATAAATTAGACAATTTATTTCATGTAGTGATACGAAGTCAAAAAACATTTTTGAAAATTTTAAGGCTCATTGTGAGAGATTTGGGTATGTAATGAAGTCGTAAACTCGTTGGACTTTGTTTTTTCAAGAAAATAAAAGCTCAGGTTTTGGTGGCTTAGGCGAACATTTCAATTGTTCATTAGCCACCGCAAAGCCTAGATTTCAGTAGCTTAAATAGAATCTTTTTCTCTCGCATTCAATGGCAGAAAAGCAGTAATTGGCAAGGAAGAATTCCAGGTGGATGAAGCTCTTATAGATGAAGTGATAGAGCTTCCAAGGACTGGAGAAAACTAGTTTAATACCACTGTTACAAATAATGTTGAATTTAGATCCTACATGAAACCTGAGCACAAAATTATTGTATGGAAGAAGATAATTCCTACATCCTATCTCAAGGATAAATGGTAGCACCTGTTGAAGTCAATTCTTGTCTACATAACCTATGAGGGTAGATACAATAGGGTGATGATATATCATTTTGAACTAATGAATCACTTCACTTCTAGGATCCCCTTGAATCTTCCTTTTTACCTCTACAAAATCTTGACAAAGATGGCTCATCAAGTCAGAGCCAAGCCAACCAAAATTGTAGGTAGATTATCTCATCATGGCTTGATCAAGCTAATTGTTTCTGAGCTGCTGCAAATGAGGAATATTTCCTGGGCATACTTCCTGTTCTGGAATGAATTTGAAACAAAGCTAAAGCCAAAGGATAAAGATAGGTCTTCTTCAAAGAAGTCTTCCACTCCTAGAAGTGGAAAGAGGAAGAGGAGAGCCATCTATCCAATTGTAGTTGATCAAATCTCTCCATATTCTAAGACTAAGAAGGCCAAAAGGAATCTAGATTTCAGTAAGAATATAGATAAATAAGAAGAATATTCTTCACAAGGAAAGAATGTCCTCAACCTGCCATACACTAATTCTGAGGATGAAGATTAACAAGAAGATGACCTAGTAGATCAAGTTGCATCAGGGCATGAGGATCTTCCCTCAACTACACCAAAGGATGATTAAAGTCAACAAGTTGCAAAGGCTTCATCCAACAAGCCAAAGCAATCCAGATCTCAGAATATCAACCAGTTTCTAAGACAGGTATATGAATTAGAAGTTCTTGAAAGGGAAGTTAAAAGAAGCAATAAAATATTAACTGAAAGAAATTATGAACTATATGACTCTTCAAGAACGAAAAAGGAAGTATACTAAGCTTGAAGAAAGATATCTTAGGTTGATGAAGGACAACACCAAGCTCTACATAAAAATTAGGCTATCAAAATTGTAGACAAAGTATTCTAACCCTTATTCTCAAGCACATCATAATCTGGAAACCCTAGCAGAGGTAGCCATGAATCTTTATGATCCAGAGGAAACCTGTGATTCTACTGCCATCCCAGACCCTGTTCAACTTGCAGAGACACCAGAAGAACAACATTTGAAGCTTTAAAACATTAAGGTAAAATGTGATTGTTGCAATTTTGATTAACTGTTAAAACAGGATTTTCGGTGGCTTAGGCAAACACTTCAACTATTCATTAGCCACTGAAAACAGAGCTTTTGGTAGCTAACAGGATCGAATTTTTCCTTTTCTAGCCACCAAAAGTGCATACATGGCAGAGAGATATTAGTTTTCCCAGATCCAAGACTCTCCAATCCAAATGTTTCAAAGACATTTTATGATGATATATGAAGACTAAGGCATCAAGATTAGAGTTTTGTTTCAGCTTTCGCCAGCAAAAATAGAGGTGATAAGGCTTCTTTCCTACTTTGGTAAAAGGTGACTTGTCTGCCAAATGGAAAGTTTGAGTTCTCCTTTAGTTTCTACTACAGCTGTCAAATATTTCAAATATTAGGAATATCTTTTGAGATATGGAGATTGACCATCAAATTAGGATCTTTTCCTATTTTCTAGCAATTGTTTTTTATTGTCTATTTTTTGCAAATTCAATCCAGTTTTTTAGGATCTAGAATAAATTTGTAAAGACTATAAGTCCTATGACTTCTGTAGAACAAAGGGTTTGACTTTGGATACTTTTCCATACTTGTATTCTCAGACTTCTCATTTCATGCTAGTAATATAATCTTCTTTTGCCATTTATGTTCAGATTTCATTTTCTACCTTTATTTATTGCACTTGAATGTTTATTTCATGTTTGTTCTATTTGTCTAATGCCAAATAGCTGTCATCCTATCTTTGTATTAATGAATTGAATAGTAAGTATAATTTACTTATTATGATTAGCCATTAATATATGCTTTGTGTATGAGTCTACTAACATAATAAGAATTCTACCTACATCTACCTTTTATAAACTCTGTGAACATCAGTGGTTAAAAGCCTTGTCTATCTGAGTGTGTCTATGCATGTTCTGAGTGAGTGAGTTTAGATTATTTCATCCAACTTGATCCATTTTACAAATCATTGAGTGAACAATTAAAAAAATATTTAAGTTACCAGGTATCTTCGAGTTACAGCCTAGAAGAGTTTCTTGGAGTGCTAACATGATGGGTCTGCATGCAATTCACATTCAAGAAAGACGAGATGGGGAAAAGAAGTGGCTTACCACCTAGTATAAGTTGATGGAAAAGGAGATAAACACTATATTTGACGAGCAATCTACCAAGTGGAAAGTCCTGGTAAGAAGTGAAGAGTTTTCAGATACTGTGGCAGGTCCCCCACCTGATTCCCATGTAGAGCAGAAACAAGCGTAAGAAAGTGAGAAATAATTGCAAGAGGAGTCATCCAAGACTTCGACGGACTTTGAGATGGATAAAAAATTATAAGAAGGTAGAGTGAAGCAAAGGCATGACCAGGTGACTTGAATTCTCACTTCGATCACCACAACAAGCACTATGAGCGAGGCGCGGTTAAAACCAAAATCGACGAAATTATTTCATGCGGTAAAGAATATATTGCTATATTTAACTAATGGGATTTTAGAGAAGGTTCCAAAAACAGATGTGTTACAGAGAGCCGCAAAGTTGTGCACTGACAAAAGAGTTGCAATGGTGTATATTCCATTGCGGGTGTTGGAGACAAGAAATTAGGACATTGACGCAATGATGCACCATTTCCATACAATTACTTTTGATGTCAATGAGTTTTCAACCCACATTCTGGTGTGATTGCAAAATACTGCGAGCCAGGAGCACACCGACAGGGATAAATTTATTGGAAACCATTTGGTGAAGTCGCAGGAACAAGAGGCCTTGGTAAGAGAAGAAATAGAGCGACCGAAGAAGGCACACAACACAAATATCACAGAGAAGGAGAAGGACTTGGATGATAGGGAGAGGCTTGATAAAGACATAACATTTTCATGTCAAGAAATTCATGACATCACAAAGGAGATGTTTGTGGAGGCCAAGATTCTGCGACCAGGGCAGATTGTCGCAGACCTAAAGAAAGAGAATGAAGAACTGCAGGCACGTGCAATTATGACTATGCCAACAAAATAAGTTGAAGAGCACAAGGAGAATATGGAATACGTGACAACACATCTTTAAGAGAGCGAGAAGGTGTCCAAGACAGCCGCAGATGAAACCAATTTTTTTTTTGGATAAATATGGTTTAGGATGAGCAGCTCCAAGAGCTAAGCATGAAACTACATGAGGCTGAGGCACATTTAACA
Organism: Pseudotsuga menziesii; assembly: GCA_001517045.1. Classification (NCBI taxonomy): domain Eukaryota; kingdom Viridiplantae; phylum Streptophyta; class Pinopsida; order Pinales; family Pinaceae; genus Pseudotsuga; species Pseudotsuga menziesii. The sequence continues at coordinate 712,922 of LPNX010515599.1, forward strand.
CCAATGCATGAATCCCTTAAAATGATGCCACTGTTGGAAAGGGGTTTGGTATAAGTTAGCTGCGCAAGCTCAAAGACACCGCGCAAGGTAGAGAATATAATATTTTATATATTTTGTGTCACCTTTTGTAGTTTTGGACCATTTTTTGTGGATATTGGTCATTATTTTGTAGAATCAGCTAAGAGCTAGTTAGGAAGTTGTCTAAGTGGAACTTGAATGTAAAGGCTCAAGCCTATAAGTAGATGTTAAATTGCAAGTGTTAGATATCAGTCATTTTGTAAGTGATCGATCCAAGCTTAGTGAAGAATATCTTTGAGTATCTGAACTGAAATCTATTGATTTGTGAACTGTAATTTTGTGCGGAAGTAATATGACAAGATAAAGGTTCATCCAAATCACTGTGTTGTTTTTTGTTTGACCATTTTACTATTTTCTGCAACTCAATGATGAATGTTATGTGAATATGCGACATGGATATATGATGCAATGTTTTCTTGTGTTAAATGATGTTATCTTGTTGGATCTGTTTACGCATTAGTATGCTTACTGCAAATAGGATTGAATGATGTGATCTATTGAAGAATGATAATGAATGGTTACATGAATGCATGAGTTGAATGACCTATTAATATTGCGTTAAGCTGATAAATTGATGCCATTATCCTCCCCTTTTCTATGGAAACTTGGTTCCATCAACTCTCCCTCGAAAATCTCGGGTAAGACTTCATCCGCTCTACGGGTGTTTCCAAATGTGGTCAAAACTGTCTGGGCCGGTGCACACGGATATTGTGGTGGTTGGATAAGGACAGAGTGGGAACCTCTATCAACTGGTTTTGTTGGCTGGGTTTGTGTCAATAAATGGTTCCATTGTCGGTACCTTGGTGCGACTGAGGGAAGGACATGTGGCATTTTACGAGACCAACACTTTTAATATTGGTTTGACCAAAAGGTGGGAGAATTTGCTGATAAGGAAAATCGGAACCCTGGACTGACGACGGATAAGTGGTTGGTAAGATACATACATGATGATCCACATGAGTATTTTTTATCTTAATTGTCGATCATCTTGTATGAGTGGTTGACATGATTCACCTATTGTAAGACAAATTTACAAGGAGGGAGCCAACGTCTTGGACCCCTGAGTTGATCCAAGAGTTGTAGGAAAATGACAACAGAGCATCATGGACTGTTGAAGTATGGTTGGACAGTATCTTGGAAGGCTATATCATCGATATTTCGGTTGATACTACTAAGTCCTATAACAAAGAAGAAAGGGAATTATTCAACGTACCAAGAGGTAGGTTCTTATTGTATTTGTAATTATATATTAAGATGCTTGTTTGTGAAAAAGGCATACTAAAGATGAATCTTGATTAGTAGAAATATGGTGTGCAGAGGTAGTGGATAATGTGAAGAAAGAGGGGAGACAAATGGAAAGATAAGGGGTAGATGGGTGCAAGTTTTGACGAGACTCTAAGGGAAGACAAGGAAGAAAGTGGTATTACAAGGGGAGGAGAAAGGTTTCGACAAGAGAACATAAAGAGGACAAGGGATGGTCCTGCTACAATCGAAACAAAAGGTCACAATGGAAGACCGCACAAGATGAAGTGACCCTACAACAATGAAAAGGACAACCATGCTACACCCAAGATAGTGGTAAGATCAACCCCTAGCAACAACATTCTGATGCCTTCACACACTATGTCGTATTCAGGAAGAAACACAGGTTCCACATCGACTTGTCCGACGTGCCAACAAAATTCTAGTAGTAGATCAACATCTGTAGGAAGAAGGCCTAGGATGGTGGGCGATGAAGCGAATTTACCTTTGTTCCATGGGAATGAGACTAAGGATCCAGAACAATGTTGGTTCCTGTGTAAGGTAGTATGGACTTTTAGACAAACTGTAGAGGATGATGTTAAGAAGGGATAATTGGCAACAACCCTTAGGGGTCGTGCATTGGATTGGTACATGAAATTTGTAGAATTTCCTACAAGGGCTCCAGTGAAGACACTGGAATAATTCAGGAAAGGACTTATTGAAGAACTTAGAAAACCTAAGTCTGAAGCACAGTACATTATAGACCTGAAGGAAATTAAGCATTATCCCAATGAGACTGTTTGGGACTTTGATCAAATATTCAAGACACTACTGAAAAGAGTCAGTTTTGAGATGAGCGACATTCAACATAAGGAATGGTTCATTGCAGCGTTGTTAACTCATATCAAACTATGACTAATGTAGCAGAAGATTGTGACATAGAGCAAGGCTTTGGAGATCACCATGATGCTGGAATATTCACCCATTGGGGAAAATGCAGTTGGTATGAACCAAATTTAGACGTAGTTAGTCAACTTGACACTCAAGTTTCAAGCCATTAAGAAGGGAAAGGAACAACATGAGGATATTTGGTGCACTCGCTACCATGCAAATGAACATACCAAGGATACTTGTCCATATTTCCAAAATTACCTATGTTCATGGGTACCGAACCCATTGAGTTGTGGAAGTGTACCATGGTGCCACATTGGTCAAGTATATGGGAATCGACATGAGGACTGTGGATACACACCGAAGATGGTGATGAAGCTGATGAACCTATACTACTCATTTTTTTGATCTATCAGGCATGAAGATAAATATTTTTGTGCATATGACCTACTCCAGGAGAGAACATGCAACTCATATTATGTGAAGAGAGAGGATAATCGAGTGGTACCAAAAATAGATCCATAGGTGGTGCAACCGTCACCTCAAATAGAGTATGTACCACCATCACGAATGCATTTTCTATCACAGCAACCACAACAACAACTTGTACCATAGCCAAAGTATAATCATATATAGATGACTCTACAGCATCCACAATATGTTCATTCAATGCATTATGTTCAACAACAGCCGAATCCCATGCCGCAACAACTAAATCAGCCGCAATATCAGTAGCAAAGAGGATTCTATGGAAGATTCCAAGGATGAGGAGGAGGTTTTGTTCGAGGAGGAGGACGAGGTCGTGGACCTGCCCAATGTTATAATTGCATTGTATTGGGTCATTACCAGAGAGATTTCCCACAGTTGCAGTGTTGGTGTACGTATTGTACCATGATTGATTACACAGTTGAGAACTGTCCATAACTAATTATGAGGTGGTAGGCCAGAAATGTTCTGTAGTTGCATAATCAGACCCAATTACAGAAGCAAAATCAGTTGAATCAGTATCAGTTGTAGAACCAAAATCAAGTGAAAAACCAGAACCAATTGTAGAATCAAAACCAAATTCCAGTTCATAACCAAATTCCAATCCAGAACCATAATACAAGTCAGAACATGAATCAACCTGTGAATCCACCATTGAACCAAAATCAAGGACCCACGGTTGTGACAATCTCGGCAGAGCACAGAACGTAGGATGTTGATGTTGCTGTCATCACATGCGGAGGTGCAAGAACTGGAGAATATAGTCCGATTCCACAAGTCTGGTTAGCTGGAAAGAAGAAAGTCAAATTTGATGTCAAGACGAAGAAAGAGAGATCCTTTGAAGCACATGATGAGATGCACAGAAACTGCGGTAAGTTACCTATTTATGAAATGCCTACCACTTTTGGTTCCACTTTGGAGGCATGACCATCGCGACAACATGGTACCTTGCAACACTTCTTTGAGAGTTGTTTGTTGCTGGCAAGAGATCCTGACACTCTTGTTGATATTGAGACTCTATTTTATTGACTGATGAAGGGACAGAAGGATTCCACGGTGAATTCTTTGCATAATAAAAAAATGGGGAAAGAAATGTGCATGAACATATAGATTGGGAACTATGAGGAAGATTCAGTCATCCTAGATATAGGATCAGATGTTAATATTTTGACAAGACAAACATGGAAAAATATGGGGATCCCAACGATGAGCTGGTCTTTTGTACATCTGCGACTGGCTAACCAGGACAGAGTAACGCCAATTGGGAGAGTTTCACACCTTGCTCTGGAAGTTGAAGGCATGAAAACCTATGTCAATTTCGACGTGATTGAAGTTGTTGATGGTGGAGGCTCCTATCCTTCATTACTAGGGACCATATGGGCGAACGACAGTATGGCAGTGATCAATTTTAAGAAGCATGTGATGACATTTGAGAATCAATACATTAGAGTCATTACTCCAATGGATCCAAAAAAAGGGAGAATATATATTGATCTAGTGAAAGATGAAGTCATTAGAGGATGGGATCATTCCTATAACATTTCATAAGATTATGTACATCTGATTGCTAATGGGGAACTCGGTTGGCACAGTGCTATCTCTGTGTCTTCTGACTCTAATGATGCTTTAGAAAATTAACAGAACCACTTGCATGAAGTATCGCTATGAAAGTGCATATTGATTATGGAGTCACTGTATCGCGTCACAACTGAAGCCATTGAGTTTCCAATTTATGAAGGAATTCTTGAGTTATCTGAGTTTCTTATTGAATTCGAAGATAAAGTGTCAGAATCACAGTGATTACTGGTGTTGGAAGAAGAATTGAAGGCTACCCTAGAATACACGGTGGGAGACCCATAAGAAGTCGATCACTGGATGGTCATAGTGTTGAATACTGATGACGGTTTGTTTTGGAGATGCAAAAGTATACCATGCTAGAAGATATGATGGATTGAATAGTCCTATTGATCATATGATTGAGTGCCATACTTTGTGGGCACCACGACCAAAGGATGAGTGGGTCCATGCCTTCATCCACACATTGGATGAAATGTTGCGATATTGGTATGTATCAGCTGAGTTGCATAGAGAGATCACTACTTGGGAGGAATTGTAATTTTTCTTTACTCACACCTTCAGTTTTGTGGAAGCCAATCCAGATGTTCATACTGCGCTGTACCTTATTCACGATGTTGTTATAAAGGTAGTACCGGTCGCATATCCAGTGGATCCACATGCGCATTGCCACATACAGTCGATGATAGAATGTTATAATGTGTCAGGAGAGATAGATGAGGATGATCTACAGAATATAAATATTCTAGAATCAGAAGGAATTCAAGATGTCATAGTAGCGGATGGACCGACAAATCCCATGAATCAGCTGCTGAAGATTAGGAAGGTCAACATTGGGACAGAAGATAACCCAAAGTTTGCAAGTGTCGAGGACTACTGGGATGAATAAATGATGGAAAATATTACAAACTTGTTGCATGAATTCCAATATTTATTGCTGATGAAGTTTTTGAGATGAAGGAGATAATAGGAGATTTGGGAGAAATGAAGATCCCGTTGAAACCAAATGCAAAACCAGTAAGGAAGCGACTGTATTTCCTGAATCTACGATACATGGAGAGAGTAAAAGTTTAGCTTGACAGGATGTTGGATGCCAAAATAATTGAGCCAGTTGAAGAATAAGAATGGATCAATCAGATGGTAGTCCAGGACAAAAAGATGGGTGAGGATTAGATCTGCATCAACCTGAGAAGATTGAATGATGCGTGTATGCATGTTCCATTTCTGACACCATTCATTGATGAAGTTCTGGAAGGAGTAGGCAGTCAGTAGATGTATTCATTCACAGATGAAATTTATGGCTATCACCAGATCAGGATCGCAAAAGAGGATCGACACAAAACAACATTTGTTACCGAATGGGGTTGCTTTTAGTACATTGTGATGCCTTTTGGGTTGAAGAATACGCCTACGATATTTTCCCGATTTGTTTTTGCCGCATTCAAATATTTTATTTAGAAATATTTGAAAGTTTATATGGATGACTGGATGGTTTATGGTTTGATTAGGGATCATATATCAAACCTGTAACTGATACTGGAGAGATGTTGATAACATCAGATCACATTGAACTCAAAGAAGTGTATTTTTCGTGCACCTTTTGGGATGTTGCTGGGTCACATCATTTGAAAATAAGGACTGTTGGTTGACACTACGAAGATCACGCTGATTTTGAGCTTATCACTACATATGAATGTGAATATGCTTAGAGCGACTATGGGGCACACATGATATTATCGCAAGTTCATACAAGGGTATGTTGTGATCATAACTCCCATGGAGAAATTATTGAAGAGATATGCAGCATTTGTATGGAGTCAATAGTGTCAAGGAAGTTTCAACACACTGAAAACCAAGATGGCTTCCACACCAATACTAGTTTTCCCTGATTCGAACAAGGAGTTCCATGTTCATGTGGATGTATCATCCGTTGCACTGGGAGTGGTGCTCACGCAACCAGGAGAAGGAGATATAGATCACTCGATTGCTTTTGCTAGTTGTAAGTTGTCATTTGCAAATAAAAACTATACGTCCATAGGGAGGGAAGGTCTGGAGATGGTATATGCACTATAGAAGTTTAGGCATTACCTATTGGGTGGCCATTTCAAGATGTTTACAGACCACTCTGCTTTGAATTACCTAGTCAATAAGCCTTTTTTGAGGGGTAATATATGTCATTGGCTACTTCTCTTTTAGGAGTTTGATTTTGAGATAATTGTGAAGCCAGGTTGCTTGAATGTTGAACCTGATAATTTATCTCAAATTGAGACAGGCGAAGAGCCAACAAACATTGAAGATAGATTTCCAGATGCACAGTTGTTCAAAATCAACATGGTTGATCATTATTATTATCAAATAATTCATTTTTTGGTGACAGAAACCACACCGAAGGACCTTACTACAAGTTAGAAGAAGCAGGTTGTGGTGAAGGCCTCGAATTTCCAGTTGATCACTGGACCACTATATAAACTAGGATGAGATGATATTTTGTGGTGATGTGTCCTACCGCATGAACAAGGGCATATTTTGGCAGTGGCCCATGTGGGATTCGCTAGTGGAAATTATGTAGGACAAGCTACTACGAGAAAGGTGATTCGCACGGGGCTTTGGTGGCCCACTCTGCATAATGATGCAACAGACTATGCGAGGAGTTGTGATGTCTTTCAACGAACTGGAAAACCATCAAGGATGGATGAGATGTCACTAGTACCTCATGTGACATTACATCCATTTGATAGATGGGTCATGGACTTTGTGGGACCAATCAACCCACCTAGGAAGCGAACTGGTACATGGTATATCATTACAATGACATATTATTTAACAAGATGGGTGGAGGCCACACCGGTCATGGATTGGACCGCTGTGACAACATCGATGTTCATGTTTGAAAACATTGTTACTTAGTTTGGATGTCCAAGGATATTGATAAGAGACCAGGTAAGTCACTTCATCAATCGCACAGTAAGCGCACTAACGAAGGAACTACAAATACAACATAAGAAGAGTACTCGGTATCATCCATAGGTGAACAGGATAGTGGAATCATTCAAAAAAATATTGGAGCATGTTCTTACAAAGGTATGTAATGCAAACTGCGATGACTGGGTTTGAAGATTCCAGCAGTCTTGTGGCCATATGGAACCACTTGCAATATATTGATAGGACATACACCATTTAAGTTGGTTTATGGGAAAAAGGCAGTTAATTCTATGGATTACATTGTTTCGAGTATGCACATTGCCGCAGCGACGGGAATGGATGTTGAAGAAGCAATGGAATAATGATTGGACCACTTAGTTTAACTTGAGGAAGACCAATTTGTCATGGGTTTTCATCAACACATCGAGAAGGATAAACATAAGGCTTGGCATGATCACCATGTCAATAATAAATAGTTTCAGCAAGGAGAGTTGGTGTTGTTATACGACAGCAAGTTCATGAAGCATCCAGGTAAGTTACACATGCATTGGTTAGGTCCATATCCTTTTAATTTCATTACTTTATGAGGTACATTTCAACTGCAGCAGTTAGATGGAGCGATGCTACCAAATATATTGAATGGTAGCAGGATGAAGCCCTATAGGATGGGACGAGAACCATGCAATGCTTGAGGCACAACGCGATGAAAAAAAGAAGTAGGTAGGATGATGGATGGAAGGATGATGCACCAAGAGGAGGTGGATGCGCAGGAGTAGGAGTCAATAGCACAGTTAGAAGGTCATGCTGCAACATCCGCAGTGCTGTGCATAGAGCCAAATCAATAATAAATGCATATAGTTAAAGTTAGTTAACTAAGGGTGCATGTTGAAGTGACACACATTTATGGTCGATCTGACCTTTGGATTGACATAATCGCTGGAGGATTCGGGTCAGTAATGACGCATTTGGTCATGATGGTCGTGTTGATTTGGTAATGGTGAGTATGGATCGACTTGATGCTATAAGAAGGGGATCGACTCGGTCTAAAGATACCATTGTGTAGAATTTGAGCTAAGTTGCAGGGTGAGTTTCCAAGTGAATCTGAGTGGATTGAGTGAGTTACTAAGTCTGGAGAGGGTGCATGACTATTAAGTCTTGCGGGGAATTGGTGTGACATGCAGAGTGACCCAGTCACAGTATATATTTCCAGTGAACGATATTCACCAATAAAACTAGTAACCATAGTGGAATAAATCGCTAGTTTTCCAATAGGATCATCATCAGTTCCAAAGAAGAGTGGAAGGGTCAGAAGCCTAGCTCTCTGGCTCTGCAGAAGAGGCAGACCAGAATATCTACAAGGGCAGTGGAGGGAACTACATAGACGAGGCCATCGATCTCAGGAATTGTGCAGTTAGAGACTAATACATGGGTGTTTGTTAAGGACATCCATGGGTATATACCTCCCATTCGTCCAGGTGTGCACCCTCGGTGGCTCACCAAGAATCAAAAGTACCAACCAAGGATTCCATCACTACCATAAGGGATGGTATGCACTATAGATATTGTTCCTGCACTGATGCAAATGAAGTACGAGGACCATGACTTCCTAGCATGGGAAGATGTTACAAAGGACCCATTTGTGCCACTGGTCACAGTAGAAGGCATCCCAATAAAACGTATTCTACGAGATTGGGCGAGCAGGATGAACAAGGCAGGATTACTAGGGTTGATTAACATTCCACATTTAGGGAGGATGAAAGAGGAGAATGCCTACGTCAAGTAGTTGTTGGCTTGTTTTAATTATAGAACATTGTGGCTAGAAACACCAGTCACAATCATGGTCAATTTGATCGCATACATCACAGAGGTTCCAAAATATAGGCCAAACCCCTCACAATATTTTAGAGGCAAGGATAATGATAAGAGGATTGCATCGAGGCCAAAGAAGAAATATGGGTTACAGCATGATGGGTCGGCTTACCACATTGATAGCATCAATGACCATGCTATTCATATCAGTGCACATATTTTAGCTAGTAAAATAGTTAGGAATAATCTCCCCATTCAATGTAACTCAGGGGTGATTGTGTGCGCAGAGGGGGTCCAAATGAACTAGTCTCTCTTTCTGATGAACCGGTCGGTGGAGCATGTGGTAGAAGTATAGGTGGGAGAGCGACCATTTACCTATAGTTGGTTGTTGATCTTAATCACACTCATGGCTTGGATGGAGCCCCCCGATTATCAAGGTATGGATGTAGAAGCGGTGAAGGTGTGCAAAAGTGCATGTTATCAAAATCTATGGTGGGTTAAGGAACCTACCCAATTGGAGGATTGTGTGATCCAATTTTGGGTCTATTGGGAAGTGCTACAAGCGATAGCTAGGAAAGTTCCAAGGTTATCTAAGGAATCCACAGCAAATTATCAAAGGATTGTACGATTCGCAATAGGACCGCATGCCATTCATGTACAAACACGATGTGACTTGGACAAGCAATGGTTGTTGATTCCTTACAAATTCTCTAATGCAGAATTAGAAGAGATGGTTAACGATTGGCCTGTAGAATGGCGAGAACTAGTCAGTTTGGATGAAGTTTTGACGGGACCCCCAGCGGATGCACCTATTGATCTAGTTCCCAAGGACGAATAGTAGAGTGATCAGGATTTATACCAATATTCATCGATGACACCTACAAACCTAGAAGTAGAATGCATGTTCAATGAGTTAAGAACAAAGCAGCGCATGGAGCAGGGTCTGAGTAGTAGCATCATGCAAGGGATGGAGGCGCAATTGCATCATCTTATTAATGCAGTTGAAAATGTAATAGATACGACATGAAAGGAAATGACGAAATCTGCGCAGGAAGGATTCATAGAGGTAAGAACAAAACTTGATTCAATATATGATGTTGTCTTGAAGAGAGCACCGAAAAGTATGACTCTGTAGGAGTTCGTGTCATTTAGCACTGAGCCACTGGTTAGGAATGTTCAAATTCTGTTGACTATGATTGACTTTGGAAGAGAGGACTTGAACACCTCATTGCAGCAGTTGCAGGACATATCATTGGATATTAACATGTTGTCCACATAGATGTTGGCACACATGCAATAAATTAGCAAGTTGGAAAACAGACAAAAATAAATCAGCGATCAGTACTTGCATTCGCAGGAGAATGAGGAGAAAGCACATAAATACGTTGAGGAATTGCAACAAGAAAAGGAGAAGCCGATAGAAGAGAAAGAGTAGGAAATCGAAGCACTAAAGAAAGCACAAGAGGAGTTGAGGGTGAAGAGCGCTCTGGAAATAAAAAAGATAAAGAAGGAGAAAGATCTCCTTTTCATTGAGAAGGAACATCTCTTTTATAGCTAAGTCAAGTTGGAAGCGGCAGTTGTCGATTCTTGTTAGCATGTCTTGGAGAGTACCACAGAGTTGGATGCAGTAGCTAGAGCACAACAGATTGGGGATGTCATTTCCCAGCTACAGAAGGAAAACAACATTTTGGAGGCATTGATACACCTGACCACACCACCAGAGCTAATAGCAGAACGAAATAGTGCTATAGAAGACTTGGTGACATAGCTATACAAGCTCGAGCAAGAGGCAAAGAAAGTGGCAGATGCAACTATGTAGTTTTGGGGAAATGTAGTGCAGGATGAAAAATTGGCGCAACTGACCACATAGTTGCAAGAAGCAGAGGGGAAGTTCGTGGAATTGAAGATGACATTGACAACAATGAAAGCAATGGTTAAGGTCATGAGATTTGTAGAGCTGAAGGAGTTGCAGCAGCACGTTGGGAAGGCCCAAGAGCGTCAACGAAAGTGCACTGAATAGTTAGATGAGTTCCAGGATATTAGCGTGCATCTTTGTGGTAAGGCACTTGCTGCGTTGCAGGCTGTGCATGAAGGTAAAAAGGAGATCGCTGAGAAAATGGAAAAAAAGAGATTGTGGATGCTGCACAATCTCAAAGGAACCGTTTTAGTGGAAGATTGCATGCAAGGCAGAAAATAGAATATTTTGTGTCACCTTTTGTGTTTTTGGACCATATTTTGTGGATATTGGTCATTATTTTGTAGAATCATTTAAGCATTAGTTAGGAAGTTGTCTAAGTGGACCTTCAATGTAAAGGGGCAAGCCTATAATTAGATCTTGAATCATAAGTGTTAGATATCAGATATTTTGTAAGTGATCGGTCCAAGCTTAGTGACGAATATCTCTAAGTATCTGAACTGAGATTTGTTGATCTGTGAACTGTGATTTTGTGCTGAAGTAATATGACAAGACAGAGCTTGATCTGAATCACCATGTTCTTTTCTATTTTACTATTTTACTATTTTCTATGACTCAATGATGAATGTTTTGTGAATCTGCGACATGGATATATGATGCAATGTCTTCTTGTTTTAAATGATGTTATCGTGTTGAATCTGTTTTCACATCAGTATGCTTACTTCAATTAGGATTGAATGATGCGATCTGTTGAAGAATGATAATGAATGGTTACATGAATGCATGAGTTGAATGATCTATTAATATTGCACTAAACTGATAAGTTGATGTCACATTGTCCTCCCCTATTCTGTAGAAACTTGGTTCCATCAGCTCTCCCTCGAACATCTCAGGTGAGACTTCATCCACTCTATGGGTGTTTTTAGACAGGGTAAAACCTCTTTGGGTCGGTGCTCAGGGAGATTGTGGTGGTTTGGATGTTGACAGAGTGGGAACCCTTGTCGACTGGTTTTCTTGGCTGGGTTTATGTCAATAGACACCCATCATATAGGTAAGTAAGGAGACGGATTTGAAAGCACTGCAAAAGAGAGCCAACAAATCTAGGGAGCCCCATCAGCATCACACAATGGAGCTGGATGAATTCCAGGACACAGGAGAGAACATGTCAATGAAGGCATTCAATATGATTCACTCTATGCAAGCGAGTCACAAGCAAGTAACAAATAAAGCTGCAGAGCATCCAACGAAGCAGGATGCAGAAGAATGCGTAGAAGTTAGCATGGAGGAAAAAGTAGTGGTTGATGAGTTCAAACAACAATATGAGATCAAAATCAATGCCTACACAATATCCAGCTAACGTGCCTCAAGTAAAACCCACAAGTTTGTGTTAAGGGCCTGTTGGAAGGCGATATGGATGCACATGGTGCACAAGAAACCAAAGTCAACAAATAGTGTGCAAGGAAGAGAAGTCAACAAGAGTCAGCTTGGTCATGATTTTGTAGTTTTTGGTCCAAGTTAGTTAGAAAGTATTTAGAAGTGGACCATTTTGTAAAGGCGTAAGCCTATATAAATATGTAGAAGTGCAGTAGGAAACAAGTAGATGAGATGGAAGAATGGAAGAGATTATGTTTTCAGCATCTGTTGTTCTGTCTTGTGAACTGTTTTGCATATGTATTTTTGAGACATTTTTTTATTCTTGAAGTAATATGACATGAGTGATGATCTTGGAAACTCTGTGTCTTGATCTATGATTTTATGTTTGTTATTTTTATGGTTCTAAAGATGTGATATGAACGATTAATTGCTGCAATATGGTTTATATTCTTGAATGATGTGATGTTTCTTCATGATGAATGACTCCATGTTTGTCGATATCTTTATGAATACAATGTGATGACTAAATCTGATGTGAATTGTTTATGATGTGTTTGAATAAGTGATGTGGAAACCCTCATCTCAGTCTCTGGTTAATATTTTGACAGTAAGAAAGTAGTGAGGAAGTAGGTGTGCAAGTCCTCCTCTTTACTACGGAATCTTAGTTCCTCCAACTCTCCCTCGAACATCTTGGGTTAGACTTCATATGCTTTGTAGGTGTTGCTGGATAGGTTAAAACCTATCTATGCTAGTTCTCAGGGAGATTGCGGTGGTAAGGGGTGTCGACAGAGTGTGAAACCTTGTCAAAAAATCCATGTCAACACGGGAAAGGGTCAGTTAGCACTACCACTGTAGGGTTATTTTTCAAATATTTGTTGATCTCTTCACATCTAAGACACTCCTTCATCTAGTGATCATATCCACATAACAAGCAAGGATACATAGCTTTTTGTTTGGGTTTTGACGCATTCTTCAGAGTCATGGTCTTTGGATTCTCCTGCTGGTTTCTATATTTTTTACATTTACCTTTACCTTTTTTTTCTTATTACTAGGTGTTTGTGAATATTGGACAGCATTCACCTTAGTGGAAACAATAGGAGTGGAAGAAGTAATAGGAGAAGAACTCTGCTGTTTGGCAGGTTTCATTATGAATGGAGGTTGGATTGAACCTACAACACCATCTACAGGAGTTTCAGTAGGGGGATTGGTAGGATCATTGCTAGGACAAGGAGCATTAGGGATCAAATCATATAAGGTTCCATACTAAGAATAAAATAAGTCCAAGTATTGATCCTGGATGATAGCTTGGTCCTCTATAACAGCACCACCCATAGCACGTCTCAGGAAATCGGAGGAAACAATGATTTGGTAAACCAGTCAGCCAATAGTTGATCCAAAATATGATATTTGATCAACCTTCGTTGTATCCTCCACTCATAAATGTGATCAAATATGTGAGTGGAAGTATTCTTTCGAAGAGATGTCAAAAGATATATAATTTCCTCAAAACAAATTGGTAGCTGGAAATGGGTAATGAATATAGTTATCAACAAATTAAAATTCACAGAAAAAATGTTTTGGAAGTTAAATATACCACTTAGTAGTCATATTAGTAAAATTTCTATGGAAGAGCCTCAAACAAATAGAATCATCCATCAAGGAGTTAGAAGAGCACCACATATGGGAGGTAATGACATGGTTTTTGGGATCTTCACCTTGTTTCCCATCAATTTTCAGGATATCTAATGGAAATTTGATTGAAATTGTTGGACAAAAAGGGTCAGGTAGGATGGGATCATTAATCAATTTGGCTAGGTATTGAAACTCCAATGTAGCAAAAAATAGGAGTTGACGATTTAGTTGCGGGTAATTATAATACTGATTAGGTAAGGCTACCCCGGTAGGACCATAAGTTGGTTTGGGTTGGACATAGTACCCTACAAGTTGATGATAACTGGGACTGTTCCGATCCATGAATTATGGTTTTCCTTGGTTAAGTCCATCTTGGGGTATGTAAATAGGTTGAGTGCATTGATTGGTAACTCCTTTGGGATAAGGGACATATAAGATATTATTGTATTGTTCCCTTCTAAGGTATTGATTACCAATATTGGGTTGTTGAGGAGGGACCCAAGTAGATGCATATGGTTTTGAAGGAGGACCAATAGGACCATAACCAACATGACCACCAGATCCTACAGCTGGAGGAGTGGGTGGTGAAACATTATGTAAAACATGCACATAAGGTCCTCTAGCTACATGGCATGCAGAGGGTAAACAATTACTTACAATATTCATCAAACCCATGGAAGGCAGAACAAAATTTCCTAATGAAGAATTTGATATTGGATTTAGAATAGACTGTGACTCTCTCGCAGGAGTGGTGAATCTAGTAACCGCTGGAGTAGGTAGAGGATTGGCCAAAATTGAACTAGAATGGATATTTAAAGATCTACTTAAAATATCACTTGGTAGGAGATAAGGTAGATCCCTTATAGGTTTTGGAGTTAGATCCATAGAAGAAACATTCACAACACAATAGAACCGAATTGGGAGATAGATTGTCCCAAGGCGGTTTCCTAAAATGAAGAATTTGGCCCAAATATGGGAGAAATCGTATCATCACATTGTAATTGATCATTAATCCTAACTCCAACAAGAGTCTGCACGACAAAATATGGATTTCAAGAGGAAGGTTTTTCCACTATAGGTGGTACTGAGTAATCAGAAATGGGAACATTGGAAGGAGGGTAGAATTAACCACCTTCTTCTGTAGTTGGAACTCCTTCGAATTCAGGAATGGATACACTACCTACTTCAAAATTGGTGTCCATCTCTCCTTCCATTGGAGGTCAGGTCGTAGGATTTAAAGGATTTTTTGGTGATAATCCTTGTATACGACAGGACCGTCTCCAAGGGAAATCATCCAATTTGAGAAGGTCAAACTAATATAAAAAATAAAACTATAGATAATAAAGCAAATCAAATGCTACTCAAGCTAAATAAATAATCAAACCTGTGATAGGAGTGGATTGAAAGTTGGGATCCTCACAGGATTTCCAAATCACCATAACTCACGATATACTATAGGGTCCAATAATAAAATGCGACAAGGAGGATTGGGACCGTATCCTTTCCTGAATACATGACTACCTGGACAACACATGTGTAGTGATCTCCCTAAGTGTTGATATCAGTGTATTGTGATAATAAGACAGTCAAAGGTCTTTTCTCAATTGGTAACAGGATCCCTACAAGTGTCTCCCGATAGACTCAAGGTATGTGGGATATCCACTCTGTAGTAGTGTTGTCTAATGCACAATCATTCGAAAGGGGCCTTCCTATATAATACTAAGTATGTGAAGTACCTTTAGATATACCTCAAGGGTATGTGAAAGGTCATTATATATACCAAAAATACATGGAAGAAGCACACAATCCCCGAGATGAGGTGTAGGTAAAAAATGACAGCTCCTACGTTTAAAGACATCAGATCACGTCTGTAACCTATCACACCTTTCTAAAGTTTTTAACCTGAACTAGCGCTTAATTTTATCTTGTATGGTTAAGTGAATGCATGAGGTGGTATTGCACCTAAAAAATCCACCAGTGCATGACGACCCTTCAGAAAGAATAGCCTAATATTCCTTTCATGATGTTTTTCCAACCCTAGGATGACTGAAATTGTTTTTTAGTTATGACAGAGCATCGGCGGTGCTCTATCCAGTGAAGAAAAATGCGTCGGTTCCTATTTGTCTTTTGGTAGCAGGCATCATCCATGCCTTTCCTTTTTGATTAAAAAGCATCGATGTTGTTTCACGATGATTCAAGTCCATTGATCGACCTAAAACATGAAAAAAAGAAGATTCTAGAAGCTTCCTTATGAAAGCCCCCATGGAATTGGTTCCTACTAGCTAGGGAGAGGTGGCGTTCTCCTTCCTCATGTTAGTGATTGAGAAAAATATGAAGAAACTTTAAAATTAAAACTTTAATCCGTAATAACAACACATCAATAATTAAAAGATATAAATCAAACCATAAAACACAAGATATACCCTAGGAAAACCCTCTATTGATTCAGAGGATAAAAAACCTAGAAAACAATCTTAGAGTATGATAGATCAGTAGCAGAGAGTGATTACAACACAATAGCATTTTGATTTCATCGAGAGCACCAGAGAGTAGAGATTGAATGGAACACCGTATCTAAATTTCCAAGTGCACAACACTTTAATAACAAGTCAAATTAGCTTTTACAACAAAAATATAATGGTTTCATGTAGAAACAACTTGTTAACACTTAGAACACTGATCCATCTTTAATCATGCACCCCATACTCATCTGGTGTCAAGCTAGCACTTGGCATAATTATCTTCCACATGAAGATATGTGCCTTCCATTAATTAACTAACTCTAATTGAGTAGTTAACTGAGTTGAACTAAATGTAACTAAGTTGAATTGAATGTAACTGAACAGAACTGAATGTAACTGAACAGAACAGAATGTAACTAAATAGAACTAGTGCATCTCCACCAGTGTTTATTTCCAATAACCATTTGCATAAATTAAGGAGTTGAACCCTTAATTAACTGAATTTGTTTACCATAATTCAATTCAAATTCTCTCTGTATCTCTGTGCTTATATTAAATATCTCTGCATGGTCTATGTGTGTTTTCATTAATTAATGATATCATACTCATAATATTTTTTCTGAACCTATGATCATATGTATTTCCCGAGGTCATATAGTCATATGCTAAAGTAAATCACTTTAGGGGTATTTAATCCCTAAAGGAGACTTCTAGCACATGTTGACCATGACTAGTGATACACCACATAGTATATCTACTTTACATAGTAAATAACACCACCTCACAACATGAAGATATTCGTAGGACTACACAAGCCTACTGTACAACTCAATCATATGAGGATATTCGTAGGGCTAAACAAGCCTACTGTCCACCTCAATTATATGAGGATATTCGTAGGACTACACAAGACTACTGTCTTGATATTACTCACAAGACTTTACAACATCACCACCTCAATCATATGAGGATATTCATAGGACTACACAAGCCTACTATCTTGATATTCCAATACTAGAGAATGACTCATGATTTTGTAATATCAACACTCCCTCTCAGCAAGGGAGACATTATCTTCCATACCAAGCTAATCTTAGAAGTGTTTAAACTTCATCACAAATAGAGGCTTGTCACAAATTTGCAATATTCTCATTAGTACCTATGTACTGGAAATCATGACCATGACCTCAATGAAGTAAAAATTCATCTTGAATGTGTTTTTATCGTAAAACACATATAGGGTTTTGAGAAATCTTGATTATTAACACCTAATGACTATAGGATCAAGTATTTCACCCTAGTAGGTAGCATCCCAAGCTACACTACTCCTCAGTATGTAGTACTATCCACAAAATAGATTTTACTTTTGTAGTACTCTCATACATACATATTCTTCTGTAGTACTAGCCGCAATACACTTAACTTTTGTAGTACTAGCCTCAAATTACATTTCTTATCTCAAGCTAAAAAATAGCTAGATAGCACAATCAAATAATAGGTCTACCATGTATCAAATACAATCAAGAGCCTATTCTAATGTACATCAAAGGTACTCAAACATATGCTTAGTAGTAAGCATAAAACACAACAGGTCTGCTCAAAGACCAACCAACTACTTACACAAAGTAGCATCATCTGGATCCAATCCAGCATAAATTTTCTCTAAACTAGAACCCATGGACTTTTTAAATCCATCACATACAACATTTATATAACAAATGTGTAATAACATGCATAAAGAAAGATTTGTCTTTTCTTTCACTCTTCAACATTTGTTGACTTATTGAATCTTCTGTTACCTCAAGAAGTTCTTTGTGAGAATGCCATTCTATGTGATATTATTTACGTCATGATCACTTTCTCAGTGATCCTTCTCTTTATATTTGCAGCACCCCAACTACCTCTCTGAGAGATTTTAGCTGTTCTCTAACAGTCCATACTATAAATAGTATATGAGACTTTTGACCTTGTCTCTTCTCATGTGGATTCTCACCACAAGCTATCACAACCCTCGGCTGCCTAAGTCATGTACGATCACTAATTGGTGGGGACTTTATCTGCTGTCACCTATGAAGACACATCAATACTCCCTCTTCAACTACAGGAGTTATTATGTACTATACCAATCTTGTCCCAGACAGAAGCTTAATAAGAATTCTGGCAATATTGTTGATATATGAATATATACCATGTCTCGAATATAACTTACTAGAACCCTCAAAAGCTTTACTGCTTTTCAACATGCTCTATCTATAGAAACACATGTGATCTTCATCGATCACTATATTATTCATATTTCATATATATTTAAAACTCTCTTTTACTGATCAAGACATATATGAGTCCACATACACTTGTACCAAGTAGGTACCACAACACATGCTTTGTACATGTCTATGTAGAAATTGAAAAGCACATAATAGATATCGGGACCTGTGACTAACCAAACACATCTCAACTAACTTGAGATCCTCGAAATATGAAATGAGAATTATAAATTTTCATATTTACCTTCATATGTGTGGCCATGGATTTGTAGTCCATCAACCTAGAACTCTTCAGGATTTGTTACTGCACATTTTCCTTAACCGAGGAAAATATTTGTTTGGTGAATTTCATACCGCTAATCATAAGAATCATAACAAGATTATTGAATACAATTTTGAGCTTCCTTCTGAATATGAGCATCATGCATATCTCCTTTTTTTACAGGAGGTACATCAACCAGTTTACACTAGTTCTTTAGGATCTAGTGAGACTAGAAACTCCCTCTCACCATGTAAATGTGAGAATCATAATATGGGTCCTCCATCACAGAGACTCATGGTCATCTATATATGAATCTCTTATTTGACACATGAATTTAAATAAGATAGAATATCTTTAGGAGTCTTCACATCTATAATTAATCCATTTATTTTTTCTTCTTCCCAAGAGACATAGGAACCTCTTGAATTGTTCTCTTTCAGTCTTAGCCATCGGAATGACTCAAAATTCATGTCCTTATTTACTTGTAGGTAAGTGCATATTAATTTTCCCTACAAGAAAAATTATTCTCATGGTTAGAACCACTTCACATTCATGAATTTTATTCACATGAAATACTTTCAATATACTGATAAAGATTTACTTCTTTATGTACAAATATTGACCAACCAATTTATCATAACCCATTATAATATTATGTACTGATATGCAGTCCTATATCAGTCAAAAATTCATTTTATGAAAGAAATATACAGCCCCATGTTCATATATTATGAGGTAAGCATAACGCCCTCTATCTAGCCAATCATGTAGTCTTATGTTTATAGCTTATGAAACAATCATGCTTCCCTAAATCTCATGTTTTATGAATGATGTTTTAAGCCTTGTATCAATTCTACATAAGTCTTATATCAGTCTTTATATCATCTCGCAAAATTTGGACTCGTGAGATTGATAACATTCCAATAAATATAGGAACAACAATGTATATGCTAAACACAATTCCAAGTCCACGAATACAGATTGTAATAAAAAATAATCTGATTTTATAAAATTATATGATAATTAAATAATCATGTAGCCCAACATTCATATCTCATGAATCAATCATGCATCTCTATATTTATGAAACAAACATGCAACTCTATATTCATATCTTTATGAAACAATCATGCATCATTTATATTCATAATCATGCATGCTCTATATTCACATTTTATAAAATAATCATGCATGCTCTGTATTCATATCTTATGAACAATCATGCATATTGTATATTCATATTTTATAAAATAATCACGCATGCTCTATATTCATATTTTATAAAATAATCGTGCATGATCTATATTCATATCTTATGTATAATCATGCATCTTCTATATTCATATTTTATAAAATAATCATGCATGCTCTATATTCATATCTTATGAACAACCATGCATCCTCTATATGACTGTAATGAAAATATTCAAAAGCATATAGATCTAAATAGAATATAATAAACAATTTGGGTACTTATCTTTTTATTGTTTTGCATGATTCCTCTTGATATCTTCTTCCTTGTGGAGATTACTATAGTCCCTTGATCTTGGTCGCTTTGCAAATTTGAGTGCATGTAGGAGGTAGCAAGTCTCTGCATGGTGAAACTAGATCCCATGCAACCTAAAGCGAATGTTCTTATTTCAAAGAAAAATTCTTCCAACAATCATCCTATTATTTGGATGAGATCTCAACTATATGAGGCTCTCATTATACATAAGATCCATTGAATAATGATAATATCCAAGTTACATATCTTACGGTTGTTCCATCAATTGGTCCACTTTGGGAAAACGGTCATAACACGAATTCTGAGAATTTGATCTTCAAATACCTGATTGTATCTCTCACAATGTTGCGTATTTTTGAAATATTCTCATGAATAAGATAAATAGTCCCATTTCGGAAGTGGGTTTTCAACTGTTTTGTCTGATTCCTCATGGATTGATCAAAACATCTTCACAAATTTTGTCTTTTGAAAAGTGATGAAAATTGTGCATCTTGATTTTCTCTTTAATTCACCCTGCATAAAGAGTCCTCACTCACTGAGGTCAAGTAAACATATATATCATTATCCTCAAGAATGATTCACACTCTTGCCTTCAATTTGGAAGTGTCTTCAAATTTGTCTTTCGGTTGGATAGAGATCGATGCCATGGATCCAAGATCTTACCTCAATACTTCTCAAGATCGCGTAGGATTAAGTTGCTTGCACAAACTAATCTCTTGCACACCCTTGCTTTGATACCATGTTAGTGATTGAACAAAATATGAAGAAACTTGAACTTTAAAACTTTAATCCATAATAACAGCACATCAATAATTCAAAGATATAAATCAAACCATAGAACACAAGATATACCCTGGGAAAACCCTCTACTGTTTCAGAGGATAAAAACCCAGCAAACGATATTAGAGTATGATATATTAGTAGCAAAGAATGATTACAACACAATAGCATATTTGTTTCACTGAGAGTACCAGAGAGTAGAGATCGAATGGAACATCGTATCTAACTTTCCAAGTGCACAACACTTTAATAACATGTCAAATTAGGTTTTACAACAAAAATAGAATGGTTTCATGTAGAAACAACTTGTCAACACTTAGAACACCGATCCATTTTTAATCATGCACCCCATACTCATCTGGTGTCAATCTGGCAATCCATAATTATCTTTCACATGAAGATATGCACCTTCCATTAATTAACTAACTCTAATTGAGTAGTTAACTGAGTTGAACTGAATGTAATTGAACATAACTGAATGTAACTGAATAGAACTAGTGCATCTCCATCAATGTTTATTTCCAATATCCATTTGCATACATTAAGGATTTGAACCCTTAATTAACTGAACTTGTTTATTAGAATTGCAATTCAAATTCTCTCTCTATCTTTGTGCTTATATTAAATATCTCTGCATTGTCCATGTGTGTTTTCATTAATTAATCATATCATACTCATAATATCATTTTCGAACCTATGATCATATGTATTTCCCCAGGTCATATAGTCATATGCTAAAGTAAATCACTCTAGGGGTAGCTAATCCCTAAAGGATACTTCTAGCACATGTTGACCATGACTAGCCATACACCACATAGTATATCTAC
Organism: Pseudotsuga menziesii; assembly: GCA_001517045.1. Taxonomy (NCBI): domain Eukaryota; kingdom Viridiplantae; phylum Streptophyta; class Pinopsida; order Pinales; family Pinaceae; genus Pseudotsuga; species Pseudotsuga menziesii. Next base: position 734,951 of record LPNX010515599.1, read on the forward strand.
TTTACATAGTAAAGAATACCACCTCACAACATGAGGATATTTGTAGTGATACACAAGCCTACTGTCCACCTCATTAATATGAGGATATTCATAGGGATACATAATCCTACTGTCCACATCAATCATATGAGGATATTCATAGGGCTACACAAGCCTATTGTCCACCTCAATCATATGAGGATATTCGTAGGACTACAGAAGCCTACTGTCTTGATATTACTCACAAGACTTTACAACATCACCACCTCAATCATATGAGGATATTCGTAGGAATACACAAGCCTACTGTCTTGATATTACCCACAAGACTTTACAGCATCACCACCTCAATCATATGAGGATATTCATAGGACTACACAAGCCTATTGTCTTGATATTACAAGACTAGAGAATGAATCCTGATGCTGTAATCTCAACACCTTACCTATTGGGATCACCTCCTATCCATTCCCCAACTAAATCTCATGTAATTTGGCATATAAATGAAGCCTTCATGGAGTGAGTGAGGGGAGACCAAAGAAAGTAACCTTATGCTATTGGATTGAGATATGGTTTGGAGGAAATATAGAGTGATTTCATGTGTGAAGGGATCATTGTAAGTGTGAAGGATTGTAGGTCTGTTGTAGAGGATAAAGCTAACAACATTAAGGCTTTATGGTTGTAACTTTACTTTCTTTTATTATTAATACAAAATTGTTTCCCTTTCTTGTATTTAATGTGTTTTAATATCAGTTAAATGTTGTTAGACTCCTTGATCACTAACATAGATAATTAATTTTCCATGATACTCTCATCTTGTGTTTTTGTCTTTTGATCTCTTTTGCAGATACTGAATATTGTAAGGAATTTGAAACGAGGACAAAGAACCGTCAGATCTAAGGTATGACTTTAGTTTCATGTTGATAAAATTGATTATCTAGGGAAAGGATATGCTGGTGTGTTTCTTTTTTTCTACACTTGTATCATACAGGGTAGAGGAACAAGTGGTGTCTGCATCGGTTGCAGAATTCCTTGAAACAAAAGCAAGGCACTATTAGGATTTGTATCAATTTTAGGGATTTGAATCGGGCTTGTCCAAAAGACAATTTCCCTACCCCTCATATCTATCAAATTATCTATAACTGTGCCAAAAGTGTCATCTTTTCATTCATGGATGGATTTTTCAACTATAATTAGATCAAAATTCTCCCTTCAGATCAACATAAGACAGCTTTCATATGCCCATGGGGGACATTTGCCTACCGCAAACTCTCGTTTAGTTTTAAAAATGTTGGTGCTACGTTTCAATGCGCCATGTCGTATTCTTTTGATGATATCAAACACATTGTGGATCCCTATTTCGACGACCTGCATGCTCATTCCAAGTGGCGAGACCTTCATGTCGATTGTCTGAGATCTATTTTTCTTAGATGTTGTCATTTCAACATTCGTTGAACCCTCACAAATTTGTTTTCTATTTCAAAACCGGTCAATCGCTTGGCTTCATAGTGTCCAATGATAGTATCTACATTGACCCTTTAAATATTGAATCCATCTTGTCTCTACCCACTCCCACTAATGTAACAGAACTCCAAAGTTTGCAAGGGAAGGAAAACATTTTACGTCATTTCATATGTAACTATGCATAAAATACACACGGATTCATGAAACTATTAAAAAAGGATGCTCCTTTTGTTTGGGATGACTTAGCACAACATGCATTTAACAATCTTAAACATGCTCCCACACATGCATCCGTGTTGCAACCACCTGATTATACAAGGGATTATTCTATGTATGTGGTTGCATCCTTATCAACCATTGGTGTGGTCTTAGTTCAAGATGACAAACACGACCAATAACATGTGATATAATATGCTAGTAAGAGTCTCATTGAATCTAAAACTCAATACTTGCATGTGGAGAAACTTGCTTTGGCCACGGTCATCGCGGTCCAAAAGTTTCGTCACTACATCCTGCTCTACAAAACTATAGTCTATGCAGATGCCAACCCCATATATTATGTCCTAACTCAGCAAGTACTTGGTGGAAAATTCTCATGCTGGATCGTTATCCTCCAGGAGTTCAAGTTGGAATTTGCTAAAACTACTTCGAAGAAGTCACTTGTCTTTGCTGAGCTCGTGTGTGACCTTCCCCGTGTCACTAAAGAAAAAGAGCCCATTGATTCATTTTTGGATGAATTTTTGTTTCTCATTAGAACGACTGATCCTTGGTATGGAGATTTCATTATCTATCTCCAAACTCAATCATATCATCCCAATGCCACTCGTGATGAACGTTGTCACATCCACCACCAAATTAAGTATTACCTCATTTTAAATGATACCTTACACCACTACGACGTCAATTCTATATTACAACGTTGTCTCACCCATGAAGAAGATGAAATCGTCTTGAATGATTTCCACGCTAGATCTTGTGGTGGTCACCTCTCTGGGTTGGATACTTCCCAGAGGATATTGTGCGTAGGGTATTTATGGCCTTCAATTTTCAAAGGTTGTATTGAAACTGTCAAGAAATGCCTACCCTACCAAATGTTTACAGCTAAGAAGCACACCAATCCTGCTCCACTCCATCTTGTCGTAGCAGTTGGCCCTTTTGCAAAATGGGGCATAGAATTCATGCATTGTAGGCCTATCTCATCTAGGGGGCATGGCTACATTATTGTGTTTATGGAATACTTTACTAAATGGGCTGAGGCTATGCCCACATATGACGAAGACAGAAAAACAACTGCGTTGTTATTATTTAACCATGTTATCTCTAGTTTCGAGATTCCTAGGGCCATTGTGACCGACCATGGGTGCGAAATAAAATGAAATGATGGAAGAAATGAGTACAAAATTAGGGATTTTACATGATAAATCTATTCCTTAATACCCTCAAGCTAATGGTCAGGTTGAATCGATCAATAAAGTTTTAAAAACCGTGCTTCAACGAATGGTAGGGCAGGCCAAATCAAATTGGAGTTTGCAACTATTTTTTGTACTTTGGGCCTTCAGGACCACTGTAAAGACCTCTACTAGTTTCACACCATTTCAATTGGTGTATGGACTTGAGGCTACTCTCCCGATAGAGTGCAAAATTCCTTCTCTAAAGCTTGCTGTGGAAATTTTTCCTAGTACCACCATAGATGAAGAACAATTTCTATATTTGAATAAGCTTGATGAAACCCACTGTGATGCTGCTTTAGATAAGGAAGCACACAAACAACAGATGAAATTGCAATATGACAGATCTATTCATCCCGACTCTTTAAATGAAGGAGATCTGGTCTTGACTTATGACCAGAAACATGATAAGCTGGGGGCAGGAAAATTTGAATCATGTGGCACGGGCCTTACATTATCAGTCGTGTCTTGGAAAAAGGTGTGTATGAGTTAGTAGACTATGATGGGATACCCTTAGAAGAGCCCTGCAACATGATATACCTTAAAAGATACTATGCTTAGGTAATCTAGCATAGGCTCTTTGTAAATATTATTTATAGATTACTGTGTGTATTGATTTGAAAGTGTGGTTTTTTGTGTGATATAAGATGTGTTTTTTGCAAACCCTACTTATGTATGTCCTATGTTTAATGGACATATGACCACTTTTACTAGATTCACAGATGATGCTAATTGTTACACACTAAATCTTGCTTCAGTAGCTTGGGTACTGTACTCTCCTACAGGTGATCTGGTGAGTTCAGGGGGTATATGTTTAGGTCCCTCCACCAACAATTTTGGTAGAGTATCGTGTGGTGATTGGATTGTTGATGGAATCCCTAGCTAACGATGTAAGGGACCTTAGGGTTTACCTAGATTTAGAAGTAGTTGTTCAACAACTAAATCGAGTCTACACCATCCGTAACCCTCTACTACTTCGTACATTCCAAAGGGTTAGGCTCTTAGAAAGGTCTTTTGAGCATGTCACATATCAACATATTCCGAGACATTTGAATGTTGTGGCAGATTCCCTGGCTAATTCTGTCCTAGATTGGTACATTGCTCATAATTAAAGTTCATATAATATAAAAAACATGTATTTAATTTCATATGTAGGAAAAAATTCACACATCACATTTTTTGCACACACATATGTAAATAAATTTTTTCATATATATATAAAAACTATGAAGCTAAGATACAAAAATGGGCTGAAACATCGAGTTTTCAGATCCCCCAAAGTCTAGGATTGTCATAGTTAAAAATATACATATACTGGGAAAAATTGAAGCTTTGAATATTTCAGTGTAAATACATATACAAAAAAGAGAAAAGTCTATGTGGACTAGTCATCAAGGTGGTGCTCATGGTAGCACATAATGGCCTGAGCCACTCTAGGAAGTAGCCTATCAAACTGTCCTAAGACTCCTGTAGTATGACGCTGGCAGCGCCTAGGTAGGTCATCAGTGGAGATATTGGGATTCCCTACAGTCAAACGCTGTAGGTTCTCCTCAATATCTCCAAGCTCCTAATAATCCCAAAAGTGATGAATCACTATGTCTCTAAACACTACCAGCCTCTCAATAGGTGATGCTCTAGCTGGATGGGAAGGTCCAATGTCTGAACAAATCATTTTCACTTATCTTAGCATTACAATATAAAAATTGAATAAATTATAAAATTAAAAACACAATTGATAGCATCTTTCTTACATCACTCATCCCACTCCTCTCCCTTAGGCGGTGGAAGCTCTAGGTCCTCACGGAAGTCTGCATCCTCGTAGGAATAATCCACAATCATGAGTAACTGGTTCCTGAACCAGCGAAAGAAAGAAGATCCATAGACCACTTCGAAACCCCCACCACTGTGACAGGCCATGACATAAACCCACATGAGAATCCTAGGATCCTCATCATCTATCCTACTCATGCCCACTTGAGGTTGCATATGAGGCACCCTATGTAGGATGAAAGACACTATCATACCTCCATAGCCAAACTGTGTTGATGTATTTGTAACTTTAGAATGTATTCACTTGTATATCTTATTTATTGTACCCTGATGATTATTCTAGGAAGTATCTATAATGTAATTGAGTCATGTCAGGCCCCGATGTTTCAATCGGGAGATTCAATAATGTAACAAGTCATGTAAATTCATTGAGTTTAAACCTCCATTGTAATTCGGGGCAATAGTCCCCACAGTTGTGTCAAGGTTAACCCTCCTTGTCGATCGGAGGGAAAATTCCCCACAGTTGTGGGGCACTAGGGTTATTAGACTCTCCTAGAGATGTCGGCTTTAGTAATTAATTGTTTAGTGGGGCCGACATGTTAAAGTGGACATTAAGTGAATGGAAGAATATAAATAGAGAGTGAGCCTCTCTATTTATCACACACACACACTCACTCATTGGGGCGCATGAGTGAGAGAGAAGTAGCTCTCTCAAGTGAGAGAGAGAGAGAGAGAAGCTGTGGAGATCATCTTTATGTTTTCAAGTTTTACTGCTGCCATTGGTGCTCATTCTATCTCTGAGGAATTTGCGAGGTTATCTCCTTTATTGTTTTCCCAAGGAAATTTCTTTGTGTCTCTTGTCTCTTGTGTTTATTGTTGTGCATGTTATTCTCTCAGTTGAATATCCAAAGATCATAATGCTAGATTGAATGATAAAAATCTAACATGGTATCAGAGCTAACCTAAGAAGAAGACATTGTGCAGCTATAGAAGCTATGGCTTCTTACTTTTTGGGCATCTCTCCACAATCCATCAGCAAAAGTATGCTAGGATGACTCTCCATTGAAGGGCGCATCTTTCTATAGAAGCAGAATCTGATTCCGAACATTTTCAGTTTTTGGTGTGGGAAATTAGGGCTTCTTACGGAAGAGGAATTTTTGAGTGAGCCTGGCATAGGATTTATCTCCTCATCAAAATTGAATTTTAGAGACCTGGTTCAAGATTTTTTCTTGGGTGAAACTCTGAGAAAGTCAAACCCTAGTTTGACCTCGTGCCGAAAAAACCCTAAAATACTAAAACTGATACGTTTTGGTACATTCACTATATATTGGGATTGGTGAAGGATCAGGAGCTGAAACATTGACAAGCTGAGGATAAAATCCTTGTTTACACTGTGTCCAAATTTCCACCTCAGATTCACTATACTCTAGGATCTATTATCCCTGAAAGTTGGGGTTCCAGCCTCTTCCACGATTCATCCCTAAATAGGACACTTGGGGAGAATTTCTATATCTCGGGCTACAAAGGCCCAAATGCAATTTATGAAGATTTTATAGAATTGAAATGGACTTTAATTTCTTTGGTCTAAGTTTCAGACCCAGAAGATGAAATAGTGACACATGGCAGTCCGTACAACTTCTCTATGTTGAACAGTCTTGAAACAAGTCACCTTGGGAAAACAATCATAAGTCCTAATTGGTGAAACCAATTCTAATTAAACCTATGGTTTTGAAACAGGTACAGGAGATGCTACCTTAGTGAGAACTTTTAGACATAGAGGAGCAGTGATTTAGGAGATATCGTAGAAACATTATCAGGAATTTCTGCAGAAGAAATTGGAAAACTAGGGCTTCCTGTTCCGGGAGCTTGCCTCCACTGTTTTTAGAAAAGGAGTACATTGGAAATATCACCTTGAAGAGATATTAATTTCTATCTAATCAGATCTGAAATATTCCAAGTTTTGAAAATTATGGTTTCTCTGACAAACCCTAGATCAGCCAGCTCCGGAACCAGGACGGACACCTTAAATTGGTAAGATTTAATCTATTGATATTTTCATTTGAGGTTGTCATTCCAAAGTGATCTATCACATCAGATCGATGAAAATATTTGTGAAGATAACAAATTCCAAACATGGAATTATATGATCTCTCTGAATAAAATGAATTGGACACCTACATAAGTAGATATGTTCCAGTTCCAGAGGCAGATGAGGCTAAAGCCTTACACAAGAAGAACTTGGTCAAGGTCAAGAAGATCATTGCTGATTCAATCACGGATCACCTTATACCATAAGTGTCTTCCATATAGACACTGAAAGAGATATTTGACTCCTTTACCAAGCTATTTTAAGGGAAAAACATAAATCGGAAGATGAATTTGAGAAAACAGTTGTAGAATGTGAAGATCTAGAATGCAGAGACCATACAGTCATACTTTACAAAGGTATCTCAAATCAAAGAAAAACTTGTAGCAGTAGAAGAAGAAGTGGAAAATGCAGAAGGAAGTGATTACTTTCAGCAGACTCTGGGAAGAATAATAAGCTCGAATCATAATAAGATAAGAGAAGATGGGAGCAACTGAACATCAAGCTCTCACCATCCAAAGAAGATACCTCAAGTGATGAGGAATATGAAGAACTCAACTCTTGAAGAACCTCTTATCCATCTTATCATTTGGATAAGAAATGATGATATGATGAATGAAGAAGATGATGAAGCTGAAGGCTCAAGAAGGATTCTACCAATGAAACAAATAAATATAAGTATTCATTGTCACTTCATGATATTGTTTTGTTATGCATTTGTTTATATTCAGTTGATGTATTATGCATGATAGAATGTTTTCAATAATGACATTATACTACTAATATGCATGTGATGGGTAAGTAGCTCATGGTTCTATACAACTCTCCATTGCTACTTATCTAGAATGAAACCTCTTTTCTAACATATTGGATTAGTGCACAATCTCAATGTTGTCCTGGTAGAGATGGAAGGCATCTAGAAAAGTTTTCGTGAGATATGGATGAATGTTGTATTGGGTAAAATAGTTGCATGATCATATATTTATGCATAAGAATTTTCCATTATGAATATGCCTTATGAAATGTTTCTAACCATACAAATGCATTTGACTTGTAAGAAAGATCGCAGACATAATCACCTACAAGCAAAGAAGGATGAGAATTGTTCCGAAGAACAAGTGACGAGAGCTCAAGATGAAGAATAATATGACGAATGCATTGACATCATTGATGCAGAACCTTCTAGCTATGAAGAAGTAACCAAGAAGAAAGGGAAGACTAGTTCAAGAAGAATGATGTCTAGGATACAATATCGATACGTGAAGGGAAGTTCGTAGTTCCATCATGCAGTATATGGAAACATCATGGGATACAAGGCAAGATTTGTAGCATGATATTTCTCATGGAAAGAAGGCATTGGAAGTTAAGACACATGACATGTAGAATCATGTGTGCAAATGAAATAAGGCCTTATACGAGCTCAAAATACACCCATGGGATAACACATACATGAGGAGCTTGATGAAGACCTGAACCTTTGCTACAAGGTTGAAGAAAAAAGTCTATAGAGGATTTTGGTATCCAATGATGCTAGATAGATACATAGAATATTAGTAGCAGAGGAAGCTACTTGTCACTCCAGTATAGAATGTTTCCATGCATAGAGTATGAAATACAAAGGGAGAATGATGCTCCGTTTCAGAGGGAGTGACTGCAGAAGATCCTAAGGTTCAACATGGTATGACAGGATGGACAGATTACTGATGACTCTAGGATTTACTAAGACTAAAGAGGATTCCAAACTTTGCTTCAAGGTTGAAGGTGGAATACTAGTGATGCACATGTTATATGTCGATGACTTGTTCCTAACAGAAAAGAGGAACTCATTAAATTTTCAAGATGAATACTTGATGTCGATTTTGAGATAAAGGACTTGGGGATGATGCACTACGTTCTAGGCATGAAGGTGTGGAAAAAGGAAGTATGCAATAGAGATCCTGAAGAGGTTCAAGATGATGGACTGCAAGGCCATGACCACACCTATGGCATCAAACCTGAAGCTATTGAGTGTTGCTTCATTATAGTGGGTTGATGCCACGATGTATCGTCAAATGATTTGCTCCTAAATGTACCTAAAGAATACGAGACCGAATATTTGCTTTGTTTTGAACACATTGAGACATGTTCACCTGATGGTTGCAAAGAATGCAATGAGGTACCTGAAGGGTACAGTTTATTATGGGCTCAAGTATGAGGTGAATCAGAAGATTAACCTGAAGGGTTATACTGATTCATATTGGGCATACGGTGCCATTGATAGGAAGATCAGGATGGAGTCCTGCATGGAGCTGAGTACAGCTAAGACAAAAGATGTTGCCACTTGCTATTTAGGAGAGAGGAGCAGTGAAGCTCTAGTATGTGATCTAGATCGAGATATCTCGAAAAAGGGAGTTCTAGCATAGTTGGTGGGACAGGTTGTCTGAGCATAAATCCTAGAGAGGCTCGTAGGTTGCTCAAATGTAAACAGACTTGTAGGTTGTCCTCAGATGTAATCGGTCCTGGAGAATCTCGCAGGTTATCCTTGAACGTAATCATCCCTGATGTGATTCTATGTTAGAAATGGATAAAGTGGAGTTTGAGTAATTTAGGGAGAAGCTTGGTGTTCTCCATATTGAGGGGAAATGATGAGTCCTAGAGCCATTCTGACATGGTGAGAGGATTAGGTCCCTTCCATGGTCAGATGTTAGGGCTGAGCCATTCTATCATGGCGAGAGGATTTGGTTCCTTCCATGTCAGATGTGAATGCTGAGCCATTTTGATGTGATTGTAGGATTGGTTCCTACATTATTAGATATAAGTGCTGAATGTCATTCTTGGAATGGAGGCACTTGGTCAGTTACCAGGAATACTCAGCTTGGTGCTGAGTTTCCATTCTCTAGGAGAATGGAGGAACCTATTCAGTTACCAGGAATACTCAGTCTGGGACTGAGGGCCTTTCTGATATGACTATGGGATGTAGTTTTACATGATCATAAATGAGTGCATGGCCATTCCAATGTGATTGAGGGATGTGTTCCCACTTGATCAGATATAAGTGTTGATGCCACATATAGTTTTGAAAAGGACTAGCTCTGCGATGCCACATCTAGTATGAAAAAGGAATAGCTATGTGATGACACATCTAGTATGAAAAAGGATTGGCTCTGTGTAGATGACACATATAGTTTGAAAAAGGACTAGCACTTTGATGCCACATCTAGTTTCAAAAAGGAATAGCTCTGTGATGCCATATCTAGTATGAAAAAGGAATAGCTCTATGATGACACGTCCAGTATGAAAAAAGACTAGCTCTATGTAGATGCCACATCTAGTATGAAAAAGGACTAGCTCTGTGATGACACATCTAGTATGAAAAAGGACTAGCTCTGTGTAGATCCCACATCTAGTATGAAAAAGGACTAGCTCTGTGTAGATGCCACATCTAGTTTGAAAAAGGACTAGCTCTATGATGCCACATCTAATATGAAAAAGGACTAACTCTGTGATGACACATCTAATATGAAAAAGGACTAACTCTATGTTGGTACCACATCCAGCATGAAAAAGGCCTGGCTCTGTGATGATATATCCAACATGAAAAATGGCTGGCTCTGTAGAGGACTACATCCAGTATGAAAAAGGACTGGCTCTGTAGATATTCATCCAGCATGAAAAATGGCTGGCTCTATCAATGAAAACCTACATGGAGGCTAGGCCTACAACTAGCATGAAAAAGGGTTGGCTCTATATAACTTCCTGTGATGAGAAGAATGAATAGATAGCACCATTTGATTGAGATAGCAGAAGCAGTAATGATGATTATGATTCAGTGATGATCTAGCTTTGATGATGATCTAGATCAAGTGATGATCCAGACTTGATGATGATCTAGCAGTGGTGATCTAGATCAACTGATGATCCCGACTTGATGATGATCCAGCAGTGACGATCCAGATAAAGTGATGATCTAGACTTGATGATGATCTAGTGATGATCTAGACTTGATGAAGATGACTTGACAATGAAAATGACTTGATGATGAATATGACTTGAGAATGAATATGACTTGAAGATGAAGATGACTTGAAGACAAAGATGACTTGATGATGATCCAGATGATACAGAGAAGAATACTTGTGCTGATAAATTGTGTCGAGAGAATACCTTCCTAGTTAAGAGGGAGTGTTGATGTATTTGTAACTTCATAATGTATTCACTTGTATATCTTATGTATTGTACCCCGATGTTTATTATGAGAAGTATATATAATGTAATTGAGTCATGTCATGCCCTGATGTTCTGATAAGGAGATTTAATAATGTAACAAGTCATGTAAAGTCATTGAGGTTAACCCTCCATTGTAAGTCGAGGCAATAGTCCCCACAATGTGTCAAGTTTAACCCTCCTTGTTGATTGGAGGGAAAAGTCCCCATAGTTGTGGGGAACTAGGGTTATTAGACTCTCCTAGAGATGTCGACTCTAGTAAGTAATTGTTAAGTGGGGCTGACATGTTAAATTGGACATTAAGTGAATGGAAGAATATAAATAGAGAGTGAGTCTCTCTATTTATCACACACAAACTCACTCATTGGGGCGCATGAGTGAGAGAGAAGTAGCTCTCTCAAGTGTGTGAGAGAGAGAGAGAAGCTATGGAGATCATCTTTGTGTTTTCAGGTTTTACTGCTGCCATTAGTGCTCATTCTATCTCTGAGGAAGTTGTGGGGTTTTCTCCTTTATGGTTTCCTCGAGGAAAATTCTTTGTGTCTCTTGTCTCTTGTGTTTATTTTTGTGCATGTTATTATCTCAATTAAAGATCCAAAGATCATAATGCTAGCTTGAATGATAAAAATCTAACAAATTGTTTGAGATGCCCCACTTTTACCTTATTCAATTGATCCTTCAGACTGACTATCATGCCCTACACCATTTGCAGACTGTAGGTGTCATACACTCTAGGGAATATAACATGTGTTCCGTGGTAGTAAGGTGAGAAGATCTAGTCCCGAAAAATTTCCCGATGGTATAAACCATTGTCCTTAAAGGACAATCCACTATCCATTTGATAGGGAGCTTCCTAGATTGGGAAAGCATCCCTAACGAACAGTATCTATCAATCATGTCATCCAAGGAAAACTCACCACCCCATGGGCCGGATAGAACCACTTGTCACCCTCTCTAAGACAGTCCAGTAAAAAATTATATGTCCTCGATATCAATAGTCAGTGTGTGGGTCCCAAACACAAAATGTTGTTGATCGGGGTCCCACATATCGATGATATACTCCAAGAGATGCACATAGTCTCTCATGCCAGGAACCCTGAAATATTTAAGCAACCCACAGTTCAGATGACCCTCTATAGTGGCTGGATCACTGAAAGCCTAGAAATCCTCCATTTCATGCTCATGCTCTTTCCATATTACCATGGTGAAAATGCTCCTTGCACTTACAAAATGTTGTGAACACATATTAAAACTCACATTATAGGCAGGAGAAGCATAAAATTTTTTTTTATGCATAAAACCTAGCATTTTTGGGATTTCCCTACCTCGATGATTTTCCTATGTAAAAATAGAGCGCCTGACGGTTCTCCTGGATATGGACAGAGAACCTATGATACCTCTATCCCAGCACTGTAAAGTGCATCCCTTAGGATCCCCTATCAGTTGTGGACAGAGCGCCTATGGCGACCTTGTCCTAGCGCGACTGAGCATCGTCTCTCTCTCTGGTGGAAAAAATGGCGTCGGCCCGTGCACATATTTTGTTTGAAAATGCCCCCCAAAACCCCAATTATTGGTCAAAAACAAAAATTCCACCGTTGAAATTAAAGAGAATGGACTTGACATTTACCTGTTCCAAGCGGCTTGAGAAATGGCAAACCATAGCACCCAGAATCAACAAACAATTTTTTGCTCCTTTTGCTCCAACCCCACTTTCTCCAAATGGTAAAACAACAATGGTAAAAAAATTTTACTATTTGATTCTATTTATAGTAATTTTGTACTTTTTTATTATTATTATTTAATTTAAAAAAAAAATAATTCCAAAGTTACTTTAATATTTTTGGTTTTATTATTTGTTTCCTATAGTTTTATTGTGGAAATGGTCAAAATCATTCTAATATGTTTTTAAGATTCTAGTTAAAATCTATATAGCTCATGGCTATGATTTAAGCTCTTGTATTTTTCATGCTTATAGTGGAAATGAAAAAGTACCAAGCGTCTCTTACAATTTTCACATGCTCGTTAAACAACCAGTAAAAGAGTGTCGAGTCCACTTGTGCTGCTTTTTCAGACTTATAAAAATTGGCTTATGAAAAAGAGAACCCGTTACGGAGTTATATTTAAGGTCTTTTCAATCTCCTTAAAAACACAAAAATATTTCCAAGCGAGCTTGTTACGTTCACGCTTGTAAAAGTATCAGAACGACCGACTAGTCGGTAGTAGTTTATCTCTTTTTCGGGCCGATTAGGGATATTTACAAAAAGGGACCTTTTGGAGTCTCCTTATGTCTTCGTTTAGACTCTATAAACATGAACGATACTAAGTTCACTTTCATCGGACTCATGATATTAAAATATGAAGGACCCTATCTGGGAATGAACCCCTCCTTTCTCACGTTCGTAAAATATGTGAGAATGGACTGATCACTTGATGAGCTACAACGAGTGTTTGTTACCCTATTTGAACTCGTTAAAATGAAAAGAGGCACTCATCCTTCAATATAAGGAAATTAAGGGAAAGGGGAATGTTTTTCTTTTGTATTTATGGAAGTTTACAGCCCACCTTTGAACATGACACCTGTCTGCATTTGCATATCAAAACTGTTGGGTATTTAGCTTGTCTCCGAGTCGATCCACTTTCCCAAGTCACCTGACTCCTTTGAGTCAATTCAAATTATTATTTATCATATTCCTTGCATTACACCTAGTTTCATTCTCGTCAAGTCAATGCTGCCAAGTCACTTGTCATGCCGCAAAATGTTCAAAGGATGTTGCTTTCGAAATTCAACTCATCAGTAACTTTACCTTCTTTCCAAGTTGGTCATGTCTGAGTCAGCTTCATGGTTGTCTCGTCATTTCAAAAATCAAATTTTTTTCCATGTTTCATGTCAATGATGGGGGACACATCATGGCTCTCCTTCGACGAGTCTATTCCTGTCCACTTCAGCCCATCATCCGAGAATTCGACTTAGAAACCTAGTCAAGTACCTTGAAGCCTGCATGCCTCAATTATAGGTTTACTCGATTTCAACAGTAGATTTTCATCAATGACCTATCATTGAAAGATTCTATCAAGTGTTTGAATTCAAAACATCTATTCACACTTGGGATAATGTATTGAGATACCTTGGGAATCATTGACATTAATGGTGATTTCCCTCGCACTTGTTAATAGTTTACATCAATGACTGGTAATCAAGTGGTTTCTTCCATGTTCGACGTGAAGACATCTATTAACATGGTTAGAATCGTATCGGTTAGGGATTGGAGTGAATGCCCTAAGAAGTTATGCCTCATAAGCATAATTTCTTATGCTCAGGTTGCGATGGAAGGTTATTTTGAGTCATGAAATGGAACCACATTGTATGCTTGGTTGCTATGTCCATACTGAGTTCAGATAACATGGATCTAATTTCTATGTTTCGTAGCCATGTTGCACTCTCTCTCTTATTTGATCATGGATCTATAGCATATTATTCATATCCATGACATGGTCATCAACCTAGATCTACAGTGTATAGGTCTGCAGCCATGGTTGGGTTAGACAAGTTAGTTATTGGTCTTATGTCAGTTGTAAATCTCATCTATTATTGCCTCTGATCCTAGATTGATGTCTATAAAATTATTTCACCTATCACTTCCTTGTAGCCTCATAATTTGGGGGGCATTCTATTGCACTAGAAAAATCCACCAGTGCTTGATGACCCTTCAAAAAGCAAAGCCTGAGATTCCTTTGGTGACCTTTTTCCAACTCTAGGATGACCAATGCTATTTTTCAGTTATGACAGAGCATCATCGGTGCTCTTTCTAGTGGAGAAAAATATGTTGGTTCCTGTTTGTCTTTTGGAAGCAGGAACCGTTGGTGCCTTCCCTTTGTGAGTAAAAAGCGTCGACACCATTTCACCTTGGGTCAAGTGCACTAATCGACCTAAAACATGAAAAAAGAATATTTAAATCTTCCTTATGAAAGCATCTGTGGAATTTGTTCCTACTAGATAGGGAGACGTGGAATTCATCTTCCTCACCTGTTGGGATCACCTCCTATCCATTTTTCAAGTGAATCTCATGTAATTTGGCCTATAAATGAAGCCTTCATTGAGTGAGTGAGGGAAGACCAAAGAAAGTACCCTTATGCTGTTGTACTGATATCTGGTTTAGAGGCACAATAGAGTGATCTTATGTGTGAAGGGATTGTTGTAAGTGTGAAGGATTGTAGGTTTGTTATAGAGGATAAAGCTAGAAACACCAAGGATTTATGGTTGTAACTTTACTCTCTTTTATTATTAATACAAAAGTGTTCCATTTTCTCATATTTAATATGTGTTAATATCAGTTAAATGTTGTTAGATTGCTTGATCACTAACATAGATGATTAATTTTCCATGACACTCTCATGTTTTTTTTTTCTTTTGATCTGTTTTGCAGATACTGAAGATTGCAAGAAGGACTTTGGAACAAGGACAAAGAACAGTCAGATCTGAGGTATGAATTTAGTTTCATGTTGATCAAATTGATTATCTAGGGAAAGGATATGCTATTGTGTTTCTTTTGTTCTACACTTGCGTCATACAGGGTAGAGGAACAACCAGTGTTTGCATTGGTTGGAGAATTCCTTGAAACAAGTGGATAAAAAAAATGTTAAACCATGCAAGTATGCTCATGCAAGCCTTACACTTTAAATTTTTGGATATTCCCTACTTAAAGAAGGGATAGAGGTTCAGTTCTTTTTTTTCCAAAATTTAAATAAATCTAAAGAAAACTATATTGAACTATATCTTCGCTCCTATTGCAAGCATGCAAACACTTCTAATACAAACCTTGAAATGACAAAAATATCTCTTTCAAAAGAAAAGATACTATCACTACTTTGCACGCGAAAAACTTTCAACTATTCAAATGAAAGAAAGATTCAAAAGAAAAATATAGTTTTTAGTTTTGTTGATAACAAAACACTATGAATACTTGAAAGTTGATGAGACTAATCAAGTAATAAAGAGTCCATTATTATACTAAGATCTATGATCAATCTTCTCTCAATATTTTAATAACAAGCACAGAGGAAGTCTTTTGACAATCTAAGAAGAAAACAAAATAAAGATTACTTTCCTTACTGTTGATTATAACAACATGCAGAAATCCAAATCCAAATATTTATTTTCAAAATGATAACTAATAAAACAAAAGACGAATGAAGAAGAAGCTGCAAAGTTCAACTCAGTCAACTTTATTGAAAATAAAAACAAATCAAGCCTATGCACTTTTCCAGATCTTGTTTGATGATTACAATTACCCAAAATGAACCCAAAAACACTCAGAAATCAAAATTCATATGCAATATTCCAAGATCAAGAAGGGATTTAAAAAACCTACCTAGCACTACGCTTTTACAAGTTGGTACATAACATTATAGGATGAGCACCACGCTTTGCACATGGGTGCAGAGCAATGGCACTATTCCTTGTAGATGGGAAATGTGCAGTGCCGCCGTTGTTTTCCTCAAGGAAAGGTGCGGTGGCCACTATTTTTACACTACCCATGTGCGGTCTCCCAAAAATACCATGAAATCACAAAAGAGGTGAAAAAAGAAAAGTGTTTGAGATTATACATTGGATCCAAACAATAAATAAAGACCAAAATATGAAAAATGATAGGCAAATGGAGGTAGATTTAACAATTTCAAATCAAATCTTACAAATTCACAAGAAGATATCATCTATGAACAGAAATTGAAAACTAAAGACAAGTTTACACAAAACAATGAATTTGATCTCTCTCCAATATGGTCACCACTTTTGTTTGACGAAAATTCCCAACCAGTGCTGATAGAGGTTGTTTCCCTAGATTGAAACACTCAACACTAGAACAAAACAACTACAAGATATAGAAGCTTCCCCTGGGATTGCATAAAATCCTTGAATTAAATGCTCTTCTCACCTTCCACATGCTGGAAAGGTCTGATCCTTGAAGTTTTTGATCTATACAGCTAACCTGCAAGAGACAAAACAAAACACAAACCAAGTAAGAGTAACAAGATAATTTAAAATCCTATGTATAAGACCAAGAAATTAAACAACAAACACAACATGATAATCAAACATATAAATGATTATGGGAAAGAAACTATATTTGTATTAAAGTAAAAAGAGGGAGAGTTTACAACCAATGCCTTGGTGTTGAGAACTCTTCTCAAACGATCCTTGCCTCAAAGCCTTAAGCTTTCCTACTAATCATTCAAGAGTGTGACTGATTTTGGCAAGAATTTGGATGCAATAACACGTTCTTTCTCCCTTTTCCCATGAAGGGTATACTAGTATATAAAGGCTTGAGAGGATGAGGTAAGTTGAGGATTCCATGGGAGAGTTGGAGGTGTTATCCTAAGATGAGGAATATCGATCTCCACATGTCCTAAAAAATAGGGATGAGGCACCACAAAGGAAAGGTTCAATACTCCTCTCGAACCTTCCTTTTTTTCCTTCATCATTCGAGCACCGTGCCCTGTTTAAGGAGAAAAGGCGGTTCCAAGGGAGTACCACAGCTTATAAATGAGAAGAAGGTGATTCCACCTCTCTTTTCACATAGGGTAAAGGTGATGCTGAGATAGGTATTGGTGCTTAATCATTGGTAAAGTGCGGTGCTGGCCAAAACTATTAAATTGTTCATCCTTGCTCATTTTCAACTTCAACCTTTGAGGGATTCAAGGAAAATACTGAGATTTTTATCCTATAACATGGTGTTGACAAGAATTTGGTGTAATAATCCTAAAAAATATTAGTTGAAGTTGTTCTTTGTATTGGGATTTCTCTCCAGCTATGTGCAGAAGCACCAACCTTAGATCGTTGTGATCGTAAGGAAGAGTTCATTGAAAAATAAAACAACAAGCTAAACTAATAACATAAAAAATATTTGTTAACATTTTTCAACATATATTGGCCAAACTAAAATGATGCAAATAAATAGAAACAAACCTCTTTTCCTATGGAATGGGCCACTGTATCCGTCCTCGGAAGTGGTTCCACACCTCAACGGGTTGGTTATCCAGTTGTCTCCGAGGACAGTTGTCAAATGGGGAATGGATCCAAGATGGGTATGGAGAATGTCTCAACGTACACCATAGGAATGGTATAGTGACGAGAATTGAGGCAAGAGAGTATGTGAGTACCTGAGAGCTAAAATGTCACAGTGTACCCACAAATGAAAATGAGAAAAAAGGTGTTTTGGGAGAGCCCTTTACAATGTATTTATAGTATGGTCCTAGGGTTTTCAACCCAAGATGGTGTCCCATGGTTTTTTCTTATGGTTTTCTGGCCCTTTCTCCTTTTTAGGGTTTTTGAAACTTTTTGGGAGAGAGAGAGGGTAAACCATAGTAAATAATGATGTTTTGGACCATTTTTGGTGGAAATACAATTGTGAAGGTCAAAAGGAAGGGAAATATGGTAGGAATATGATGTATGTATATGGTTTATACCATGTAGAGCTAGGTGAACACTTTTTTTTGTTAACAGATTGCCCCCTGATGTGTGAGGGAAATATCTCATCGTATGGCTAATGGATATCATAGGATCATTGTAAAAATGGTGACAACAATGGAGAGACTGGAGAGACCCATAGAGAAGTGGATCTTCCTTGTTCGAACTATGATGGATTTTGGTTTTTTATTATGGGCTCTCAAAAATGGATGAGATACAAATGCGTGACATGTATATGGATGAGGTGGGCATCCCCATGCTTGTAAAAATGCCAAAATAATAAATAATGGGATCAATGCTCAAAACATGGGAGCCTATCAATACATATACAAATAATGATACATAATGGTGGCCTCAATCAGAGGTTGAATACAATGCTGATATAAAGAACTGATACATAGGAATAATGTCATTCTCATGGAAGGAAACATCAACACAAATGATGCTTTGTTGAAGCTGTAGGTGTACATATATATAGACTCAATGGTTGTGAGTAAGAATCTATGTGGTATAATGTGCAGCCTCAAGTACTTGATATACATTGAAGAAAAACACTGGGGATTTTGAACATTGTCGCCAATGCATCCCAGAAATCACAAGGGACAAGAAACTGTGTGGGTCCCATAGTAGACTGCCTAATGTGCTAGAGTCAGGTGACAACCGGTGTCTTTGACCAAATAATGAATGGACCAATACCCTATACGAATATCAATGGTGTGATGATGTAGCTGAAGTCGAGCACGTGAGACACAACCATTCCGAGAGGCACTAATGAATCCTCTCTAGTAGTCCAAGGAACTCATTAATGAGGTGGATGAAACCATGATACATGGACCTCTCGACCTATCCTCTAGAATAGATGTGCTGACGTCGAAAGAGGGAGACCTACAACTAATCAAGGCAATGATGTGTCCTTGTCTAGAAGCATGAGGGGGGGAACCAACGATGTGGAACAATATGGGGACTAACACACTGAATGGGGGAACAAGGGACAGGGAGTACGGGGGACTCAAACTTCCTTTGTTCATAGTACGATGATAGGGTTGACCTAGCAGCAAATGAAACTAACTCATGGGAGAGGGATCATAGTTGTAATACCAGGAAGATAACTACAAATGGGAAATACTAAAGGAGGTAACTGGACTAGTGGTATCTAGGGGATCTAAGGAAGACTCATCGAAGAATACTATGAACAAAGGAAAACCAATGGGGGGATGCTTCCATACTATGATATCATATGTAGTGGTTCCTAAAGACACTATTTCGGCCTTCTTCATTGTTTAAGAATCACAAAGAAGGGATAGAAGTAAGATCAACATGACACGATCTGATGGATTTTTAGCGAGACCGAGAAAGTAAATGCTCGATGGTGTTTTCATTTTTAGAGAGTCTGAAAATAGGAAGAAGACTCAAATGTGGTCTCTTTTTCATTAATAGTATCCTAAGCCTAAAAAAGGATAAAATAGTATAAAGGAGATATCTCCTAACCTTTGGGGAAGGAATACTTCTTTACCATTAGTAGTCCAACCAATACGAAAAAGGTTAAACCTATACTAACTGGACGGTTGTTCAAATAATTTTACGATCATGAACAAAAACAAGTTTTCTTGAGAATCATTTCTTGATGAGGAGGCTGGAAAAGAGCTTAAAGACAACCCATAATGATCTTTTTCGTAAAGTACGGTTCCAATGTCTGAGAAAGCATAAAAGTATGCAAAGGGAAACGTTCCTAGCTGGAAGGTGCTAGGGTGATTCTTTTCTTATCATAGTCTATGCGGTCTAAAAAAGGAAATAAATGAGGCCATGTAGATTCCCTTTCCAATATTTTAATGAGCATGAAAGGAAGCCAGCATGCTTGAGAATATTTCATTCTTTTAGGAGTCAGAAAAGAGCTTAATAGAAACTCCATAATGGTCAATCAAGAAAGGGGTAAGTGTTTGATATATGGAAATAGGTTATTTTGTGAACATGGCTGAAAGGAATAAATGCAGAACAATGATAGGGCCCCCTTTTGGGATGATGAATGGTGGTAAAATATGGCCAACTGTGCAGTATGGATGGAGTGGATGGCTCGTGAACATGCCAATACATACAATGGGATATTCATGTGATGACATGTAAATTGAAGTGACTTCTGGGAAATATCCCAAAAAATCATAGTGAGAGCACAAGAGGAGGGTATCATAAAAAGACAGAGGATGAAAAAATGAACTTGGTGGTGTGAACGTCATCTCAAACAGACTCCAGATTACTCTATGGTGCACAAAAGAAAAAATAGACCAAATGGAGGCCTATGGGTATGGAGCTAGCTCAATGCATAAGGTGTGATTCGCGTGGTGGCACACAAATCAAGGAAACTCTAAGAAATGGCTCGAAGAAAGTAGGGAGGGATTCAATATATTACAGGTCATCTCTTCAACTGGGATATTTTTACACAGTGGTGGTAGCTTCCTATCCTCATAAAGGATGATCCATATGTGAGCATGGAATACTAGGCATATCCTGGAGATTCCTCGACCTCTAGTACAGGTCTAGGGACCTAACAGTATGCTAGAATGGTGGTAGCTAGATCATATGTGTGCCATACTGTATGCATGTACAGACATGGGACCGCACCCTCCAGTGGGGTACCAACAGCATAGGGGAAGGGTCAATGTGTTAGATCCACCTACTCACATGAAAATGATGCAACGAAGTTCTATAATGGACTCACTGTGGCTAGACGTGGAGTGACTACTTAAGGGGGTCAATGAATCGTGGTAAAAATGATGTAAAACAAAAAAGAGAAACTATGACACCAGGGTACTCATGGTGAGTGACTTCTGGCATAGAACCTCTTGAAGTAGATCCCATTGCGGGGATTATTCAAGAGGTGATCATCATATATAGCAAGGATGTATTCCCCCTTACCAAGACATCGATGGATGAAGTATGGGCCATACCACATGGAATCAAACTTCCCTTTCCCAAACTTATTGTTGGCTTGATCACAGACACAAAAAATGTCTCCCTCAATAAAGGTGTGAGGGTGGACATGGGAGTCAAAATGGGACTTCGACCGAGTCTTGGTTGCTTCAATTATTTGGAGAGAAGAACGATGGTCCTCATTGGTATGTTTGAGCATAAGTAGGGGTTCTTCTAATGGTGAGGTATCAGGGAGGATCTAAATGTCAAGGAAGAGTGATGGAATCTGACATTCGATGTGAAGTACCAACTCTCCACGATGGACAAAGTGAAACGAGGTAAAAACGGTGGAGGTTTCAAGGATATTTCCATCATCGTGAAAGTGGTGTCAGGATATATCAGGTGGATATTCCACGGTCGAGGATATGAAAAGAATAATGGAAGTAGGGATCATGTAAATGATGTTGGTTGTTCCCAAGGAAGAAACCAGAGGGTGGATCTCCTCAAGGACAACAATGTCAAATTCATGGGAGTGTCTCTGAAGGTCACGAAGGGATGACTGATACTAAGGAAGGTATAGGTAATGGTGAGAGTAATGGCCATACAAGCCACACAATGAAAAAGTATGGTTGGCTCACAATGACTTGTTCTTGACCACTGATGGATGCAGGATGGTGACCACTGGAGTGCCATCAACATCATATATAGTTTCTATGTGGGTGTGAAGGAGAGCCAACTTAGGACAGTTTTGTGTCACATGTCCTTGGGAATAACACAAAGAATAAATATGATCTGGACACGGTTCATTCGTTTCTTTGGTGACCTTGCCCCCAGCCTTCTTTGGAGGAGGAAGAGCAGGCTTGGAGATAGGAGTAGTCTTTGATGGACCAGGGGGTGGGTGTGACACTGTCTCAATGGGTTGGATGGGAGTCAACACAACCTGGGGAGTTGGGGATGGGGTGGCTGGATCGAGGTACCATACAAGGATACCCATCATGAAGTTAGGTAAGTTCATAGTAGCCATGACTGGCTTGCTCACGATGTAAGATGGTGGAAAAAGGAATGGAATCATGTGGACCGTGAAGGAACCCCAATAGTTCCATGATGACTATGGTTGGGGTTGTGATTGAGCTTGTGATGTGGTAAGAATGGTACCAGATGTGATGGTGCAAAAATATGATACGTCAATCGATGAACGTGGAGGTGGTAAGGACAAAAGGTGTCCATCATAGGAGTGTTTGTGAACAAGCCCAGGACAACAACAAATAAATATGGAATGGACACACTATCAATGGTGGTGTTGATAGTCGAAAGGATGTGTTTCGGTGTGTTCAACCCCTTAGGATCATAGTATGTCAACTGATGGATGATCATGATCTTCCCATCATGGGGGAACATCAAGAGTCAAAAGATGGTAGAGGCCAAGGATCGCATGGCATACATGTAGCTACGTCCTAGGAGGAGGTTGTAATCAAGTTGGGCATTGACAACCTCAAATTTAATCAACACTATTTTACCAGCTAACTCAATATGGACGTTCATGAGAATCCCCTAGTGTTGAGTAGAGTGACCGTCGTAGGCGTGGAGAGTAGTGGTGGAAGGTTGAAGGGTAGGGGAACCAAGCTTCTACCAAAAAATATTTGACATAATGCAGGTGGATACCCCTTCATCAATAATGCATCGATGTATGACCAAATTCTGAATTGAGATCGGAACTTGGAAGGTGACAGTAGAAACCATCCTGGGCTCTCCTTGATCCAAGTTGAAGGTGATCAACCTAGAATCAGAGGGATCAATGGCACCTAGCATGGACAAAAATTCTTTACGTTGTGATGGGAAATTTTTAAGCACTTCCAAAGAAGACATGGTTGTTTGAGATTGGGCCAAGTCGTCAACTATGCTATAGTTGAGGGAATCTCTGGTAGTAGCGTTGTTTGTGACATGACACATAGGAAACCATGGGAATATGGCCTCCCCATCTGTGGGGGGTCTCAGTAAGTGGATAGAAATGTCAGGAGTGGTAGAGGTAGACGTCGCTGATGGGTCAGCAATTTTTGTGGTGGATCCATACTGGTTTCATTGAATCTGAATGTTGACATCAAATGACAATGCCATGAGGTGATTGACACTGGCCTTAGGAGGTGGGTCACAATAGGAGCTTCAGGAGTAGGTCAGGCCAAGGGTTAGGTTGGAACCATTCCTTGGTGTGGTATGAGTTTTTGGAGCACCATAGGCGGAGGACTTGGTGGCGCAGGGTTGGGATAAGTCAGAGTAGCCACGTTCTGATCGCGTTGACTATCATTTTGGAGGAGTTGTTGGATGTAAGCCATGTGAGGAAGCTAATGAGTGTAATGGTCATATGTGTTGCATATAACACATGGATGATTGACCGGTAATTGTGGTTTCTTTCTAGGTCGATTAGGATGTTGAATATTCTGTGTAGGAGGTTCTGCGTCATTTTTGTTTGGAGGGTTGGCATGTTAGCCACCTCCTTAAGGCTGGTTGTTGCCCCAATTCCTACCTCTATTGGTCTTTCCCTGCCCTTGTTGGTTATTGGGGGTAGGTTGGTTATGAAGGTTTTGCTAAGCATAAACCTGTCTCATAGAAACCAAAGGAGTTGGGGCCAAATCTGTGGTGGTTTTTAGAGGTGGTGCATAATAGACGGGAGGAGCAGGAGGGGCTGCAAATCCGACCGTTTTTCTAGAACACAAATTTGTCGAACAAGTCAGTCCATGAATATGAGGATTTGGTGCAGGAGGTGCATAGGAGGGGGTGGCTCTGGACTAATCCATCATGTGTGAGTAATCGGGGGCATAACTGGGGGGAGCATAAGATAAAGTAGCTCCAAAGTGAGCCATCACACATGAGTATTCAGGGGCATAACTTGGTTGGGAGACACTATGGGTGTTACCTATATGGGGTGGCATCATGTGAGTATTTCATCTGGAAATTCCACATTGCTTGTTAGCCTTTCAGAGATCCTAACCTGAGACACCTTGGTTAAATATTTTCCATATTTTGGAAGGACGACACATTTTCCCTGTCTGCATAGAGCACCGATGGTGCTTCCCAATGTGGAGTAATAAGAGCCCGTCTGCCCTTTATTTGGAAAAAAATTAGGTCGGTTCCTTTACCCTTTCTGCTAATTGCGCCGATAGTCCAAAGAGAAAAAAAAAAGAAGGTTCTGGAAGTGTCCTTGTAGGAGCCTCCATGGATTCAGTTCCTATTTGCTTGGGAGAGGTGGAATTCCCCTCCCTCGCATGTTGGGATCACCTCCTATCTATTCCCCAAGTCAATCTCATGTGTTTGGAGCCTATAAATGAAGCCTTCATGATATGAGTGGAGGAGGCCAAAATAAAGTACCCTTATGTTGTTGGATTGAAGTCTGAGTTAGAGGAAAGATAGAGTTGGATTGTATGTGAATAGATGCTCATAGTTGTGAAAGATTTTAGATTTCTTGTAGGGGTTGAATCCATCAACATCAAGGCTTGGTTGTAACTTTACTCTCTCATTATTTAATACAAAAGTGTTCCCCTTTCCTATATTTGATGTGTTGTTAATTTCAGTTGAATATTATCAGATTCCTTGATCACTAATATATGTAATTGATTTATCATGATACTATGACCTTGTGTTTTGTCTCTTGATCGTTTTGCAAGTATTGAACATTACAAGGCCTTTCAGAGTAAGGACAAAGAGATCTAGGTCTGAGGTATGGTTTATTTCATGTTGTTCAAATTAATTTCTTAAGGAAAGGATATACTGTTGTGATCTTTTGTTCTACACTTGTGATTTATAGGGTAGAGGAACAAACGGTGTCCACATAGATTGCATAATTCTTGATAACAAAATTGGAAACCATACTAGGGAAATTCTAATCCGGTCAGATCTAGGGAATATCCAATTAGATTTGGTGCAGATCTAGTCAAATATAAAAGCTTTGGTAAACATCTCACTATGAAGTTCATTTTCTCTTCTTTTATTCATTTCAGCTGATAAGGTAAGTAATCTATCTTGTTGTTTAAATTATTACCTCTATTTCGGTAGTGGTGTTCACTCTTTGCAATCCAACTCAGTTCATTTTTTTTTGGTTTCTCCTGTAGATCCTTATCTTTTTAACCTACTGATCCACCGATGCACTTACCTTTGGTTGACAGAGCGTCGATCCCTCTAGGGCGCCTTTTCCTTTTTGACATAGAGTGCCGACAATGATTTTTTGCAGATGAGGTAGAGCGTCGATGACGCCTTACTGCAGTAGGCCAAGTGCATCGATCCCAACTATAGAAATTTGGTGCAGCATGTTTTAGTGCGCTGAGGTAGGCCTTTAGACCACCTTTAAAAAGTTTTTTCCAATTTTCTTTGTGATTATTTTCTTCTCTAAAAATTTTGGGTGATTTGCTTGATTTTGTATTTTCCAAGTCTGGTGGTTTTAATGAGTCTAATTCTCACTTGTTGAGCTTATATCCAAAGCCTTTTTCTTCTTCATTAGTACGGAAATGATACTGGAAAAAGTTTAGTTTTGGATTTTTTTTGTTATGTGGTTCATGCTCTAAAAATTGTATTTTTAAAAAAGAAACCTATAGCCTCTTTCTGAGTTATTTTTCTTTGATCTTGCACGTATTTTATTTTCCAGAAAATACAAAAAAAAGTTGTTATTTCACTTTGTTTATGCTTAGGGAAGTTTCATTTTCGTTTGCATGAGTAATTGGGACAAATAGATCTTTTTGGCAAAATAGAAAAAGTTAAGTTTGCAGGCACATTAGAGGCTTTATTTTCTTTATTAAATTAAGAGATTTTGAGTGCTTGTTGAAGAAAATTTGTGTTCAAAATAATTTCCTTTGCAATTTTTTCCGTTGGGTATTGCTTTTCAGTTGTTGAAAGTGGAATTAGATATAGTGTTTTTTCTTGAAAGGAAAAAGAAAAAGATTGGCCTTTTCTTTTCCCTAGTTAGTTCTCATCAAAGTTAAAAAAGTGCATTACATATAGATTAAATTTTGCATTATTGGAGACAACACCTCATAAACATCCATTATTAATTCAGATAAAATAAACGGTAGCTTTAGGTTATAATTGTATAGAAAGTGAGTGATAGGTTAGTGATGTGTTCTGGCATCATAAAAAGTAGAAGCTGTCATTCTTTGCCTGTATTGCAACCCAAGACCTATGCGGTTCTTCCATGTACAATCAGTATATCAAAAATCATTTCACATACCCTTGAGGTATATAGAAAGGTACTTCACATACTTGATTGTATATTGGAAGGCCCCTTGTGAATAGTTGTGCATTAGACAACACTACTACGGATTTGAGCTCCCACATACCTTGCGTATATTGGGAGACCCTACTAGGATTCTTTGTCCATCTGAGAAAAACCATTTGGCTATCTTGTTTGGAGCAATACACTGAAAACAACATTAGGGGAGATTACTATGCACGTACCATCTAGGTATTTGAGTATTCAGGTGAGGGACGGTTGATCCTCCTCGTTGCGTTTTACTATTGGACCTCAAGGTATATCGCGAGTTGCACCTGCGAGACAATCCTAGTGAGAGACTGGCTATCTTAAGCCCATCCTATCATTTAAGACTTCTTTTGACCTTTAGCTTGTGTAGGTGTGTTTGTGTGTGTTTTTCCTCTTTTTGACCGAGAGTAGAAAACTTTAGCCACCACCCTGGTTGAGCAATTTACGAGGCGTCATTCCCGTAGATTGCAGGGTTTACCAACTGACTCTCTTCCAACCGTGTAAGGACAAGAAGGTGTAACCATGGAACAGCCAGCTTCTACTGACGCTCATATAGAAACTACTTCATCTACCAAAAGTAGAGAATATTTCTCTATTTATAATAATCTTTTGGTCCAACTTCCTCCTACAATGGAAACCACCTTTCACTTGCCAATTGAGGGTCAACCCAGCTCATCCGACTGGACTATTAATCACCCACCTGATGAAACTATAGAGGAAGAGTAAGGCTCAAATGCTCCTTTTTGGAGAAAATATCTAGGAAATACCATTGTTGATCATGGAACTACCACAATAGATCTAGATATACTTGGTCCTTTAAGGACAAGTCTCAAGAATGCTCCATCAAATGAAGAATTGTTCTGAAAATATATCGAGTATGTGTACAGTTTGCGTGAACATGTAGAAGAATTAAAAAATGTAGAAAAGGCAAGGAGGATAAGTATTTCTCCTCTTCCTAATCCTTTAAGAACCACCCCACCTGGGTATCATTCCCTTTTGTCACCATATGTATCTCAACTTCCAGAATCACCAACTCAAAATTTGGTTACTCAAAATCCGATTTCCACTCCCACCCCTAGTCATATTCCAGTCCAAACACCCTCTCCCAGTCAAAATTCCCCATATGTTTCAAACTTTCCAATAGTTTCTATACTTGGGGGGGAAACCCTAGCACAAATTCTGTTACCTACTGGAGGGACTATTTCTAGTTTGGGGAAGAAATTATCTACTGGACGACAAGAAGTGAATCTTCCTCCTCCCAATACCACTATGGTTGTACTTCCTTCTGGTCAAGGGGGATCCTCTTGGGTCCAACCTGTCATTGCTCCACTTTCTTGGGGATATAATTATCCCATGACTAAGCCACCTACGGTTCAACCAATACCATTGGCAAGAGTCTATCCTGTAATTCCCTACCCTGGAAATTCGTTTATACCTTGGGGACAACCAAATTGGTCTAATGTTCCATCTTATGGAGGAGTTTTTCAATACTGCTGGAGGGTATGGAGGCCCACCTAGGGGAACCCAACTAGGAGGACCTCCATGAGGATCTAGAGGACTTGGAGGACCTAGTGGACCATCTCAAGCACCACCATCTAGAGGAACCCTACCTAGAGGACCACCATCTGGAGGACCCCCACCTGGGGGACTGCTATCTAGAGTACCGCCACCTGGAGGCCCCCCTCATGGAGGACCACCACCCAGATGACCCCCACCCAGACAACCACCATCTGGAGGACCACCACCACCACCACCTCCCAGAGGACCACTACCTAGAGGACCATCCCCTGGACGTCCACCTCCCTCAGGTGGCCCACCTCCTAATGGACCTTCTGGTAACCAACAACCTAATCAAGAAGCCTTGGGGGCATCATCCATGCCCATTTTCCAATATTCATACGGTCCTACTGGTAAGAAAATTCCATATCAGTACTACCAGTACCCGCAACCCAATCAACAATTGCCATTTCTAGCTACATTAGATCTTCCAGATCTATCCATATTGATAAATGACCCAATTCATCATGACCCCTCTTAGCCATCCATTCTAGTCAAGTTACCTTCTGATATACCAAAGTTTGATCATAAACCCGACGAGGATCCTAAGAACCATGTGATGAACTTTCATCTATGGTGTTCATCTAATTATTTGATGGGTGGATCGATCCATCTACGATTATTTCAAAGAACCCTCACAGGCATTGCTGCAAAATTGTATATAGAGCTACCACAACACTCTTTCTGGGATTTCAATTCCCTATAAATGGCATTCTTAATGCACTTTCAGTTACCAATCTGGTATGAAACAGGTACAAACCTGTTGGCCTCGCTTCGTCAAACCACATCAACCCATATCTTCAATCATATCCATGAATGGAGAAGAAGACACATGTTAATAAAGGATCCCATTCCTGATCAGTTACTGATTGATTGGTTTACAAAGTCTTTACTTCCACCTATTGCTAGAGATGTTTCCATGGGAGGCATTGTTACCTAGGAACAAGCTATTAGCCGCATTTAGTACCTAGATTTGGTTTATTCCTAGTTAGGTACTTTGTATGATTTAATTCCCCATTCTCCTTGACCCACAACTGATCCGTCTAGACCCATAACTAAACCACCTGCTGATAGTATACTTGGTTCAGTTCAAACAAAAACGGTGGCTAAGTCTTCCAAGAAGCAAACTTAAATTGCCGCAACAACAAGTCAACCTACACCACCCTCCAAAACTCCTTCCTCTCATGTTACTTCCACTGAAGTCAACACAGTTCAATCCACTGATTCTTTAGGAGGAAAAAAGAAAGGAAAGAATAAATCGAAAAAACCTAACAATCAGGAGGAAGGAAATAAACCACAACATCTTGATGCAGATTCAAAAGGTAAGAGGAAGGTAAAATATCATTGTTTAATCTATGGAGGTTATCATTTCATGAAAGAATGTCCTCATTGTGAGGAAATTAATTTTTCTTTTTTTAAATCACCCACTCCAGCATTTCTCAAAGACCCTTTCCCTTCCCAACAACAATTGATTAATGATCATCAATCCTTGCATGAACCTCCTTCATCCACTGATGAAGTGAGAATGATGTCTAGTGAAAGGATTAAATTGAACACAAGATCACATAGTTATGACCCTCCTCCATAAAAGAAACTCAATGAAGTTTCATTTGAAAAACCTTCAATTTCCACACCTCCTCCTAATAATGGTCTTCATATTTAAAAACCTATGCCTAGAGAAATCTTTCTCCCACCCAAGAGTACTCTTTCCAAGTCCATCATCAATCCCAATGCATGTGTTTCCCAATACTATAGCATTGTAGAATATTTGGCCCAAGCACCCTGTGCTATGTCGGCCCTGGAAGTACTCCAAACTTGTCCCACCCAGCAAAAAAATTTGCTCACAACACTTGGAGCCATGGATCCTAAAAATAGTAATATCATCACTTTCAAACTAGATGAATTTAATACCAGGCTCTCACATCAGTTGGCTTTCTAGATAACTACTAAAATGTTTGGGAAGAGTATTCATTGTACTATTTTGGACGAGGGAGCCTCCACTTCGATCATGTCTTTGTCTTGTTGGAGAGCCATTGGTTCTCCTAAAGTCAATCATTCACCTACCACTCTCAAATATTTTTTCAACCCTATGGATTACTTCCTTCTATCCGGTTGAACTGGGGGGGAAATTAGTCTCCATTCATATTGAGGTCATTGACACTCCTTTGGATTACGACCTACTCCTAGGTCGTAACTGGTTTTATGCTATGCAAGTTGTAGCATCGCCCGTTTTCTGGATCATCTAGTTCTCATTCCAAGGAAGGATTGCCACCATAGATCAATTATATTTCATCACACCTAGTGCTATTTCCAATGATGCAAATAGCATCCCGCTTCTGAATACCCCACAATATCAGGACATAGGAGTAGGTATTATCAAAGATTCTTCACTCATGCGAGTCTTTCCATTACCAAATCATCCTCCTCCTTTTTAAAATGCATCTATTAATATGATTTCTAGCACTATTTTAGACAAAGGAAAATCCATTGTTGAAGAATCAACATCCCTTACACATTTTGAAGTAGTTTGTAATGCAATACAATCCACCTGTGACCCTACCATCAATGACCATTTGTTAATGGACTCAAATCGCTATCACCTACCATATTGGCTAGATGACCCCCCCATCTCTAGATTACCTTTCACATACACTTCCTACTGATGAATCTATTATGGAAGTAATGTTGCTTGAGGGGATGCCTTGGGAAGACCATAATCATCAATCTTCTTTCCTCCTCCCTTGCCATATGGTAGGAGAGCACTTCACAACAGATGTTTCATTTGATATAGTTAAGGACCCTTAGTCTCTGATCCTCACTCGTAGTGTCAAGTCTGAAGGAAATTTGTGCAATATTAATAAAACCATGCCCATAGACATATCAGTGAAACCAGGTATTTTAGAGAACATTTTTATAGGCCAGAATTCTTCATCCTCCGAGGTTCAATCATATATGGACTTATTTAAAGAATTTCTAGATGTATTCATGTGGACATAGGAAGAAATTCCAGGGATTGATCTCTCTATTGTTGTTCATGATATCAAAACTTATCCTGATGCCAAGCCAGTCCGCTAGAAATTATGACAAGTACATCCACGGAAATCAACAGCCATTACGGAAGAAGTTGAAAAACTTCTGAAGGTTGGTTTTATTTACCATGTGCCTTTAACTGAATGGGTGTCCAATATAGTCCATGTGAACAAGAAGAATGGTACTATTAGATTCTGTATCGACTTTAGGGACTTAAATAGGGCTTGTCCAAAAGACAATTTACCCACTCCCTATATCGATCAAATAATTGATAACTATGCTTGAAGCATCATCTTTTCATTCATGGATGGTTTTTCTAGCCATAATCAGATAGAGATTCTCCCATGAGATCAACACAAGACAAATTTCATTTTCCCATGGGGGACCTTTTCTTATCGTAAGCTACCTTTTGGCTTGAAAAATGCTGGTGCTACATTTCAACTCTCCATGTCATATTCCTTCCATGATATCAAACACGTTGTGGAACCTTATCTTGATGACCTACCCACTCATTCCAAGCAGTGGGATATCCATGTCTATCATTTGAGATCTATTTTTCTCAGATGTCTTCATTTCAATATATGTTTGAACCCCCACAATTGTGTTTTTTGTGTCAAAACTGGCAGATTGCTTGGTTTCATCGTCTCTAAATATGGCATCCATATCCATCCTTTGAAGATAGAATCTATTCTATCCCTACCTGCACCAAGGAATGTAACCAAACTCCAAATTTTGCAAGGGAAGGTAAAAATTTTACATCATTTTGTCTGCAATTACATAGAAAGGACACACGGTTTCATGAGGTTACTTAAAAAGGATACACCTTTTGTCTAGGATGATTTTACGCAATGCATGTTTGATAATCTCAAACATGCACTTACCCATGCACCTGTGTTGCAACCACCTGATTACACCAAGGAATATTCCTTGTATGTCGCTGCACCCTTGTCTACTATAGGCATGGTCCTTGTTCAAACAGATGAACACGACCAAGAAAATGTGATATACTATGCCAATAAAAGTCTTCTAGACTTCAAAACTCGATATTCACATGTGGATAAATGGGCTCTGGCCATGGTCATCGCAGTCCAGAAGTTCTGTCATTATATCTTACTCCGCACTACTACCTTTTATGCCTAATCTAACCCCATGTACTATGTCTTGACATGTCAAATACCCGGGGGAAAATACTCATGATGGATCGTTATCCTCCAAGAATTTGAGTTGGAGTTTCCTAAAACTACTTCAAAGAAATATCTTGTCTTCGTAGAGCTTATATGTGACCTTCACCATACTACAGAGAATATAGAGCCCGTCGATTCATTACCAGATGAATCATTGTTTCTCATTAGTATGACTGACCCTTGGTATGGAGACATCATTTTGTATCTCCAAACCTTACGATATCAGCTCGTCACTACTCATGATGAGCGTTGTCACATCCGCTACCAGGCTTAATACTATCTCATATTGAATGATACCTTATATCACCATGGTGTTTATTCTATATTATGACATTTCCTCACACATGAGGAAGCTGAAATCATCCTGAATGATTGCCATGATGGATCTTGTGGCAGTAATCTCTATGGCTTGGCTACTACCCAAAAAATATTTCTCGCATGGTATTTTTGGCCCTCAATTTTGAAAGATTGCATTGAAACGGTCAAAAAATGCCTCCCATGTCAAATTTTTACTGCCAAGAAGCACACCCATCTAGCTTCGCTCCATCATGTCATGGCAGTTGGCCCTTTTTCAAAATGGGGCATAGAATTCGTGCATTGTAGGCCTACCTCAGCCGAGGGGCATGGCTACATTATAGTGGCCATGGACTATTTCACAAAATGGGCTGAGGCTATTCCCACATACGTCGAAGACAGGAAAACAGCTGCGTTATTCTTTTTTAACAATATCATCGCCAAGTTTAGAATTCCTAGGGCTATTGTGACCAATCATGGGTCACACTTTTAGAACAAAATGATGGAAGAACTTAGTGCAAAGTTAGGTTTTCGTCACGAAAAATATACATCTTAATACCCTCAGGCCAATGGCTAGGTTGAAGCGATAAATAAAGTGTTAAAAACTATGCTTCAGCAAATGATAGGGCAGGCCAAGTCAAACTGGCACTTGCAACTATTCTTTGCACTTTGGGCCTATAGGACCACCGTAAAGACTTCCACCGGTTTCATTCCTTTTCAATTGGTATATGGATTGGAAGCAACTCTCCTGATAGATTGCGAGATTCCTTCTCTGAAGTTCACCATGGAAATTTTACCCAACACCACTATAGAAGAGGAATGATTCATGTATCTAAATAAACTTCATGAAACTCGTCGTGATGCTTCCTTAGCAAATCAGGAACACAAACAAAGGATGAAATCTCAATATGACAGAACCGTTCATCCCCCATCTTTTGATGAAGGAGATCTGGTCTTGATTTATGATCATAAGCATAATAAGCTGGGGGAAGGGAAATTCAAATTGATGTGGCACAAGCCTTACGTTATTAGTCGCATCTTGGAGAAGGGTGCATATGAGTTAGTAAAGTATGATGGGTTACCCTTGGGTGAGCCCCATAATAGGATCTACCTTAAAATATACTATGCCTAGGTCATCTAGCATAGAATCTTTGTAAATACTGTTAATAGATTGTTGTGTCTTCTTTTGAAAGTGTGTTTTTTGTGTGATCTAAGACGTGTTTTTTCAAACCCTGCTTATGTATACCTTATGTCTAAATGGATATATGACTACATTTACTAGTTTTTCCGATGGTGCTAATCATTATACATTAAATATTCAATCAGCAGCTTGGGTACTCTACTCTCCTACAGGTGATCTGGTGAATTCAGGGGGTGTTTGTTTAGGTTCCTCCACCAAAAATCTAGCTGAATATCATGCAGTGATTGGACTGTTGACGGAATACCTAGCTAGCAATGTAAGAGAGATTAGGGTTTCCTAGACTCTGAATTAGTGGTAAAACATATTAATCAAGTATACACTGTACAAAACCCTCTGCTTATTCAAACATTCTGAAGGGTTATACTATTAGAAAGATCTTTTGATCAAATTACATATCAACATGTTCCGAGACATCTGAACGTTGTGGCAGATTCCCTAGCTAATTATGTCTCAGATTAGTACATTGCTCATAATTAAAAAGTTCATTTGTAACATAAATGAAATACATGTAAATTCATAAGTAGTTATTTATTTCACACGTCACATTTCTTGCACACACAACTGTAAATAAAAAGTTTGTCTTATATATAAAAAACTGTAAAACTGAGATACAAAATTCGGTTGAAGCATCAATCTTTCAGTGCCCTCAAAGTTCAGGACTCTAACAAGTTCAAAATATACATATAGGGGGGGAAATATGAAGCTTTAAAGCTTTCAGTATACATATACAAAAAAGGAAAATCCCTGTAGACTAGTCATCCTCTTAGAGGTGCTCTTGATAGCACGTGATAGCCTGAGCCCCTCTATAGAGTATCCTAGAAAAATGTCTAGAGGCCCCTACAATATGGCATTGGTAACGCTTGGTTAGGTCATCGGTGGTCACATATGGAATCCCTACAATCAGATGCTGCAGGTTCTCCTCCAAATCTCCAAGCTCCTCATCTGCCTTGGAGCGATAAGCCACCATCTCCTTGGTCCCAGCCCTCCTCAAAATAGGTGACATACCAATTGGGCGTATTGGTCCAATATCTATATAAAAACCATTTGTACTTATCTCAGTATTACAAAATAAAAATAAAATAAACTGAAAAATTAAAAACATGGTGGATAGTATCTTTCTTGCCTTGGTCATCCCACTCCTCCCCCTCAGGTAGTACAAGCTCTGGGTTGTCCCGGAAGTCTGCCCCCTCATAGGCATAGTCTTCAATCATCAGCAGTTGGCCCCTTAGCCAATGAAATAAGGTTGTGCCATAGACAACCTTGGGTCCTCCACCTCCATGGTGGGCCATGATATAAACCCACTTGAGAATCCTAGGATCCTCACGGTCCAATTTTCTCATAGTCACCTGAGGATTCATGTGGGGAACCCTATGCAAAATGAAAGATACCACCATAGCTCCATAGTCGAACTGCTTAAGAGTCTCCCTCTTGCATTTTTTCAGTTTCTCCTTCAGAATTACTAACATGCCTTCACACCGGTTGAAGACTATGGGCTCCATGCACTCTAGGGCATAAAACATGTGTGACCTAGTAGTCAAGTGAGCAGACTTAGTCCCAGCCACCTTAGCTATAGTATAAACCATTGTCCTTAGAGGACAATCCACTATCTGCTGGAGGCGTATTTTCCCAGATTGAGACTGAGTATCCAGTGCATAGTATTGGTCAATCAAATCATCTAATGAGGACTCTCCTCCTTGTGCACCAGATAAGAGTACTGGTCTTCCTCTCCATGACAAACCAGTCAAGAAGTAGATTTACTCAATGTTTATGGTCAGGGCATGGGTCCCGAACACAAATTGTTGCTGCTCAAGATCCCACATATCTATAATGTACTCCAATAGATGGATGTATGCCTTCATGCATGGTACCCTAAAGTACTTCAGTAGCCCGCAGTTCTGTAAGGCTTCTATGGTAGCTAGATCACTGACATCTTTGAAGTCTACCATCTCATGCTCTCATTCTTTCCAAATGACCATGATGTGAACACTGTATTGCACCTGAAAAACATAAAAAAATTTGTCAAAAATCATATCATGATGAAAATGAAATCTTTAATTTTTTTTAAAACAAAATAGAAGAAAAAATTGATTTTTGACAGACTTAGGGTTTGGTTTTTTCATTTTTTATGGCCTGCGGTGCCTCTCTATTTTGCGGACAGAGCACCTACAGTGCATCTGCCCCTATTTGGACAAAGCACGGGTGGCTGATGCTTCTGTCAACTATGGATAGAGTGCCTACCGTGCATCTGTCCCATCACAATAGAATTTCGTCGTGCTCACGGCCCGAAAAGTAAAAAACTACCATAATCCATGTTTTGACCAATCAAAATGCCAAGAACCCTCAAAAACCAGTCAAGAATCTCCTATTTGAAAATTAAAACCTTCTATATTCATTAAAAACTAATAAAAATCATTATGGTCATGAAATGGAAATGGTTAGAATGTTTACCTCTTCCAAGGAGATTGAGAAACAATGGATGGAGACACTTGCAAATCACCAAAGGAAGCTCCTCTTTTTCCACTCCAACTCCTACACTCTTCAAATGGTAAAACTTTTACTATTCCTCTCTATTTATAGTAATTTTGGAACTTTTTACTATTTCATTGTAATTTAATTAGTTTTGGAGTCCGAAATTATTTTACAAAAGTGGGTTTTTTCTATTTGTTTTATATAGTTGTAATAGAGTTGGATTTTAATGTGTTTTTTGGATTTCAGGTCAAAGTTTTGTTCATGGCTATGAAACAAGCTCTTTTTTATCTTTTTCAAGCTTAGAATGAAAATGAAAAAGAACCGATCGTCTTTGTACACTTTTCACATGCTCGTTAAAAAACCAGTAAAAGAGTGTCCAATCTACTTTTTCGCTTTTTCAGACTCATTAAAAGTGGATTATGAAAAAGGAAACCCGATATGGAGTTATATTTAATATCTTTTCAGTCTCCTTAAAAACAAAAAAAGATTGCCAAGTGAACTTGTTATGTTCACGCTTGTAAAAGTATCAGAATGGTCCACTAGTCGGTGGTAGGTTATCTCTTTTTCGGGTCGACTAGGCCTATTTAAGAAAAATGACCTTTTGGATTTTCCTTGTGTCTTCGTTCAGACTCTCTAAATATGAACGATATCGAGTTTTCTTTTATCGGGCTCAAAAAACAAAATGATGGAAGACTGTCTATGGGAACAAACCCCTCCTTTCTCAGTTTTGTAAAACATGTGAGAATGGACTCATCACTTGATGAGCTATAATGAGTGTTTGTTACCCTCTTTGAACTTGTAAAAATTAAAAGAGGCACTCATCTATTAAAGATGGGGAAATTAACAAAAAGGGGAATATTTTTCATTTGTATTTATGGTAGTATAAAGTCCACCTTTGAACATGGTACCTATCTGCATTTGCATAGCTGAACAGTTGGGTAATCAGCTTGTCTCAGAGTAGATCCACTTTTGTGAGTCATCTAACTCCTTTGAGTCAATTCGAAGAATGCTCCGTCATATTCCTTGCATTACACCTAGTTCTAGTCTCATTGGGTAAATGCTGCCAAGTCATTTTTCATGTCGCAAATTTTTCAAAGGTTATATCTTCCAAAAAATAACACATCAGTAACTTTACCTATCCATAAATTCAGTCATGTCTGAGTCAATTTCATCACTTCAAATCAACTTTTGTTCCATGTTTCGTGTCACTAATGTGGGAATCATCATGGTCCTCCTGTGACAAGTGTGTTCCTGTCAACTTCAGCTCATTATCCAAGAATTATACCTAGAAACCTAGAAAAATGCCTTGAATCCTTCCATGACTCAATGACAGGTTTCCTCGCTTTCGACCGTAGGTTTTCATCAATGACCTCTGATTGAAAGATTCTATCAAGTGTTTGACTTTAAAACATATATTCACACTTAGGAGAATGTACTTATATACCTTGGGAATCATTGACATTAATTATGATTTCCCTCACAATTGTTAACAGTTCACATCAATGATTGGTAATCAAGTGGTTTCTGCCATGTTTGATGCCAAGACATCTATTCACATGATCGGAATCGTATCGGTTGGGGATTGGAATGAAGAACCTGAGTGGTTAGGATTCGTCACTATGGTTTCCTATGCTCAGGTTGTGTTTGGAGATCATTCAGAGTCCTACATGGATCCACATTGTATGTTTGGTGTGTTACGGAGAGAAATTCCTATGGCTCAGGGTACCACAATAGACAGCTTGACTCCAGAAATCAATCCTTTCCAATATGCAATAAAAATTAAATATCTAACACTAAAGGATCAGACCTCGTACCTTATTCCAAATGGTTGAAGTAGATTCCCATTGAGCTTTCCAACTTCAACTTGAGTTGATAAATCACTTCCTTAACAACAAGTAAACAAGACAAGCATACTATATATATTGGTGTTAGATCTATTCTAGCATATATAATAAACAATGTATAAGAATTTGAAATCATCCATGGATAAAATATTCATTCAAACATACATTATTGGACATGAAAAGATATTTCTATTAATATAAAATCAGAGATTACAATNCATCTTCGAATCGAAGAAACTAAATCCCCCACTTGGGCCTCCACCACCTCAATCCTCCATCTCTCGATAGCAAGCTCGCAAGAAAAAGGAAAGCTTGGGAAGAACACAAAAGTGCTCCAAGGGACAAAGGGATGCAGACTCAAGCACAAGTTCCAGAAACAATGGATGATAGTTTGTTTGCTCTCAATTCTCTCATATTCCTTCAATGTACGAAAGAGTTCCTTATATAGCTTTTCAAAGGGGTAATGAAAGGTCGAATCCGAGCGATGTCAAGGCATATGGAAGGCCAGGAGTCAAGTGAGTCGGATCCATGTCAAGGAAAAATCCAAAAGGATTTGGATTTTGCACACATCCTGATGTACGCGGTTTTAGTGGTCAAAACCACGTATATACGTGATTAGGGGTTTAAAAGTCACGTATATGGATTTTCACATATTTATAGGGATGGTATATGAAACATAAAAGGACAAAAAATGGTCCAAGGGGTCTAAGGAGTCTGTAGAGGGACAGGGGAAGGCCATACAAGTGTGATTTACCTGGAGTGGTAAAATCAGCTATAAAAGATGCCCCCTAATGTGTGAGGTCAGAGGGGTCATACGATGGCTGAAATACATTATAAGTCCATCCCAAAAGTGGAGTGATGAAGGATCTGAAATGGAAGACTAGCCACCCAATCAGCATAGTACAATGATACAACTCTGCACATAACTACAAATACATATAGCAATCCCAGATACATAAGAGTACAATGGCCATGAATAGGCATGATACAAAATATCACTTAAGTGGTCATCGCCACGTGCAATATAGATAGATCAGAATCTCCATGATGAAGATATACAAAGGATCATGATCTCCATAATGGTTGAAGATATACAATGGATCAAGATCTCCATAATAGTTGGAAATGTCTGACATATACTGGAATCAAGTCACGAGAGCTGAAATCTCATGAACACTGGCATGATCAAGGAGGTAGCATATAAGAGATGCCACCAATTTGGAAGGTCTTCTACACAAAATGATATGAGTACATGTCCTACTATGTGAATAGAGGTGTCGAGGTCGAACATAGTAATCCATCGTCTGATTACCGGTCATTGATGTATACCATTAACAAACGTGAGATCACCCACCGATAATGAAAATGGGAATCAAGGTACTAGAGTGCAAACTAACAAGTGTGAATAGATGTGTTGAGGTCAAACACTTGAGAGGATACATCGATCAAGGGACATTGATGTATTCCCAAAAACTGTCGATGGCAAGAGAACCTGCCACTGATGACTGCAAGTCTCAAGGCACTCAAAAATGACTCTAGATTCCAATCCCAGAATAAATGATCTGGAGTCGATGGGATGAAATCCGTTGGAAGGAGGGAATTAAGGCATCCCCCATCATCCAACACGAGGTACTCAGCAAAGCTGTATAATGTGGAAGGACTCGATCATAAAGTGCACGAACCAGTAACTGTACCGGGAATGGCCGACATGCAAAGTCAAGATAACTGAGGAATGGTCGACTCAAGTTTCAACTTCCTTCAAACAAGAGAATAATGGCATATGGTGACTTAAATAAAGGTAACATAGACTCCATATACAAAACTGGGACATATCTATGACACAGGAGGCATCGATAGAGGCTCCATGGGGACTGGAATCTTAACCAGTCGATGGAGACAAACTCAGATAAAACGAGTACAGCTCCTAAAGTCAAACTATAAACCCAACCAATGGATGTGATATACAGTGCTCTGTTTGAAGGTGACACGACTCGATAGCTGCCAAAAGATAACATCTTTCCTTGTCCGTATTTTTGGTTTGTTTATTTTTTTGGACTTTTTCAAATATTTAAAAAGCTTGAAAAAGAATAAAATGGCTTTATAGTTACAGACTAGGAGGAGACGAGTGTAATAGGGGCAAACAAACTAGTTCCAAGTAGTGGAACACACCTATTCTCAATGCAAGGATACATGTGTAGGATAGCGACTCTCAGGGGAAAGTCCCCTCCCGGTAAAATTAGGGAATCAAGCTGCAAAGGATATATAAAATGGCTCTGCATGGCTAGACATGAGACAAGCTTGGGCTATATGGCTGAAACTCAATGTCAGGGAAGCCAACGTAAGGCTCAATAAGGCAGGAAAAGCTCATGATAATACAATTACAACTTGACATAAGGGAGTCGTGAGGGAAATAGGCCAGCAAAAGATCAAGAGGAGTATGAGGCTCTTGTGAAATGTCCATGGAAATACTATACAATGAACTCCCACACCCTAAGGGACAATGTCAGCATGGGAACCAAATACAAATAAGGCACTAACTAGGGTACCCATGTAAGTTCAAGCTCTACCACTCATATCATGCCACTTCTAAGACAACAAGAAGGTTTCGTGACATAATAGAGTGGGTTCATACCTAAGGCTATAATGAAACGGTCATAAGGTCATGCAAAATGAAAATGGTGATGAAACCTAACCTATATGCCAGTTTAGACATGATACCTGAAATCGGCACGAACGGGTCAATCCAACGGCTGAAACAACACTCAAAAAGGTCTCCTACATCATAAATTAGTCCAAAAACGGTCCAAAAGAATTAGAAACGGTCCAAACTATAGGAAAGGGAGTAAAAAATTTCAAAAATTTGAAAATTTTCTATAAATAGTAAATAATTCAAAACATTATAAAACATTTGAAACTTTTACCCATTTGAGCTTAGAATTTTAACAGTGAGTTCCAAGAGATCCAGTCGGCGGAATCCACTACCATTTTCTCTAGGTACTTACCCATGCTCTTCTCTTCCATTTTGATGCAATTTTTGTCAAATTCCATGGTGATTTTGGATTTCTAGGCCATTCCAAAATAGACGTTGCGGCCCACACGAAAATCGAGGGTTTTTTCGCATATAGGGCTGTCTATACGCAGAAAATGCCCCCAAACCCGCGTACATACATGGTTGTTTGGAAAACAGTCACGTATGGGGCTGCGCTTAAGGTTTTTCAAGTGTTCTAATGGGAAAAACTCAAATTTTTTGTGCAGGATGGTCCTAGAATGGAGAGAACGTGAACATGGTGATGTAGAAGAAGTAGTAAGGGCTGATCTAATGGCTCAACAAGCTCTATGTGCATGTGGGCTCTACAAATTTTGGTGTCTTGGTGGCTTAAGGGCCAAACCAGGACTATTACAGATGTTGGTGAACTACTGGGATTCAGAATCAGAGTATTTCTAGATATATGGGATGTCCCTCACCATAGAGGTGGAGGACATATACTTTATTACTGGACTTTCCCGACTGGGGGAAGTAGTGAACCTATGTTCTCGCAGGCCCGGAGGTGTCTTGACTATATATGGGTACATTGCGGTGTACTGCTATCCAGACATGGAGAAGGTGGAGAGTTAGATCCCAACTAACTCCATACAGGTGCTGGGCCTAAAGGCCATCCTACTAACATTGGCCAGGATAGTAGGCTTGGCTTTACTCCACCAGGCCTTGCGGTCTTCGATGTTCTATGCAGTGGAGTGCATGAGACCCACGGTATATGATTGGAGCACTACACTACTGGGAAACATGAAACATCATCTCAGTGAGTGTAAGATGGGCAGAGTGCGAAACTTCAGTTTCAGCAACATACTAAGCACGTTTTTCTTTGAACATGTTCCAGGATTGAGCCCCAGAGTTGACTTTCCTCTACACGGGGTTCGAGATCCATCCCAACGATGTTGGGCGGATGCGATGCGCAGACTGGGGGGAGGTAGGGTGTCCAACCCCTATCCAGCTGATTTATTTCTATGGAGGTGATGACAAATAGTTGCCTTTGATGATTACCCCTATGCGGGGATATATTTCCGGGGGGGACCCGGACATGCCGTTACCACCAGGATCGGTAACGAATCTCGACCCTCTCTTTAAATTTTTGAGTTATTTAATTTTTTTGTGTTTTCTGATTATATGGAATAAAAAGACATGTTTTTGGGTGACAATACACACTGAAATCTACCATATGCATGCATATGTAGGACCATGGCGGCTTGAAGGCTTCCCTCGTCATAGATGGAGGGGAAGAGGAGATGATATCACGGGTGTGGATGCGGATCGGATGCTCCAGAGCATTCATACCAACTTTGTGAGGCTAACACATAGAGTTCCCATGGCACAAGTCGAGGACTTTCCTGATGCCATGCAGCGCCAGGTGGTGGGTGTACCATGAGCATGGGTGTGATTATTTCGATGACTAGCTAGAGCCGTAGTGACATTCCATGATCACAAACCCCCTCCTCCTCCATAGGCTTAGATACTTGGGAGTGATACATTTTGTATTACCATGTATTATATTTTGGTGGCTCGAGAGCCCCATTTTTGTATTATGACACTATGTATTACCACATTTTGGATGCATATAAAACTTTTATGATGATCGATTTATTTATTTACATGTGTAAAAATTTGTGAGTGTGATGAGTTTATTGTGTATGAAACAAATGCCGATCTAACATGTAGTTAGCATATGAGTCAACAACTTGATTATTAATTCTTGGAATATGTATGTATGTTATATTGTCAAATTGTCGTTCTAATAACCTCACATGTAAGAATCTTCTTAATAATACTATATCTCTAACATG
Source organism: Pseudotsuga menziesii (assembly GCA_001517045.1). Classification (NCBI taxonomy): domain Eukaryota; kingdom Viridiplantae; phylum Streptophyta; class Pinopsida; order Pinales; family Pinaceae; genus Pseudotsuga; species Pseudotsuga menziesii. The sequence goes on from LPNX010515599.1 coordinate 777,927, forward strand.
GTACAAACCATTAAGTTGTGACACTAATAACTCCGAATCAAGACATACCTTAAGAGAGAGAATGCCATGTGAAATGGCATCCCTTAGAAGCTCAATAACGACACTATATTCAGAAACATTGTTGGAAGATGGCCATAGACATATGCCTCCTAAAGACAATACCTGACCCATAAGAGTATAAATCACCCAAGCAACAGAGGCTGAGTGTTGAGTGTGACGGCTCGCACCATCCGTGAATCCTATGAAGGTGGAAGATTCCATTAACATCTGCCAAGAGAAACAGAAACTAATCACAAACCTGATCACAATAAGAAAAAGACCTACCTATGAAAAACTGTACAATAATATACAATAACCAGCCTTGGCTGAAAATCATGCATAGTACTTCTTGATATAGAGCCCATTTCTAGGCTCCGCCAATGTCGTTCCCTCATAATCCACTAACTCATAAGTGCCCTTCTCTAACACATGCTTAATGATATAAGGCCCATGCCACATAGGGTTAAACTTTCCTACCTCCAAGGGTTCTTTCGGTTGATCCCACAAAAGGACCAATTATCCCTCACTAAACCTCCTTGGATGGACAGACTTATTGTACTAGACCTTTATGCGACGCTTATTTACTTCTAGAGCCACCAAGGCATCTCGATGCTGCTCATCAATTTGCTCAAGGTGGACCAAACGCTCCTCCAAAGGTGAAGTGTCTGGTAAGAGCTATATGGCTAGCTTCAAAGAAGGAATCTCGCACTCAACTGGCAATACCGAATCCACTCCATGTACAAGCTGATATTGAGAAAAACCTGTGGTAGTCTTAACGGCGGTTCTATACACCCACAAAGCAGGATATAACATAATTTGCCAATTATTCTTGCTTCGTGCAATGGTTCTTTGGAGAATGGATTTGAGTGATTTATTCACTGCTTCTACCTGTCCATTCGCTTGAGGGTAGTAAGAGGAGGAATGTTCTTGTTTTTACCCTAACTTTGATGCCAATTCTTCCATCATACGATTCTGAAAGTGCGAGCCATGGTCAGCGACAAGCTCTTTCAGAATCTCAAACTAAGTAATAATCTGGTTGAATACAAAGTGCACGACTGTCTCATCATTGGATTTAACTGTAGGCATAGCCTCATCCCATTTCGTGAAGTAATCAACAGCCACTATGATATGATGATGCCCCCCAGCTAAAGCTAGGTTGGAATCCATAAAATCAATCCCCCACTTAGTGAAGGGACCGGTGGTGATGATGGGATGTAACGGGGCAGGTTTCGAGCACATATTACATGCAAACACCTGGAAAGGGTGGCACCTCTTAACCGCATCTACACAATCCTTAAACATCGATGGCCAGAAATAACCCGCTCTTAATATTTTTTGGGCTGTAGAAAGCCCAGATAAATGACCACCACATGCCCCTCTCTGGCAATCATTCAGCACTACCTCAACCTCCTCATGAGTTAAACAATGACGTAAAATGGAATCTACCCCATAGCGGTACAAAGTGTTATCCACTATGAGGTAATTCTTAGATATGTGACATAATCATCGTCGTTCATCCTGTGAGAGGTGAGGAGGGACCTTCAATGTTTGTAGATATATAATGATATCCCCATACCATGGGTCTAAAGTTGAGATTAAGAAGATGTGCTCATTGATAAACGTATCTTCACAAACCAACTCCTCGGCCTCGCTTGGGAAATTCGATATAAGCTCCGCAAAAATTAACGATTTCTTCGATTTTGCCGAAACAAACTTGAGGTCGAATTCTTGCAGGATGACAATCCATTTATTATACTTTCCCCCAATCATCCTTCGAGTGAGGATGAATTGAAATAGATTTACATGGGCTACAACCAGGGTCTGGCGAAGGAGAATATAATGTCTCAACCGTTGAACTGCATGTACGGTAGCTAAGGCAAGATTCTCAACATGGGAATAACGAATCTCCACGTCAATAATATTCTAGCTTAGATAGTATATGACATGCTCTTGGAGCTCCTCATCCTCTTGAACCAAAACCATACCAATCGTCTCCATGGACGCAACCACATAAATTAGATAATCATGGATATAGTCTCGGGGACTAATCACCAGGGCTGATGCTAGGGCTCGCTTGAGCACATCAAAGGACTCCTAGGCTTTCTCATCCCAACAAAAGGTGGTGTCCTTCTTCAAAATATGCATGAAGCCTCTAGTCAAATTGGAAAAATTGACAATGAATCTCCACAAGAAGTTTTCCATTCCTTGCAAACATTGAAGATGATGAATATTCTTCGGGGGAGACAACTGAAGTATTTCCTCAACCTTCAAAGGGTTGACTCTTAGACCCTATTTAGAAACAATGAATCCTAATAAGCGACCTGAATTCACACAAAAGATTCACTTGTGAGGATTTAACCTGACCAAATAATGGCGGCACCTTTCGAATACCAATCTCAAATGATAGGAATGACACATTCTCATACAAGAATGAGCAACAAGGTCATCCAAAAATACTTTGATAATCGATTTGAGATCATGGAAAATCAAGGTCATTTCCTGCTGAAAAGTAGCTCCAGTGTTCTTAAAGCCAAAAGGCATTTTTCGATATGCAAAAGTTCCCCAAGGAAAAATAAATGCAGTCTTATGTTGGTCCTTAGGTTTAATTTGTATCTAATTATATATGGAGAAGCCATCCATAAAGGAAAAAACCTCGCTACCCACACACTCATCCAAAATATGATCAATAAATGGTGTGGGGAAATTGTCCTTAGGATAGGCACAATTCAAATCATGGAAATCAGTACATATGCGGATCTCTCCCTGCTTCTTATCAACTAGAATGGGGTTTGAAACCCACTCCGTAAAGGGAACGGGATAGATAAAACCGGCTTTCAACAGTTTCTCTATCTCTACCTTAATCGCGGGTGCTTTCCTCAGATTCACTACACGTAAACGTTGTCGAATAGGCTTAGCATTGGGATAAGTCTTAATCTCGTGTTCAATAATGTGAGGGTCGATGCCTGGAATTTCATCATAAGACCAAGAAAAGATATCATGGAACTCTTTAAACAGCTTGATGTATTCTAGAATCTTAGCATGGGAACATTCTACCCCAAAATAGACATTCTCTATCCTGCCAGGATCGCGAGAGATGTTGATAGGAATCGTTGGAGATATATTTGCCATGTTCCCATCAGCCATTCGACCAGGAGAGCTTAATGGAACCATGGGACTACCAATTCTCTCACTAAGAACCTCCCTAAAGTCCTCACGCTCCAAGCGGTCAAGCTCGTGAAGAGAGTAATATCTATGATGGATCTCTTCCCATGGTGGCTCAACTCCCAACATGGCCTTAATAATCACTTCATCTGAAGGAAAAACACTATCAAGGCAGTCATGTGCATGAGAATATTGTACTGCCCATGCAGGCAGCACATAAGGGTCCTCCTCCTTCATCCGTGAAGAGGAAGGACTAGGCTCTGCAACACACTCCAGATTATCTTGATAAGCTACCATAGTTGTAGGCAACGGCACGTCCGTCACGATGGGCTCACTTGAAGTGCTTGGTGTAGGAAGAATCCAAGGATCTTCCACATGACTTGTGCAAAAAGACATTGATCTCACAGATGTTGAAGCCTCACCAGAACTATACCCTATCAAAAGGATAGGTGCAAGGAAACTAAATCTTCCCATAAGGGATGGATACATGCCCACACCCACACTCCCAGTTGCCGGCTAAGAGTTCTCTATAATCAGGATCGAAGCTCCCGAAGATGTGGTAACGGACGGATTCTTGAATGACATTTGATCAATCGTAACTATCTTCCCATTAAATGGAAAGCATACAACATGAAATAGGGAAGAAGCTATGGCTTGCATACTGTACATCCAAATCCTACCTAGAAATATATTGTAGTCAAGGGGCCCATCAACCACCTCGACCTCTATCACAACGGTCTTTCCTCCCAAACAAACCTTAAGGGAAGGAAGGATCCCGTATGGCCTAAACGATCTCCCATCGAATGCAGTTAACATGGTCATAGAATTACACAACTCAGGGGAACCTAAACCATTCCAACATGATAGAGACATCACAGAAGCACCAGTGCCTTCGTCAATTACAGTGTGCTTTACGGTCATGTTAAGACATTCTACATGAATCAAAAGAGACACATAATAAGGCAAGAGAGGCTGAAGTCCTGCGGTTTCAAATTTAATCACAGAGGAAGAATTATCATCATTCACACCAAGGGAAGAAAGTAAAGCCTTCCTTTGCGAAGGACAATTCTGAAGCACTTCTAATGCAGACATTACACAAGGAGTTTGGCCCAGATCCTCTACAACAGAATAGTTTTGGGTAGCTTGGGCATTAGGATTGTGCCCTGAATGCTTAAGGACTCCCTTAGGAATGCGAGGTGCAACTTTAGGCTTATCCACAGGTTTTTCAATACGCAAAGGAGTTCCTGGTGGATCAGGTTCCTTACCTGGGTTGGGTTGTGACAAACCATAGTCCTTCGCATGGGTCACAACTTTCACAGCACGTACCATGTTAATGCAACCACAACCACTACCCTTTGGAATATCTTAATCACCACCAGACTGATCATGGGTCCTCGAGTTCATATTTTGATTGTGAGGTAAAGGGTTAGTCAGCACAGCTGGGCCCTGTGTCAAGAATCTCGAGGCTTCATCGATACGAGGGCGCAAGTAGTGAGGTGATCATCCTTACACAACTTGCAAAGGAATTTAACCTTACGTTTAGCTTGCTTGTCCCCCCCAGCATCATGGGAATTATTTCCATTATTATCATTCTCATTCCTATTCCCACCCTTACGATTATTCTTACCCTTCTTTTTATTCCATCCAAGCTACTGGTTACCCTTCTGGTCTGACGATTGCACCGAAAGTACACTCACCATTTGGGTGGGTTGGGACAAAGCCGTGGCTTGTCCCAAAGTATATTGGTTGATTGAAAATTGACTAACTTGTTTTTCAACTGAATCCCCAGGTTTAGCACTCGCACAACCAACAATGCCATCAGCATGTGGTCTAGGATTAACTTTGGGGTCGAAAATAGAACGCGGAGTGTTGGGAATAATATCATATAATAAACTGGATTGAGCATAAATCGAATCCAGTTCCTGCGCCCTAAAAATGGTTTGTTCCTCATTTTTCACTCCAGATGTAGAAACATCCTTCGCTATATACGGCAATAGCGACTTAAGGAACCATTCGAGGAGGAATTTCAGTGGTATAAAGGCTTTAATCAACCTCTTCCATCTACGCCACTCTTGGATATGATTGGAGATATGTGTGGCTTTATCCTGCTGAAATGTCAACAAAAGTTTTGTACCAACGTCATAATGCATTGGTAGCTGGAAGTGGTTAAGAAAAGTCATCGCTAGGTCATCGAACAAAGTGAATGCCCCCCTAGGTAGCTCTATACACCATTTCGTGGCAGGCCCTGTAAGGGTGCGTTGAAATAGCCTTAAATGGATTGAGTCCTAGTGTAAATAATTCGAAGAGCACCATAAGTGAAAGGTAGTAACATGCTCGATCAGATCCTCTCCTGGTTTTCCCTCAAATTTGGGTATGTCCGAGGGAAGCTTAGTAGGGACAGCCGACCAAGCTAGGTCATGAGCTACAGGATCGTTCATTAATCTCGACAAGTTAGGAAGATTTAGCGTTGCGAGGAAATGGAGCCTAGGATGATTAGTTCAATGGATCACTCCCTAATAGTTTTGATTCACATAGGTCTGATTACCATAAGCACCATGGCCTTGTCCATAGTTCCCTCCTCCCATTTGACCCGTATAGGGTGGCATGGAAGCACCATATCATGGTGTACCTTGACTATTTGGAGCTACGAAGCCATAATTTGGAGAGTAAGTGGGTTGTTGATACCCGCACCCATAAGGTGAAGAACCCTATCCATACTACATCCCATAATAAGGTCTACAAGTCATCGCATGAGATGTCCCATGAGACACTCCATAAGTAGGAATATATGCTTCGGAAGTAGGAATATACATTCCAGAAGTAGGAATATACGCTCCGGAAGTAGTAACATGACCTCTAGAAGTATGAACATAACCTCCCAAAACAATGGGCAGTACATGAACCTGAGACACAACTGGTCGAGTAACAAAAGTACGGACATGACTCGTAGCAATGTTTCAGCCCGAAGGACCACGTGAATGAGGTGGAGGGTGAACATTCAAAGAACTAGGGATAGAGGACAGAGGGACCTGTGTAATTATGTACATGTTATTCCCTATATTCACTTGTCTCAGATCTAGTATCCTAACAGGATCACTAACCCTAGACCTAGGAGGAATATGTGATGTAGCTTCCACCACCGGGATGGAAGGTGCAATGTGACTTGTGCTCCCAAACCTCTCCGCATGGTAAGGAATGAGATTTCCCCCAGACATAGTGTTACGCTCAAAATCAGACTCAACATGGAATGCCAAATCATTTGTAGGAAAACCAGACATACCATAACTACCATAACTAGTGCTTGCGGGTTCAAAATGAGTCTCATCATCTTTCGGCATTCCAAATCGACAATGCGTCAACGGGGAATCAACCCTAGAGTAAGTAGGTCTATCATGAAAAGTTTATATCTCAGAAATCACAGGACCTAACTCAGTCAAATTGGGTGAAGGATCATAGTTAGGAGTAAACTCCCCATCTTCCACATGAATGGGAGAAGGTGGTTCAGGAATACCTTCTATATGGTCTCCCATGGTGTGTGAATCAATGTGCGAAGTAGTCCGCTTTGACTGTCTATTTATCTCTCCCAAAGGAGGAGGAGTTGTAGAAGGTGGAAGTCCTGCTAAACAACGAGAATGGTGAGGAGTCGCACCTGAATCCACAATGACTCAAAAAATATAAAAGACACTCTATCTATGTAAACCCTAGGCAAGCTAACATGCACAGAGAAATCACTAATAAAATCTAAAGCCAACTACAAGCAATCAAGGGTAGGATAAGTGAGCTCCCGAATGAAGTAGGTATGTCTTTCCTAGGAGAGGCTTGAGACTCCCATACACAATAGGTGGAGGTACGTAACCAATTATTGTGGCCCTCAACTTCAACGCATAAAGCAACTGTGCTATCCGACCCCAACTTGGCCGGGACACCCGCAAAAAAACCCCTACAGAGTACCCCTTCGATATCCTAGGTAAGGCCACTAAGGCCACCTCAATATAATCAATGCTCAGGCAGATAGTTGAAAATAGGATTGACCGTATGGGAAGGGTAGCAAAGCCCAAAACTCTCGAAAGAGTCCCCAGATATGAATACAATCCTGGAAATATCTCCGGTGCTACTCAGTTATGACTAGGGGTCATCCCAATCAATAACCGCTCACACTGCCTCATGCTTACCTCCCTGTTGAGAGGAGAATCCCGAGAAACACTAGTTATACCAAGGAATTTCACAAACTCACCTGGACAGACACATACATGTTGTTGTTTAGTGGTCTCAGAGAATTTACTCACAATGAACTATTCCAAGACCCTAAAACCTAATCTTGTTGGTGAACCCTATCAAATAAAATAGTGTAGTTCATTTTAATTTAAGCGTTGATTTTAATTGGCTTTATTACTCAAAAGAGGTATATGGCCGTGCAACTAATGGTGTTATGACACAACATGAAGTAAAATGCACACCTAACAATCAATGCAAATGCACTGTGTCCATGAAAAATAGGGTATGCTACTACGTGTAATGCACATTTTTTCTTCAAATGATAAATGCAAGCTTTCCTCTATGAAATAGTGACTAATACTCCAAAGCAAAGTTAATGCAAGTACTATTCAAAATGCATAATGATAAGCAAATATTTTTGGATTTTTTGAAATAAAAATGAGATATTAAAGCAAAAGAATGGTTCTACAACCCCCAGACTCTGCAAGCACACTCAAACAACACTCAAGAAAAGTACTAAGGTAAAATAAATCTAATGCACTAATCCCAAAACAAAAAATCAAAAATGCAATGACAAGAAAATTCTTCAAAAACTAAAATTTACCCTAAAAAAAAATGTCTCTGGTCAGAAATAGGGGTGTATACAGACTCTAGCAATATCAAAGGAGACTCAACAATCATCCAAATTCACCCAGCAACCATCCATCTTCCTCTAGAAGGCAAAACTAAGGGCATACATGACTGTTCGTAGTAAACTTGCATGTGTACGTGGAAATAGCAGAGAAACCCACGCATATACATGATTGTGAGTTAAAAACTCGCGTACAGGAAGAAAGGTGCATAAAAATAAAGGCAAACATACAAGCTCAGAAAAACTTCACACCAATCAGACACTACCAGGAAAACATACCCCAGACCCGACACAGAAACAAGAGAAAAAGAGCAATTCAAAGTCATTGAATGCCGATAGAAAATCCCCAAAGGACAACTAATAGGAACTCCCTAGTGGAGTCACCAATTCTATTACGGAGAGAAATTACTATGGCTCGGGGTACCACAACAGACAGCTTGACTCCAGAAATCAATCATTTCCAATATGAAATAGAAATTAAATATCTAACACTAAAGGATCAAACCTCGTACCTTATTCCAGATGGTTGAAGTAGATCCCCGTTGAGCTTTCCAACTTCAGCTTGAATTGATAAATCACTTCCTCAACAATAAGTAAACAAGACAAGCATACTATATATATTGGTTTTATATCTATTCTAGCATATATAATCAACAATGTATAAGCATTTGAAATCGTCCATGGATAAAATATTCATTCAAACATACATTATTGGATAGGAAAAGATATTTCTATTAATATAAAATCATAGATTACAATGGATACAACCTTTGTCGGCACATCTGCGAATCGAAGAAACTGAATCCCCCACTTGGGCCTCCACCACCTCAATCCTCCATCTCTCGATAGCAAGCTCGTAAGCAAAAGGAAAGCTTGGGAAGAACACAAAAGTGCTCCAAGGGACAAAGGGATGCAGACTCAAGCACAAGTTCTGGATGGTTGAAGTAGATCCCCGTTGAGCTTTCCAACTTCAGCTTGAATTGATAAATCACTTCCTCAACAACAAGTAAACAAGACAAGCATACTATATATATTGGTGTTAGATCTATTCTAGCATATATAATCAACAATGTATAAGCATTTGAAATCATCCATGGATAAAATATTCATTCAAACATACATTATTGGACAGGAAAATATATTTCTATTAATACAAAATCATAGATTACAATGGATACAACCTCTGTCGACACGTCTGCGAATTGGAGAAACTGAATCCCCCACTTGGGCCTCCACCACCTCAACCCTCCATCTCTCGATAGCAAGCTTGCAATCAAAAGGCAAGCTTGGGAAGAACACAAAAGTGCTCCAAGGGACAAAGGGATGCAGACTCAAGCACAAGTTTCGCCAACAATGGACTATAGTTTCTTTGCTCTCAATTCTCTCATATTCCTTCAATGTACCAAAGAGTTCCTTATATAGATTTTCAAAGGGGTAATGAAAGGTCGAATCCGAGCGATCTCAAGGAATATGGAAGGCCAGGAGTCAAGTGAGTCGGATCCATGTCAAGGAAAAATCCAAAATGATTTGTATTTTGCACACATCCCGATGTACACGGTTTTAGTGGTCAAACCCACGTATATACATGATTAGGGGTTTAAAAGTCGCGTATATGGATTTTCACATATTTATAGGGATGGTCTAGGAAACAGCAAAGGACAAAAAATGGTCCAAGGGGTCTAAGGAGTCTGCAGAGGGACATGGGAAGGCCATACAAGTGTGATTCACCTGGAGTGGTAAAATTAGCTATAACACGGTGGCTATGTTCCATAGTTAATGTCAGATAACATGGATCTACTTTGTATGTTCTATAGCCATGTTCTACCTTCTACATTAATTGTTCATGGATCTACAGTGTATTGTTGGTAGCCATGACATGGTCATCATTATGGATATGCAGTGTATTGGTCCATAGCCATGATTGATTTTGGTAAGTCAGTTATTGGCCCTATGTCAGTTATGAGCTCATCTATCATTGCCTTTATACCAGACCGATATCTTGCAAACTATTTCACCTATCACTTCCTTCTAGCTTATTGCTTTGGGGGGCATTCTGTTGCATCTGGAAATTCCACATTGCCTATTAGCCTTTCAGAGATCCTGACCCGAGACACCTTGGTTAACGTTTTTCCATATTCTGGAAGGACGACGCCTTTTCCCTGTTTGCACAGAGCGTCGACTGTGTTTCCCACCATGGAGCAATAAGCGTTGGTCCACCCCTTATTTGGAAAAAAAATAGGTTGGCACATTTACCCTTTCTGCTAAGTGCGTTGATAGTCCAAAAAGAGAAAAAAAGAAGGTTCTGGAAGCTTCCTTGTGGGAGCCTACATGGAGTCAGTTCCTATTTGTTTGGGAGAGGTAGAATTCGCCTCCCTCACCTTTTGGGATCACCTCCTATCCATTCCCCAAGTCAATATCATGTGGTTGGAGCCTATAAATGAAGCCTTAATGATGTGAGTGGAGGAGGCCAAAATAAAGTACCCTTATGCTGTTGGATTGAAGTCTGAGTTAGAGGCAAGATAGAGTTGGCTTGTATGTAAATAGATGCTCATAGTTGTGAAGGATTGTAGAGGTTGAATCCATCAACATCAAGGCTTGGTTGTAACTTTACTCTCCCATTATTTAATACAAAAGTGTTCCCCTTTACTATATTTGATGTGTTGTTAATTTCAGTTGAATATTATCAGATTCCTTGACCACTGATATAAGTAATTGATTTATCATGATACTATGACCTTGTGTTTTGTCTCTTGATTTTTTTGCAGGCATTCAACATTACAAGGCCTTTCGAAACAAGGATGAAGAGATCTAGTTCTAAGGTATGCTTTATTTCATGTTGTTCAAATTAATTTATTAAGGAAAGGATATACTGTTGTGCTCTTTTGTTCTACACTTATGATTTATAGGGTAGAGGAACAAATGGTGTCCGCATCAATTGCATAATTCCTGATAACAGAAGAGGCCACATAAAACTGGGGTTGCTAGGTAATAGAGTTGATGACTCCATGAGCATCATGAGATGCCCCCGACGTATCATGACAATAGGTTCCTTCAGGGAGCATTGGGTATGATAATATATAAGTAACTAGACTAGGTATAAGGATGGATTCTTCCTTAGTTTGGGGTCGCTTAGATGCAATGTCCTTGCATATGGGGGGAATTAAGGTTTTGAGGAGCCAGTCAAGGAATATCCTATCATCCAACTATATCTTGCACAAGCTACATCGATGACACCATTCATGGATATGATCTATGATATGGGTAGCTGTGGTATGGTGACAGGATAGTAGGATCTCCACTCCCTTGTCATAATGGATAGGTAACTGAAAGTAATGAAGGAACATCAAAGTGAGCAAGGAGAATTCAAGGTAAGTAGCATGAGGAAACTCAATGTACCACTTGGCTGCAACACCTGTAAGTGTGCGATGGAACAACCTCAATCGAACGAAGTCATCCACAATGTTGTTAGATGAACACCACATGTGAAATGACATGATGTGACTTTGACGGTCCTCACCCACCTTGCCCTCAAACTTAGGGATGTCTAAGGGAATCTTGGTAGGCATAGGAGGCGATTGTGGGTGGTGTTGAATGGGGTAATTAGTTAACCATGCCAAGTCTGGTAGGTTGAAACTAGTTATAAAGAGTGAGCTAGAGCTGAGAGTGGCTTGAGAAGGACTAGCAATGGTGCCGATAGCTGCAGCAATGTAGTTTCCATGCATAACTAGGGGTGGACAAGGTTGAATTTTGACCATAGGAATATTTAGAATGGACATGGAAGGGACATTAAACCCAGTTATATAAGGCCGAACAGTAGTGACAATGGTGGCTAGAATGGAACCACCACTAGTGGGTAGTGAACTAGCAGCAGTGTGTGTAGTGATAACGGGCCCACTAGGACCAATTCCTTTGGGCCCAGATGATGGGATACTTGTGATGGTGGGTGGAATGGACATGATCCCACTACTAAAAACCCCCCCTTGGAAGGGATCAGAATGTGCACCAGCCATGGGGCTATATGGAGCAGTGAACAATGTAGGTTTATACTGATAGGAATTTGAATCAGATTCAGAGGACGTGTGTGGCTCTGACGATGTCAGTTGAAGGAACTGAACTGAGGGGTATGCCCCATAATCCTATATGAGTAGCGTGGTGGATCTATGGTTACTATATGGAGTGTTGTGAAATGACTCGAAACTCGAGAGAGTCAACCGCAAGCTAAAAAAACCAACTACAACCGAGTGTGTAGAAGGAGAGCATAGAAAATGGTGGCTCACAGGCCAACAAGAACCTCTAAAACCAAACTATGACAGTGGGCCACAAAAAGGCGAGTCTATAACAAGGGTGGACAGAAATCCAACAAGCAACACTACCTATCAACAAAAAATGACCCACTAACCTATGGGGTGTATTTGCAAGCAAGCTCCTAACTATAAGCTGGAATCTCTTCACAAATCATATCCTCAGCAGGGTGATGAAAACCTAGTCAGACAATAAGAAATGGAAGAACCGTATAGGCTAAGAGAATCCCACTACTGAGAAGGACCTCTGGGTAAAATATCCCTAGAAGATTGGCCACTAGGATACCTCATTCATGAGACATCGATTCGGTTTACTGATGCTTCATCTGTTTGTCCCTAGACACCCAATATACACTGGCATGCACAAGGAGGTATCCTATGATGGTTTATCCTTCAGTGCAAGATGGAGTGCGGTCTTCCACCCTGACTTCCGAAACCCCTTCATTGTAGCTTACTCATGTTGAGTAGGGGGACTCCCGACAAACTGGTTGTGACCATGTCAACAAATAAAATAGGGTTTTGGTTCCCTACTAGACAACAACTATGTCTCCGAATGTGAATGATAGAGGGGTGTTGTTTGGATGCCTATCCCCAAAGTCCTAACCTAACTACAAGATTGTTTTATTCTCAAGCGAGGTTACAATGCTGGTTTGTATTTAAGTTAATTTTAAGGCTCTAGTTGGGGTCATGAACTGAGCATTTCACTTAGTGGTGTGAATTGTGTGCACCTGTATGTCAAACCCAACAATCCACAACCAAGATGTTGGAATATCACTGTCAGGATGCAAATATAATGCATCAAATAATAGTAATGAACAGTAAAGCTGCAAAATAAAAAAATTCTTCCAATAATGAAATTATGCTTGAAACAAATAAGTAGTAAAGGAACTTTTAATCAAACGTATGAAACAAGCATGGGGTTTCAACTATCGATCTCAACTATGGCGACTCATAAAACAAGCAGGGGAGATCTCAAACACACCAAGGGGCTATAAAAGATAATATATGGAAAGAAAAATAGGTCAGGACAGGGTTTGGGACAGACAGGGGTCTGAAACATGAGCACAAAATAGACTGAAAATTGTCGGTCGACCTGTCAGTGGAACATGTACGATATGGGTCACATGGAAGAGAGGGTTAGTTGATATCTAGGAATAAAGCAGGAAAGTTGCACAAAATAGAGGGTAATATGTGACTGGGTTACTCAAAACTGAGTCATAGGAGCGACTGGGGTTGCACCGTAAGCTGGAACAAGAGCGATTTGGGAAAAAACATACAATTCATGCAAAATAGAGGGCTAAGTGCTACAGGGTCTCTCAAAACCGAGTCATATGAGCATCTAGGGTCGCTCTAGAATCTATGATAGGCGTTATCTGGCTTTTTGAGTCAAGTTGCACTTTCCGGGAAAAATGGTGGGACTGGGCAATGCTTTTCAAGAAAAAAGGTGCGACTGGGTTGCGCTTATTGGGAAAAAAGGTGTGACTTGGCCCAAAAATTGGAAATTTTCCAAAAAATGAGTAGGCCAAGGCCAGGGGAGGAAGGCATTGACACAGAAAGGGTTTGGATTGACCGTGAGGGGGGGCGATCTGTGACACCTAATGGCAGAAAATCAGAACAAACCAATGGCAACTTGCAAAAAAATGAGATCTAAAAGGACCGACCGAGCCTATTAGAGGAAATTTGGGGTCTAAAATGGGCCTGATAAGAAAACGTGCCAAAAATAATTTTTGTGAGTTGGAATTCAAGAACCAATAGAATTTCAATAAAATGAGTCAACCATAATGCTTGAATTGACATATTTGTCATAAAAGAAAACTATTTTTTTTGTTCGTATTTTCGACATATCTCCCCGTGTTTTTACTCAAATTTCAGGCAAGAGAGCTCGTTGGATGCGGAATTTAATTCCACATCCAATGAGTACCCACACTTCATACTTTTGATGGACCACACTACCCCAAAAATAATAAATACCTAAAAAAAATGTGATTATGATGTCATCATCATGTTTTTTCAGGAATTTCTTGTTTTTGGGGTAGCAAGGTCCATCAAAAGTATGTAGTATGGGTACTCATTGGATGTGGAATTAAATTCCGCATCCAACGTGCTTTCCCGCTTGGAACTTGAGTAAAAACACAGGGAGATATGTCGAAAATACGAATAAAAAAAGTAGTTTTTTTCATTCTTCCTCCAAAATTAATACCTGTTATTTTATTATTTTAACTATTATTTTATCATTTTCCTTAGGAGGCCCATTTTAGACCTCAAATTTCCTCTAATGGTGGATTCGCAAAAACTGTAGTGGGGATTTCTCCCTAGCTATGTGCATAAGAACCAACCTTAGATTGCTGTGATCATAAGGAAGAGTTCAATGGAAAATAAAACAACAAGCTAAACTAAGAACAGAAAGAAAATATTTTTTTACATTTTTGAACATATATCGACCAAACTAAACTAATGCAAATAAATAAAAACACACCACTTTTCCTGTAGAATGGGTCACCATAGCCGTCCTCAAAAGTTGTTCCGCAGCTCCATGGGTTGGTTCTCCAGTTGTCTCCTCGGACAATTGTGAAATAGGGAATGGATCCAAAAATGGGTAGAGAGAATGTCTCACCGTACATCATGGGAATGGTATGGTGACGAGAATGGTGGCAAGAGAGTATGTGAATACCTTAGAGCTAAAATGTCACAACGTACCCACAAATGAAAATGAGAAAAAGGTGTCTTGGGAGACCGCTTCACAATGTATTTATAGTATTGTCTTAGGTTTTTGAACCAAGATGGTGACCCATGGTATTTTTTAACCCATGGTATTTTCCTGTGGTTTTTTATCCCTTTCTCTTTTTTAGGGTTTTTGAACCTTTTTTAGGGGTTTGACCCTTTTTTGGGAGAGAGTGAGGGTAAACCATGGTAAATAATGATGTTTTGGACCATTTTTGGTGGAAATACAATTGTGAAGGTCAAAAGTAAGGGAAATATGGTAGGAATATGATGTATGTATATGGTTTAGACCATGTAGAGCTAGGTGAACACATTTTTGTGTTAACACCTTTTGTAGAGTGTGTGCATGATTGGATTTCACATTTTCCTTTTGTACTTTCATTTTAAAAGGGGACTACCATGTTGTTCATTGTGATCCCTAGATTTATACAGTCTTCCAGGGATAATTTTAGGGGCTAATTTTAGCCCAGTGGGCTATTTTTCTATGTTTTTCTCCCAAAAAAGATTCACCATTTTGCATTTTTTGAAGCCCTGTTTCGCCCAATTTTGATGGGGTAAAATGTTTTCACCCTAAAAATCACCAAATTATTATATAAAGGATAAAAAATATTTGGAAATTAAAATATTTTTTGAAAATATTGCCAATCATTTTATACTTGTCATTTTCAGAATTGATAATATTTGCCAACATTTATACACTTTTAAATAAGTATGGTTCCTTAAAATCATCCCTGTAGTCTTCCTGCACTATATTGGATCTATTGACTATATTCTCTTAGGGATATCATAGTCAGTGTCAATGCTTTTTTTATCCACACTAAGAAGGTAGAAGGATTCATAGCTTCAATATTATTTTTGCGATATAGATATAGAAATTCTCTATGTAATTGCATGTTCACTTAATGTTGTTGATACATAACTTATACTCAATTGGGTTGTGGTCCAAAACAATTGCATTGGAATAAAATTTTATAGAGCACTTTGTATGATTGTCCAAGGATGTGTTCACTTTGGAAGTGTATATGTTTTTCTTCTCCAATTTGGATTTATTAATCTTAATGTATTCCTTTGGTAGAACTATTTTATCCTCCCCTCTTTAATCTATTTTTGGGGGAATATCTACTTTTTCCAAGATTTTACCTTTACTAAATATATATCCTTCTATTTTTTTCATGGCCCATAAGATCGACTCTTCATTTTCCGTACAGAATATGCTCCTTGTTATTACATAAATCCATTTGATAATCAACAAATTTTTCAAAGGTGCTTGTATATTAGCATAATTTTAAAATTTGAAAGACTTTGTGAAACACCTTGAAGTTTATAAACAGGTCCCTACATCAACAAATGACAAAAGATAAAGTAAAACTCTATAAAGGCCTAAAAATGGAAAAGTTGCAAATCTTGGTGTATCATGCATGGTATGTTATCAAGATCATTAGAGAGTAGGTGGTATAAAATACATAATTTCATATTCTTGTATTCAAAATTTCAGCCCAGTTGCATGCTTTATGTTCCTTCTTAAAATCTCACTAAAATTATTGTATTTGGCTAAGTTGCTTGTAGCACATTACCAATATTTAATGTAGAAAAGAAATGTCGTGGTGATGTGAACATTAATTCATCAATTTTATTATGAACTAAATTAATAGTAGAAAGTCCTAAGTTTTCATTACATATTTTGTCTAGTGTACAAGAGTAGTACTAGAAAGTGATGCGTCACCATCTTATCCATTCAGAAGATGCCCTAGTTTCTTAGAATACTATATTTATATGCAAGTCTAACGACTCGTCACCTTAATACTTATGTGTATTGATATATCATCTATTTTGGATGAAGGTTTGAGTTGTGTTCATTTTCATTTGGTGGATTTTTCTTTGCTCTTACTCTTATCAGTTGCTTGGATGTATAGAATCAGGTTTGTAACTCTTGGTTCTTTTGTAGTTCTTCCCTTGTCCTATGTGATGCCATTTTAGTTGGTATGACATCCAATTGAGACTAATTGATTTAGGAATTCTATTTTGGATCACTTTAACTCATCATAATAGCTACCAAAATTATATCCAATTTGTTGTTCTAATGTGCTACTTGCTACATTACTATTTTGAATCACAATGTAGTGAGTTAGTTGTGGATTAGAGCACAATTCCTTATTGGGTGGTTTGTAGAAAGGGGCATCCACATGCTTACTCAATTCGTAGATTCCCTTTAATTTATCTCAGTTTTTGAATTTTTCTAATCTGGGTTATACTCAAGAATGGTTTTCTTTTTATCATACAGATCCATGACTCTTCTTAGTTAATCCTTGGTTGAAACTTATGTTCATCATAGAATGAAAAATATTGCATAATGGTTTGTTAGCTACATTTTCAACATTATTAAATATTTGTATTGTATATAGTATAAATAGTTTTTTATTTACCTTCTTTATGTACTAGAGGTGTTTTCGATACGAAGATCGACCTGAGAGCATATATGAAACCTACATTTACACAACTAGATATAGTGTCTGATTTAACACCATTGGATGACATGATAAAGCTCAACGAGGATATGTAAGACATGTGGGTACTTAACATGTCTATTTTTTCAAAAGAAATGGATCTAGATGGCCATGTTTCTAATTCTTTTATATTCCATTTATGTTGATAAAGTAGAAACATTATTGTAGGTTTTCTGTGAGACTAAAGGGATTGAACTTCTTGTGCATTTTCCAAGGTTAATATATGATGAGGCATTCGATCACTATGGATCCAACAAACCAAACCTCTGCTTCAAGAATGAGATTTCATAACTGTAAGTTCTTATGTAAAAAAATATAAATAAATAAACAAGTGCAATGTTAAAGGTTTTTGAATAAACCCAAAAAGTTTACTTCAAATAACTTCATTTAAGATATATTTAAGATTTTGGTTGAAGGATATAAAAGACAAACAGAGATTACATTATTAGGTGAGTGCAAAATGTTCATGAGAATGTTTCGTGAAAAATGTGTGCTGATCATTATCTAGAAATAATTGTTTGATCTTTAATATACGACCAAAGAATATATTATCAAGTTTTATTATGCCACTATTAGTGCCTCGTGGAAGAAAAAAGTCATAATAAAATATGATTTATATATTTAACTAAACTTATATTTTTATTGTGAACTTTGATTCAATGTGAACTTTGATTCTTCTAAGGGTTCTAGCTCAATTGAAGAGAACCTACCTTACATGGAAGAGCAACACTTAACTACACTGAATGACTAATTAAATGATAGGTTAACTACAATAAATGACTAATTAATGGGGAAAAATGACTAAATACATGACCAATTAACAATAGTAAATGACTAAATAAATAATCAGTTATTAGTAATTACTGACTAAGTAAATGACTATTTAACAGTGATCAATGACTAAAACAATGACTAAATAACGACCAAACTAATCAAATCAGAACAACTGCCTGCGGGGGTGTAGCTCAACTACTGATTCACTTGATATGAAGGACATGTTATAAATGGAGGTTACGAGTTCAAATCACCCCTCCTTACCCGTGCCCCATTCGTTCAGGTCATTTGAGTGCACCTAGTGGTATAGTGGTAGCAGGATTGGATCCTTGGACCGCGTGTCATGCGAGTACCATGCCAAGCCCCAGTTGTCGATTTCCCTAGTAGAAAAATTAAAAAAAAGAAAAAATAGAACAACCAATAAATGACTAAAATGTTTTAGTCACATATTTAGTCACGTTATAAGTGGCGATTAGTCACGTGACTAACTTTAGTCATTTATATGAAATTTTTAGTCATTTTTCTAGTCGTTTATCTCACTTTTTCTACTAGTGCACTGAGATGGTGGAACATGCCCCTTGCCAGGGAGAGATGCTCTGTCACTATAAATCCATTTCTCCCTTTCTTTCATAACTTCATAAATTAAGGGAGTATCAAAAAATTTCCTATTAGAAGTATTTTGTTGTTTATCTAATTTCAAAATTATGGTTGTTGGAACATATCTATGAAACAAACGATCCTTACAAAAATGATACCTAGGATGATATCATGTCCCCACCTAATTGATCACCAAAAGTGTGGACGATGCTAAACACCTAGGGGGACTAAGTGACATTAATTAATTAGCCTAGGGAATTTTTCTAAGTAATTATTATTAAGGAATGTACTTGGTTTGATTAATTATCATTATTAATTATTGTGCAATTAATTATGTGGGAATTAAGCTTTCCATGTCAGGAGGGTGCACTTGGGCAAGCCAACTTCCCAAGGAGGAAAATAAGAAACTGTATGGCAAAAGCAATCAGACAGGAAAAAGGCAAAGTGCCAAAAGCTAAGAAAAAGTAGTCAGACACAAAAGAGGAAACACTTGACAAAGGAGGCCGCAATTTCCTTTTGGAGACTCAGTCTCAAAATTAGGAAGGACATAAAATATGTCATAAGGAAAATAAAGAAACATTGACAAAGAAGGGTGTGATTTCCTTTCGGAGACTCGATCTTAAAAGCAGGAAAGTTAGAAAAGTTGTCATAGGAAAAAAAGTAGCAACTTTGGGCCTAAGGAGGGCACATTTTCTAAGTTGGATGAATGGCATGGACAAGGAAACAATTCACATGGCCCCTACTTGCTAATTTCTCAATGAGGGCGAACCACTTGGCTAGGTCTAGGATTTTAAGAAGGGAGGCTTGCCTAGCAGGTGGTTAACTTGCCTGACAAGTCGCCAATGTTCTATTTAATGATAACTCGAGCTCATTTTCTTAGTTTGGTTAGTAATTAATATTGTGTTTATTCAAGAGAAACTTCATACTAAGAGTTTTGCCTCAGTCCCTTAGGAAATGCGCCCCAATCCTTTTCATGTCTCTTCTTCCTCCCCTTTCATTGCCATTGCAGATGTTGGAGAGATAATGAAAACCACAATAGCTTCATACTAGACATATATTGCAGCCAATATATCCATTGAAGTTGAGCTCCAATGAAGGGAACTTCACCTATGCTCCCATCCCCAGCTTGCTATCAGATTTGGGCCTCCTGCCCTTAGTTTTGGGTCTCATTTTTGGAGAGATCAGTCCTCCAAAATATTCTTTATGTGCTCAGTCCAAAAACTATGATTATGACCTATTTAATAATATAATATCTCTTTTCAATAATATCTCATGTCATCTTTTCCATTAGTGAGCTTTTATTTTCCCATAGATGAGGGTTTTGATCATTTTAATACAAGGAGAATATAGTGATGCCCATGAGAAGGAGTCTGAATGATATAAATGATAAATATAACTATAACTATATATATATATATTTTAAATTCCATTATCAGGTATGATATCATTCTGGTAAGAATTTCATGCATTTATGTACACCCTTGCTAGATGATTAGGGAAAGTTTACTAGTCTTACAGTTTTATTAATTGTAAGAACTTTGTGCATCCATTTTCCATTCTGAAAGTTGATGGATGTTTTTAAATGAACCAAATATCCATCCTGATAATCATACTGATATTTTTTTGAGGCTGTACCTTGTTTGGGAATCCTTCTCTACGTAGGGTCTCCTTGGGACAAAACTGCAAGTTTTCCCCAAATATTCCCTAACAACATCAGATCACTCCAAATATGTTATTGATTATATGAAACATCATATAATACATTTTACCATTTAAAACACATCTCTAAACCTTACCTAGACCCCTGGTTGATTGGACATGAGAAAAGTTCTTCCTAGTTTCACGATTAGGTGACCCATAAGTGTGGAAGTAAGTATCAGCATAGGTGATTATGAAACCTAAATGGTACATAATATAAATGTTCTAGGGAATATAATCTACCATTCCTAAAATTTCCCCTTGGTTTATTCCATCATCTACTTCCTTGTGTATTAATTTCATAACAAAATACCCTTATCTCCTTAGTTCAACATTTGACTGATTAAGTGCACAAATTTAATTCGAAAATTTAATTAAGTTTGCAGCAAGTTATTTTTTTGATATGTATATCAAATCCATAAAATTACATTGGTATCATAGCATGGTCCTCCATACCTTCTCTTGATACTCATCGATGGGTCCAAAATTTAATTCTAATTCTAAAAGGAAGGTCCCTATAAAAGAGGAAGTTGAATCTGTGGAAGGGAAATTCCATGGAGATAACGATGAGAAGGATGAGTTCAAAAAATTTATGAGGAAAATGTTGAAAGGTATGCAATACATTTCAACCAATACCATTCATTCTAGTCAAGATACCATAGAATTCCTTGTTAATCAGCCGTTTGCTAAAGATGGAGAAGGGAGCAACATTGGCTCCCAGTGTGAAGAGAGAAAGATCATGGGTTGATCTATTTTCTTGAATAATGGGCCTCAGAATGGGCCCCTGGAATATAGACATGAACATAAGTTGCAACCCCAACCTACTATTCCCACATTTGTGGAATTCCCAAAGGAATACCCTGAAGTGAAAACTAAAACAATTGCTTCATGGGAGGAGAAGTTTGTTGCATATCAAACTTTGAGTGAGGAGTGCAAAAGGGTTCTGCCATTTAGAGACTTTTGTGAAACTCATTATAGGGGGAAGACAAGAGGATTTAAAAGGCCTCCATATCATTATTTTTAATTGAATAATTCCATTGGCATAATTATTTTACCCTACTTTGATGGCACTTCCAAGTGCACAGTAAGTTCTTGGATTCAGAAATAAGACACCTATTTCCAACTGAATCCTATGGAAGAAAGAGATGACGTCAAGATGGAATACTTACATCTTGATGGGGAGGCCAATGATTTGTGGTTTGATGGCATGAAAACCTTGGGCCATGATCAAGTAGTTACCTATGAGGAATTCTCCCAAAGGTTGGCAGAAAGATTTGATCGATAGATCCTGACATTGTCTTCCGTGAACTGGAACACATTAGACAAGTAGGAACTCCTAAACCTTACATATCATAGTTCCAAAAGGTGGTTGTAATGGTCACTAATATATCAGAAGCAAGGTTGATCCTTTTTTTTAGAGAATGACTGGCTGAACCTTTGATAGGGATGGTGAAATCTTACCGACCTGCAACTCTGCAAGAAGTGGTAAGTATTAATCTTGTATATTGATATAGGAATAAAGCATCAATCTAATCAAAGATTAATCAACAAATAAATCATGAAATGATGTAATCGGTCTAAAGGAATAGTAGCCGCTCTGTATTCACATAAATAATGAATGATTACAATTACAATGTCATGCTATAAGCATGAATGAATGACCAATTCAAATCCTCAAGGAGTTCATTTGAATTGAATGAGTGAGTCTATCTTAAGTTCTTGGATTCAGAAATAAGACACCTATTTCCAACTGAATCCTATGGAAGAAAGAGATGACATCAAGATGGAATCCTTACATCTTGATGGGAAGGCCAATGATTTGTGGTTTCATGGCATGAAAACCTTGGGCCATGATCAAGTAGTTACCTATGAGTAATTCTCCCAAAGGTTGGTAGAAATATTTGATCGATAGATCCTGACATTGTCTTCCGTGAACTGGCACACATTAGACAAGTAGGAACTCCTGAAGCTTACATATAATAGTTCCAAAAGGTGGTTGTAATGGTCACTAATATATCAGAAGCAAGGTTGATCCTTTTGTTTAGAGAATGACTGGATGAACCTTTGATAGGGATGGTGAAATCTTACAGACCCGCAACTCTGCAAGAAGTGGTAAGTATTAATCTTGTATATTGATCTAGGAACAAAGCATCAATCTCATCAAAGATTAATTAACAAATAACTCATGAAATGATGTAATCGGTCTACAGGAATAGTAGCCTCTCTATATTCACATAAAGAATGAATGATTACAATTACAATGTCATGCTATAAGCATGAATGAATGAGCAATTCGAATCCTCAAGGAGGTCATTCGAATTGAATGAGTGAGACTAGATTAACTGACTATAAGCCATGGTCCACACTTAGTTAACCATTGATCAAAACCCTAATTGACTCAACTAACCCTAACTGAATTTGAAGTGCAATAAATGACTGAGTCTCAACTGAAAGATATCAGACACAAGTCACAGCTCACCAACCATCAAGAGGTAGCACTACACTAACTCCAAAGAACCCCGATGAGGTTAACTGAAGTTGAACTGCACATCAGAAGTTGGTGGAGGTGCCCCTGTTGACTCCAGTTCATTAAGTAATCATTAAATAATATATTTAATGAGAGGAGGTGCCTTAGCTGACCTATTTAACTGATTGTAACCACCAGTTAGCAATTAGGTGCATTAATATCACTTAGATCACCCCTAGAGTGCTCTTGTTAACCTCCTTGAATGTAGGAGAAGGCTAAGTTAGCCTCCTTGACTGAAGGTAGGCATGGGTGAGACTGGATGATGACATTTAATGCTCCACTGATGTCAATTAATGTCAATAATACTTAGGATAGTGGTTTAACTAGGCCAATTTGACCAAAAAGAGTGTGTATGGTGGTAAATGTCTCCAACACCCCCCTTAAGCTATACTCAGGAGGAGCTAGAAAAATAAATGCAAAAAAATGCTAGGACCCCACAAAATAAGGCCATATGTTACCCTGTACAATGCTGAAACTAATTAAACAATGCTCAAAACAAACTATGTGAGGAAAAGAGGGAAAACCCAATCGGAAAAACCCCCCCTCAAGCTGAACACTGAAAGTAGTCTGAATCACCCTGATGAACTCACCCCCAACAGTGAACGGAGGTAAGTGAACTTATTTTTTGAAAATCTCTTGGTGAAGATGTCTGCAATCCGCTCATCGGTCGGGCAGTATTGCAGAATGATAGTCTTGTCATGCACTGGCTCCCTGATATAGTGCACGTGGATCTCTACATGCTTGGTCCTTTTCCTGGTAACTTGATCCATGGATATATTAATAGCACTTTTATTGTCACAAAATAGGAAATTGGACAAAGTATTACCAAGATCAAACTCTGAAAGAATTCCTTGCAACCAAACTGCTTGGATGCAAGCATTCATCGCTCCTCGATACTCGGACTCTGCTGAAGATAGTGCTATGGTAGCCTGCTTTTTGCTTGACCAAAAAATGGGGCCACCACCAAACATGAATACATATTCGAAAGTAGACTTCCGATCAATAGAATCACCCACCCAATCAGAATCTATGTATCTAACCAGCTCTAGCTCGGAGTCTGCAGCATAGTAAATGTCGTAGGTCCCGGTTCCCTGAATATATTGGAGGATCCTCTTGGCTGCCTTCCAATGAATATCATGAGGCTGATGCATGTATCTTGATACATCATTCATGGCATAACAAATA
The DNA here is from genome assembly GCA_001517045.1 of Pseudotsuga menziesii. Classification (NCBI taxonomy): domain Eukaryota; kingdom Viridiplantae; phylum Streptophyta; class Pinopsida; order Pinales; family Pinaceae; genus Pseudotsuga; species Pseudotsuga menziesii. Next base: position 802,281 of record LPNX010515599.1, read on the forward strand.
TCAGTCCAAGAATGTGTCAAGTACAACAAGCTACCAATCAGCTGTCGACAGATAGTGCAGTCCATGGGAGGTGTGCTTTTTCCTTCTTCAAGGATGATCCCCGAAAGGAAAGGGAATGGTGAAGGCATACAATCAGCCATGTTAAACTTTAATAACATATCTAAAATTTATTTCGACTGAGTGACCATAATCCCATCAGAATTTTTCTCAATTTCGAGCCCGAAAAATTGTTTTAGAAGCCCCAAATCACTCATTTCAAAGGTATTGTGGAGAGCAGTTTTGATGGCTGAAATGTAGGAAAGTGTGCTACCTGTGATCAGTAAGTCATAAAAATATAAAGAAATTATAATTATATGACCATCATACTGCTGTAAATACACCTTTGTATCTGATCTACATCTCTAAAAGTTTTGCGAGAGAAGGAAGGCATCCATCTTGGAATACCACTCTCTTGGGGCCTGTTTTAACCCGTATAGTGACTTCTTTAGCTTGAAAACCAAAGATGGATTAGTGATGTAGCCATCAAGCTGCTTAATTTATATCTCATCATGAATATCTCCATGCAGAAATTCTGAATTAACATCCATGTGATGCACTTCCCAATGCTTGGATGCTGAAATTACCAAAACAAGGCAGATGGAGTCCATTTTTGCAACCGGTGCAAAGGTATCATGGTAGTCCACTCCTTGGAACTGAGAGAAAAATTTTGCTACCAGCATTGAATTATATTTTTATTTTCTTCCATAAGCAGAAACCTTGGTCTGAAACACCCACTTGCATTGAACCAATTTCCTTCCCGGAGGAAGAGAAACTAGCTCCCAAGTAGTGTTTTTTTGAAGAGAATTCATCTCTTCATCCATGGCAACTTTCCATCTCGGATCCTTCCGAGCATGATAGTAGGATTTTGGATCTGAAATAATCATGAAATATCAAGTTTTAGACACAAAATTATCAGAAAAAGAGAGTGCAATACCTGCTCTTTGGAAATCAGACCGGGTTCTCCTTGGATCATCCAGATTTCCAATGTTGTCTCCTGTGGAGGAGAGTCTCTATCGGGCCCATGTAGGAAGATGATTTTGCACTTTAGGTTCTGATTCGGAATCTTATGGTTTCTGCACAATGATATGATAAATCATAGGAACCAAATCAGGGTCATCACCCCCAATTTCATCATCCAAATATTCAGTAGAATAGGAAGGAAAATCAACAGTTTTCTCCTTCACTAGTTCCACCTCCTGAAGAGGCTCATCGAACTTGAAACTTATCTAGATTATGATATGTTTGGTATTGATACATAGTAGCTTGAACCATTTATATTCATCAATATACCCAATAAATAGACATTCTATGCTTTGCAGTTGCAAAGCCCTTCTTTTATCAAGCGGAATTCGGGCCCATGCAGTGGACCCAAACACCTGTAGGTTCGACACATCCGGTTTGTGTTTGAAGTATTCTTCGAAAGGGGTATTCCCTTTCATGGATGAGTGTGGAACCCTGTTATGAATTTATGCTGCAGCATGCATGGCCTCAGCCCACAAATTTGCAGCAAGATTCTTGGATTCCAACATATAGGTGGTCATCTCCTTGAGAGACCGATTCTTCCTTTCAGCTACTCCGTTGCGCTGTGGAGTGTAGGGAATTGAATGTTGGACCTGAATACCAATTTGGGAGAATATGTACAGAAACTCATTATTGAAATACTCCCCTCCATTATCAGATCTAAATATCTTTATCTTAATCCCAGAGGCATTTTCGATCAAGGCCTTCAGTTCAGAAAATGTTTACATACTTCTGGTTTCTTTTTGAGAAAGAAAACCCATGTATACCTTGAAAAATCATCAATAAAAGTAAGGAGATACCTTTATCCATTCATGTATGTGATAGGAATCGGACTGATGATATCAGAATGTATTAGCCCCAATATGCATGTATCTCAGTTTGCCTTCCCCCGATCGAACTTGTGCTCAGGGTGTTTTCCAATCACACAGCCTTTGCAAATTCCCGCGGTTTCCTTGATGACCGGGAGGGAGGACTTCAACCATGGAGTTTTTATGTAATTGATGCAGATATTTGAAATTAATATGTCCAAACCTCTCGTTCCACAGCCTACTAACCTCATTCCCATGATTTAGCAGAGCGGTGGGCTTTGCATCCGCAACAAAGTGAGATAACTCATAGGCTTTTGCATGATGGTTTGCAAGGCCTTTAGCAATGAGTTTCCCGGATGCAATTTCTATTATCTCAAAATCATTTGGGCTGAAAGAAACTCTCTTAGGCACTCCTGTATGTGTCATATGATAGACACTAAGTATATTTGATGCCAGAGATGGTAAATACAAAACATTTGAAAAAAAACCATTTTCATGATCAACAGTACCTTGTCCTTCTGAAATGATGGTGGATTCATCTCCCATGTGGATGGGGATGTATTTTCTAGTATCCAAGGATGAAAAGGAGTCTCTTTCAGCCATCATTTGGTTCAAATCTCCATAATCAATCAATAGTGCTTTGGACTTCGAAGTGCTTGCCATGAGGGCATGACCTTTTTCATGCTGTGGTTTTCGATCTTGCTAATCTCTCCTCCGAAATCTCTCTGGAAGATTGATGTGATTTCTCTCAAGGAAAGAGGTTGCTTCATCAAGATTCTTCTTCATGCAGGCATGTTCAGGGTGGAAGCCCTTCCCGCAATAAGAACACTTGACTTTTTCCTTTCCATGGTGCCCTTTTCCTTTGTTCTTCCTTGAGCCAGAAGACTCATCATGCTGCTGATTTTCAACTCTAGGTTTAGGAGCATCAAATTTAGTTTTTGGATTTTTCTGCTGCTTTCCTTTACCCTTCAGATCTTTGGGCCCCGAGACATGAAGGGCTTGATCATGGGAACATCTGATGATCCCCATCTAGACAAGCTTGTCATGTTCACATGTTAGGGACTCAATGAAGGCGTTGAGTGTAGGCATCTTCCATCCAGGGGTTGTGAGCTTCCCCGCACGGAATGTAGAAACAAAAACTGAATAATCAGCCCCAAGTTTCGAGATTATGTCGAGGATGAGCTGATCATCCTCCTTCTCCACTTTGAATTGCTTCAAGAGTAAAACAGTATGCTTGAAATTTGTGAAGAAATCATTCAGAGTCTCAAATTTGGAGGGTTGGAGAGACATGAGTTCATTTTCAAGCAGGTAAACCCTCAAGTCATCATGCTTTCTATATAGAGTCTCCGAATTGTCCCATATTTCTTTTAGAGTCTTCAATCCCACAAGATGAAAGAGAAGGTCTTGGGAAATAGAGAGGCACAAGAAACCGAAGGCTTCATCCTTCTTGTTCAAGAATCTTGATTTTTCTATAGTGGATCCAGGTTCATCTTCAATGTCCATGGTGACTCTAAAAAGTACTATGGAGCATAGCTGAATCTCCATATCACCTTTTCATGAGTCGAAATTGTATGGAGTCAAGAGATCTACTGAGGAGGCCATCTGGATGTGCTGGAGTGAATGCTTCACCTATAGAAACCTGAAAATCAAAACAGAAAAGGAAATGTAAGTTTAGACAGCCTGCACATTTTAGGATTTCATCACACCCAGCATAGTCAATCAAGCAAGCTTGATCAACAAGTTCTTTACTTGGGGTATTAAGTGGTAAGCCTTGGCTTCTGGTGCAGTGCTGGATTTTTGAGCTATTGCTCAAATTTCATGCAAAAATATGTCAAAAAGCTTGTTTTGAGAGATAGAGCTTCATCCTATCATAAGCTCTAATAGCATATTCATCTTGTATAATGATCTAGGAACAAATCATCAATCTCATCAAAGATTAATCAACAAATAACTCATGAAATGGTGTAATCGGTCTACAGGAATAGCAGTCGTTCTATATTCACATAAAGAATGAATGATTACAATTACAATGTCATGCTACAAGCATGAATGAATGAGCAATTTGAATCCTCAAGGAGGTCATTCGAATTGAATGAGTGATTCTAGCTTAACTAACTATAAGCCATGGTCCAGACTCAGTTAACCACTAATCAAAACCCTAATTGACTCAACTAACCCTAACTGAAGTTGAAGTGCAATAAATGACTGAGTCTCAACTGAAAGAGATTAGACACATGTCACAGCTCACCAACCATCAAGAGGTAGTGCTACACTGACTCCAGAGAACCCTGATGAGGTTAACTGAAGTTGAACTGCACATCAAAAGTTGGTGGAGGCGCCCCTGTTGACTCCAGTTCATTAAATAATCATTAAATAATATATTTAATCAGAGGAGGTGCCTTAAATGACCTGTTTAACTGATTGTAACCACCAGTTAGCAATTAGGTGCATTAATATCACTTAGATCACCCCCGGAGTGCTCCAGTTAGCCTCTCAGAATGTAGGAGAAGGCTAAGTTAGCCTCCTTGACTAAAGGTAGGTGTGGGTGACATTGGGTGATGACATTTAATGCAATACTGATGTCAATTAATGTCAATAATAATTAGTATAGTGGTTTAAATAGGCCAATTTAACCAAAAAGAGTGTGTATGGTGGTAAATGTCTCCAACAGTAAGCAGAACTAGAGACCCACAAGATGCAATTACGAGGACTAGGTATCCTCTTGGACCCTCTATGCCTCTTAAATTGTAGAATCAAAGACCTCTAGTGAGGAACTTTCCTTTTCCTAGCAGGAGAGATTTCTCCTACAAGGATCAAGATGAGTTGAGGAGGAAAAAGCTTTGTTTTTCCTTCCAAGAACCTTGCGTTCCAGGCTGGAAGTGTGTGAAGGGGGAGGAACATTACATTGAAGTTTTCTCTGAAAGTGATGAGAATATGGTGGAAGAATATGAGATGGATGATGGAGAGTATGAAACAATTGAGGAAGAGAATAACCTCCCTCAAACCAACAACAAAATTGCAGTACTCAATGGGGTACCCAGGTTCCATACATTGAGGCTAAAAGGAGTAATACAAGGCCAAAGAATCACAGTCCTTGTTGATGGGGGTTCCACCCATAATTTTAGTGATGCATCCCTAGTGGATAAAAGAAAGCTGTGAACTAATTCCTTTGAAGGATTCACTTTGGTTATCCCAGGAAACCATACCATGGAATGCAATGGGTGTATTCAAAAACTACAAGTGAGTCTTGTAGACTACACAGTGAAGGGAAAATTTTATGGTGTCAATGTGGAAGACACTAATAAGGTGTTGGGAGTTCAATGGTTGTACTCCATCGGGGAACATTCCATGAATTGCAAAATACCCAGACAAGTTTCAAGGATTCTGAAGGGTATGAACACTTACCCAATCTAAGTAATTTAGGCCAACAATACGAGATCCATTCTGAGACATGGAGACATTGAATGGGATGTTGAATTCCAAATTACCAATGAGGGAATTACTTCCAAATTTTCTTATCATCCCAAATACATAAAAATATTGTCGCAAAATAAAAAGGGGGTTTTTGAAAACCTCCACATGGAAGGCCACCTGAAAATGGAATTGGACATAGAATTGAGTTGGAAGTTGGTATAATTTCGATAAAAATAAACCCATACAAGGATCCAAATAGGTTCAAGGATGATATTGAGAAGCCCATCAAGGAACTCCTTGAGTTAGGTCTCATTAGACCAAGCTCTAGTCCTTTTGCTTCCTCAGTGGTTCTGGTGAAGAAGAAGGATGGGACACTCAGAATGTGCATATACTAATAGGATTTAATTTGAAAACCTTAAAGAACTGGTATCCAATTCCTCGGATCAATGAACTGGTGGATGAACTGCATCGAGCAAAATTATTTTCCAAAATAGACCTCCGACCAGGATACCATCAAATCATAATGAGGGAGGAAGAAATACAAAACACAACCTTCCATTGTCATTTTGGTCACTTTGAGTTCTTGGTCATGCCATTTGGCTTGACTAATTCTCCTGCAACCTTCCAATCATGCATGAACAAGGTGTTCAATGAGCAACTCCATAAGTATGTCCTTTTATTTGTTAACGATATTTTGATTTATAGCAAGACAAGGGAGAAGTACCTGATCCACTTGGATGTGGTGTTTAATATGCTTGCAAATCAGTCCTTCTATGCTAATATGTACAATTGTGAGTTTGGCATGACTGAAATCCTCTATCTTGGCCATGTGATCTTCCAAGAAAGAGTCAAGGCACACCAAGAAAATATAGAGGCCATATCGGGTTGGTCAAGCCTAAGGAACCTCACCGAGCTGAGAGGATTCATTGGCATTTGTAACTACTACCACAATTTTGTCAAAGGATACTCTCAGTACACCACACCCTTAACATATCTAACTAAGAAGGGTGCATTTATTTTTAATGAGTAGGATGAATAATATTTTAAAAATATGAAAGAGATAATGAGCAGTTGTTTAGTACTTTCCTTGCCTGATTTCTCCAAACCTTTTGTGCTAGAATGTGATGCCTCTAGAAAAGACATTGGACTTGTTCTGATGCAAGAGAGGCACCATATTGCATTTGAGAGTAGAAAATTATATCCTCATGAAAGGTTGTATTCAATATATTACAAGGAGATGCTAGCCATTATGCACGCATTGGTCAAGTTCTGATAGTATTTGGTGGGAGGTAAATTCATAGTGAAGGATGCTCACAATAGTGTTAGACACTTCCTAAACCAAAAATAACTCAATGACATGCAGCATAAATGGGTGAGCAAAGTTCAATCATATGATTTTGATATTGAATATAAAAATGGGAAAATGAATGTTGTGGTTGATGCACTCTCCCGTAAGCACGCACTCTCTTTGCTGCATATGCTAACTGAGTGGAAGATCTAGTTGGGCACCAAATATTCCAAGGATCAGTTTGCTTGTGAAGTTTCAGATGGGGTAACACAGAATGAAGAGTACAAGGTACATGATGACCTCATCTACTACAATAATAGAATATTCTTACCGCTTGAATATGCACTAAAGAATAATATTCTGGAAGCTTCCCATGATACACCGGTGGTTAGCCACCCTAGTTCCCTGAATACCTACCAGAAGGTAAGAGAGAAATTCACCTGCAAGGGTCTAAAAAATGATGTTCTCATGCATGTGAGGGAATTCTCTGCATGCCAACAAAACAAGGTGGAGCACACACACCCAATTGGACTTCTCCAGCCTCTTCCTATTCCAAAACACAAATGAGAGAGTGTCTCCATGGGATTCATCACTGGGCTGCCAAAGTCTCAAGGAAAAGACAACATTTATGTGGTGGTTTACAGATTGACAAAATTTGCACACTTTTTTGTAGTTACATCCACTCTTTCAACTAGTGAGGTAGTTTCTCTACTCTTCAAGAATATTTTCAGGTTGAATGGATTACCCAGAACTATAACAAGTGACATAGATAGCAAGTTCACCATTTCTTTCTGGAATGCATTGTTTGGGGTGGTTGGAATAAACCTAAACATGAGCACAAGTTATCACCCCAAAATAGATGGACAAACTGAGAGGGTGAATAAATGGCTTTAAGGGTACCTCCGTATATGTTACACATCAAAGATCCTGGGTAAATTGGATCCACCTAGGTGAGTTCTGCTATAATCCACCTTTCATCTTTCTATCAGAATGACCCCATTTATGGCTTTGTATGGGTATGAGGCTCCATATTTTGCAAATTTAATGTTTGGATACTACAGAGCCCAAAAATCTACAGATTGGTTATAGGAAAACAAAGACATTCTAAGGGTGTTAAAAGAGAACTTGTAGATGGCACAAAACCAATATAAAGTGTATGCAGACAAGCACTGGATTGACAAAGTATTACAGGTAGAAGGCTTGGCTAACCTAAGGCTGCAACCTTATATACATTCTTCTTTGAAGAAGAAGGGGGATGAAAAACTTCAGCCAAGATTCTATGGGCCATACAAGATTCTAAGAAAAAATGGTGAAGTGGCTTATGAGTTGGAACTGCCATCAAGAAGTAAAATCCATAATGTTTTCCATGTATCCTGTTTAAAGAAAGAATCTGGCCAATAGGTAGTGGCATCATAAGAAATTCCTCCCTTGGATGATGAAGGGCACCTGATCTTAGTAACTGAAAAAGTGTTGCATATCATAGAAAAGAAACTGGGGAACATAACCATCAAAGAGTATCTGATACAGTGCAAGGATTTACCCAGTGAATATGCCACTTGGGAGGGTGAGAAGATCTTGCAACATCCTTGTTTCCTTCTACTTGAGGACATAGTGACATTAATTAATTATCCTAGGGAATTTTTCTAAGTAATTATTATTAAGTAATGTTATTATTTTTATAATTATAATTATCAATTATGTGGAAAATAAGCTTTCCATGTTAGGAGGGCGCACATAGGAAAGCCCATTTTCCAAGGAGGAAAATTAGAAACTGTACAACAAAAGCAATCAGATAGAAAAAATTGGAAAGTGCCAAAAGCAAAGAAAAAGCAATCAGACAAAAAAGAGGCAACAATTGACAAAGGAGGGCACAATTTCCTTTTGGAGAGTCAGCTTCAAAAGTAGGAAATACATACAAAATGTCATAAGGAAAAGTAGGAAAAAATTGCCAAAGGAGGGCACATTTTTCTTTTGGAGACTCAGTCTCAAAAGCAGGAAAGGCATAAAAGTTGTCATAGGAAAAATCAACAACTCTGGGCCTAAGGAGGGATCAATTATAATTTGGATGAATGACATGGACAAGGAAACAACTCATATTTCCCCTACTTTCCAATTTATCAAGCATGGTGCACCACTTGGCAAGTGTTAGAGTTTTAGCAAGGGAGACTTGCCCAACATGTGATTGAATTTCCCAACAAGTCACCAATGGTATATTTAATGATAAATCGAGCTCCCTTTTTCAGTTTGGTGAATGATTGATATTGTGTTTAGTGAAGCCCAACTTCATACTAAGAGTTGTGCCTCAGTCCCTTGGGATATGCGCTCCAATTATTTTCCCCTCTCTTATTCCTCCGCTTTAATTGCCATTGCATGTGTTGGAGAGATAATGAAAATCACAATAGCTTCAGATCAGAAATATATTGCATCCAATTTATCCATTTAATTTGAGTTCTAGTGAAGGGAATTCCACCTACGCTCCCATCCATAGCTTGGTGTCATATTTGGGCCTCCTACCCTGAGTTTTGGGTCTCATTTTTGGAGAGATCAGTCCTCCAACATATTATTTATATGATCAGTCAAAAAAATATGATTATGAAATCTTTAATAATGTAATATCTATGTTTAATAAGCTCTCATGTCAAGTTTTCCATGAGTGAGATTTTATTTTCCCATAGATGAGGGTTTTGATCAGTTTAATGCAAGGATAATATAGTAATGGCCATGATAAGTATTATGAATGATATAATGTGATAAATGAATATATATTAATTTATTTTAAATTCAATTATCAGGTCTGATATCATTCTGGTATGAATTTCATGCATTTATGTACACCCTTGCTAGATGACTAGGAAACATTTACTAGTCTTACAAGTTTATTAATTCTGAGATTTTTGTGCATCCATTTTCCATTCCTAAAGTTTATATAGGTTTTTAAATTAACCCAATATCGATACCAATTTTTATACTTATATTTTGTTGACTCTGTACCTTGTTTGGGAAGCCTTATCTGCGCAGGGTCTCCCTAGGCCAAAACTTCCAGTTTTCCCCTAATCTTCCCAAACAACCTCATATCACTCTATATGTGCTATTGATTGTATGAAAAATAATATAATACATTTTACTATTCATTCCACACCTATGAACCTTACCCATACCCATGGTTGATTGGACATGAGAAATGTTCTTACTAGTTTCACGGTTAGGTAACCCAAAAGCGTGGAAGTAAGTCTCATCATAGATGATTTTGAAACCTAAATGGTCCCTGATATAAATGTTCTAGGGAAGATACTCTATCAGTCCTAAAAAAATTCCTTGTTTTTTTCCATCATCCACTGCCCTGCGTATTAATTTTTCAGCAAAATACCCCTATCAGACTAGTTCAAAATTTGACTGATTGAGTGCACAGTTTTAATTCAAAAATTTAATTAAATTTGTATAAATTTAGTTTTCTGATCTATATATCATATAAGGAACATTACAGATGAAGTAATACATATTTAGTATTTTCAAGTATTTTCTTCTATGCTGATATTGAATGTTGACCATATATAATATAAAATTTCATGGTCGGCAAATGAACTTCATCTCCATTCGTATCATAAAAATGATCTCTAGTCTCTTTATCAAAGGGAAATAAGATAGCTTCCCTGGGTGTAGTTGTGAACATTGTGACATGTGATAAAACAAGATTAACCACTTCTTGTGTGTTTAATTTTTCGGTATTGCAAATATGAAGGGGCTATTTCAAATCGAGTTATATCTATGGATAAAAATTTCTCATAAAAAAATGTTTAATTTGTTCCCTTTGACTCCCTTCAGATCTATCAAAAGTTTACCTTCCCTATGTATGATGGGCTTCAAAGGAATATGTTTCAATATTTTGAAGGTATATTTTGAAATACCTTTTTGTAAATCATCTAAACAATCTCTTCTGAGATATTTTAGCATACTTTCATGAGTAATACTTTGGAATGTGTCCATCATACTAGAAAAATGTAACACATAGGAGTAATTTTTTGAAACAAACAAGTTTTTTAAAACAACTAGAATGGCATTTTGTAAATCATTCAAGCTTCCTACACCTCACTTGTTTGACCAATCATATGATGGAAAGCCCCCCTTCCCCCCAATTTGCGCATGATATAGTGACATCAAATGTAACCCTTTCCATAAGATCTGGATAATAATTAGAAACTGAAATATCAGCTTGAAGTATAAAACATGTGTTATTCTCAACAATCTCCTCCTAAACACGCACTACATTATCATTGATAACATCCATGGCAGTGAATATTCCTACATGTATTTTTTCCCCATCTCAAAAGAAAAAAGATAGAAATATGGATAAAAATTTGTTGTCTCGGCCACTTCAAAAACCATTCTTCTTCAAATTCTCAAGATTATGGTATGGTGATATACATAGAAATGGAATTTCTTTGAATTTGGCATGAGATACAAATTTTGTCATTTTTATATTCCTTAGAACAATATTAATATGTCAATACTCACATGAAATAAGAAAAGATAGAAGACATATTGTAATGCAGTAAAAGCAACAGTATTTAAGTAAATTAACAATAAATTTTTTTGACTAGATGATATTTCCAACAAAAATATGGTGTTTAGAATGAAATACATATCAATATCCGACAAATGACTATTCATCATTAATAATATGTGGGGGAGAATAATCCATTTCGAAGAATTATATATTTTAAGAAAAACAATATGGAAGGAAAGTGGGTTGATCGACTCATTTGTAGCATTCTTTGGAAAATATCAACTTCCACTATAGCAAGATAATTCTCATCTGAAAATAAAAAAATATGTAAAAGTCATCCAATTTTCACACTATCTATTTAGAGGAATGATTCCAATATAATAAAATTTCAATAGACCTATTTGAGGATTCATGGAGAGGTAAAAAATGTTATAAATAAGACAAAGTATCTCCTGAAGCTACTGAGTAACCAAGATATATAAAAATGGATATTTTCAAATATTATAGGAAGCTACCAACAATATATAAATAAATGTATCGACACAATCAATTTCTTGGGATGCCAGCAAGATCAAATCCTAAAAACTCACCAGAATGTGGAAGAAATGAAGGAAATTATATATTATTAGGGAAGGAGAGTGACATATCTTGAAGAGGACCCGAATGCACATCTCCAAGATTTATACTTTACTATGACACATAGCATCGTGCTCGAAAGCCTCCATTGATGTGTACATTACAATGATAGATGGAGACATGATTATTATTTATTCTAGAAGACGTATCATCCTACCCTTCTATATGTTTCGATTGCAAATGAAGGAATATGATAATACTTTGTGTAAAGGGGATTATGAAATAAAAAGGAATTGAAACAATCACATATAGCATGTCCTCTGACACTTCTAACTTCTCATACACAAAAATTAATCTATGATGTAGAATTGTTTGTTAAATACTGTAGAAGGAGCAAGTTGATAAGTCGACTTGAACGATAGCCGACTTAGTCGATTAGATGACTTAGTCGATTAGCCGACTAAGTCGATGAGCTGACTAAGTTGATCAGCCGACTAAGTTGATTGGCCGATTAAACTAGAGATTAGGTCGGCCACCTAGGGTCGTGTCGGTTCATAGAACTGACACGTAGTTATTTTGTAACCATTCTGTAATCATATATATTAGGCTGTTGAGCCAGATGAGAACCAGTTCAGTTCCCTATGTTGTATGGACTCATTCTTATAATATAATTTGTTAATTCATGTACTTGTTCTTATCTCTTGTCTCTATTTTATATGTATGTTTTAGTATGTATTATTGGTCACCTTATGTGATCCGTGAGATTACAACATTGCCTCCGTTGTCGGTAGTACATGTCTGAAATGCATGCAAACAGATGATACCAGAGCAGGAGATCAAGGACTGGTGGGAATGTAAAGTTATAAACTATTTGCAGAATTACGCACAAAGGAACAAATTAACAATCACACAAGGAAAAGAAATATTTTTCACAGAAACGCATGAAAAGTTTGTAGAATCCGTGCCCCAACTTCTGAAGAAAATCCTATATGAGAAAGCCAGAAGGGACTAAAGAACAATAGTTGCTAGAAAAATTGATCTGAGGAGGTAGAACAAACTTGTCGGAGTGGTTCGAGAAAATCACCGATGACTTCTGTGAGGAGCAAGCAATCGAAGACAGAACTTCGGTGGAAACTGTCAAGGAGAAATTTTACACAGATCTCACCGAGCAATTTCTGTGCTCCTTACCGACCTTGCTATTAAAATTCTTGATCAAGAAGGGAGTAGGACATATTGTCGAACCTCATCCATCACTTCACAAACTACCATCAAACTCTAATTGGTTGGAGAAGCAAAGGAATTGGGAAAAATTTATTGCAGAAAGGGAGTGGGAATACTTCCTAAGAAAATAGACCAAACTATCTGGGCTTTCTAAAAAGCACCAGGCAGGTTATGGGGGGGTAGCTGGTCATATGTTGAGATAGAGTAGAGTGGATTCTAGTCGACTAAAAATAGATACCATTCACCAGTAATGAGAATTCGACCAAAAGGGAACTCAAGAGAATAGTATCACACAAAGGTATGTCAGAAATTCAGAAAATAGAGAGGGAAGAGAGACAACAGAGGAGGGAAGCAAGAAGAGAACGAGCCTTAGAGATTCATAGAGGAAGGAATCCTAGGGCAACAGGCCAGGAAGAGAATTCACCAGATTTGGGTCATGACCGACATGAAGAAGGCATGGAACAAGAGGCATCCCCTATGGAGGAAGAACTATGGCTAGAGCAGCCAGAAGCTCTCCAATTAAGAGCTCCCCATGAAGGAACAACCCTCTCTCTATTGAATCCACGTACTCGTATAAATACTATTCTCAAAGAGGACCTCCAACTATGAGCTGGTGACTTTAGTATATGGATTCAACTAGATGATGAATCATACACTGGATGACACCTTATTATTCGTCTACTAGAGGAAGGGAATTGGGTTACCTTTCAAGTGGTACCCTCCAACCGAAGTATCCACTTGCTCTTATCGACACATGAAGGAGCACCCCACCTACAAAACATAGCTTTGGAAGACACAGAACATTCAGAACTACGGACCAATAGTTGCAGTGGGCCATCAACAGCAGAAGTCGACATCAACTGACTACCAGTTGACGAAGAATTAACAACCGAAAAGAACAGAAGTTTCGTCGACCATAGTCCTGCAAAGACGAATAAAATAATAACCCCACCACCCTCAACCCCAACCCCAACTCCACCACCACCACCTCCTGAGAGTAGTGACAGTGATTCAGACATGGCTCATGGATCAGCTCACATTCCTCTATACGAGGGGGACGAGGACCCCAGATGGCACTAGTTCATCTGTGAGTCGACTTGGGAGGCCAACCAAGTTACAGATGAAGATAGACAAATGGCACAATTCACCAGTTCCTTGAGGAAAAGGGCATTAACCTAGTATATGAACTTTTCGGAAAGACAACCTAGAGCAACCAAAGCCGAGATCAAGGTGCAATTTTTATCATTTTTCAAAACTCCAGATGCCAAACACCTGGAAATGAAAAAAAATAAAAACAACATCACAGAAGCCAGGGGAAATTCTCCACGACTGTGATAAGCATTGGAAAGACCTTCTGAGCCAGCTGGACTATGTTATAGATGAACAGTTACTAATCCAGTGGTTTCTTGTAGGGTTATCTCAAAAAGTACGTCGACACATCAGTCTGGAAACATTCAAATCTTACGAAGATGTGTTAACAAAATATCTTCAAGTGGAGATGGATGAGGACATACCCGCTTACTCCACTGACCACAGATTGGAGGAACAGCTGGAAAGTGTACAAAAGTATTTAAAGGAGTTAAACCTCAAGAATCAGGAGATTCGGTGCACCAAATGATCGATGGCCGGCCAGTCCAAAGATAACTGTTGACAAGAATACAGCTAACAGGACGTTCGATTTGTGTAGACCAAATATTTTTGCGACATTTTCCAGGAACACGGGGACCACTCGACAAAAGACTGCTCGTTCAACATGAAGAACGACAAGGCATCCTGTTGTGCAAACTGCAAAACCAAAAATCATAATATAGCCGACTGCCATTTGAACCTGAAGAACCGACAGAATTACCATGCAGTCTACCAAACCGCTGCAGTTGCACAAAATGAGAAAAACAATCTACCAAACAATCAGAATGGTAAGAGATATGATGGTCGGCAATATGAGCGCTGGTACGACAATCGACATGGAGGCTATGGAGGACGAGGTCGATTCCCTGGGAATCGCAAAAACCGATTGCGTCAACCCATCCAGTGCTTTACATGTTACAAGGAGGGACATCGGTATGCAACCTGTCCGTATAAAGACAGAACTGATCTCAAATTTTGTACACATTATGGAGTAGGGGATCACTCACTAGAGGATTTCCCTAGCATGTTCGAAAAAATTAATACAAAGAAAAATGTTAATGTCTTGTCCTGTGTGCAAAAAAATGATGTAATAAATACAAAAAAATTGCATATTGTAACTCGACAAGGAACAAACTTAACAAGTAGTGATAACCCAAGAATCAACAAAATAAAAGAGAAAATTGTATATCTTGTTCCACTAAAAGAAAAACAAACATACAAAGAAGCAACCAATGTATTCAAAGAAATAGCACGACAAGAACAAGCTCACGACAATCGACACAACACAATAAAGGAATTAATATAGCTTGTCCACATATACAACTCAGTATCCCAGTTCATCAATTTGTTGTATGAAATAAAATGTAACAACCATGAAAAACAAACAAAGAACATCTACAGCTTAAATAAAAAAGACAAAGGTGATGCTGACCCACTTTTCAACCTGGAAATCGAAGGATACCACGTCCAATAAGTAGTGCTCAACTTTGGATCACAAGTAAACATCATGACTCATGACACTTCGGAACAAATGGGCAGACCTCGACTACATGAGTCAATCATATACCTGAAACTAGCTGACCAAGGCCTTATTAAACCTATTGGAGTCTGGAAGAACATTGACATGACTATAAAAGGAATCTTGACCAAATTCAACTTCGAGATCATTTACCCTAAGGAAGGATCCAACTCCTTCCCAGCTTTAGTAGGTCGACCTTGGGGTAGAAAGATGAAAGCATCGATATCCCTGGACAAAGAGAGAATCAAACTGAAAGGAAATGGATAAAAGGTCATTGTGCCTATTCACTCATCTCAAGAAGAACCTTGGATTGAACCTATTGATGAAGAAGTCGACGTCTGACAAGTCTACCAGATTCAAAACAATACAGATTATACAGAACCTAACATCTATGGAGAGCTTCATCTAGGTAACCAAGACTCAGTTGGTTATAATTCAGACGCAAAATTATATGATTGGGAAATCAATAACTACGAAACACAAGCAAGAGGGTGTTGGACCAATCAAAAAGTGTAGAAAAAACCCACCCAACAGTGCTCCATAGTGTCCATTGTCCCAAAAATATTTGAGAAGAAAATTAGGGAATACCCTACTTTACAACCTACCAATGTAAATACTACACAAATACCAAGATACAAGGAAAGGGAATCACCAGTCATGCATGTAGAACAAGTTTTCAAAAATATTGGTGAACATGGCCAACTTCAAAGCCTAGTAGAAACTTTTACAGGGCAAGCTGCTAGATGGTGGGATACCCATCAAATAAGACTGCAGACCTGGACAACCACTTCGAATTACTTTGTCGAAAGGTTTGGAGGAAAGAAGCTGACCCAACAAGCTCAGATACATGTATTCACTCAAGGACAGAACCCAGAAGATCATATTAAAATATGTGAAAAAGAGGGGAGAAGACTTGGATACAAGGATGAACGAGCATGGCTACACTTGTTCCCATCAACCCTCACCGAATTACCAAAAAAATGGTATAAAATGGAAGAATATAGAGATGAAACATTCTTATGGCATGAAATCAAGGAAAATTTCATTAAAGACTTCAACTTTATACCTCAAAATGAAAACTTGGTCAAAGCAACAAAACAGATTAAAGAATTTATTCAGCCGACCGAAAATAAACCCTTCAAAGATAACCGACAGACAATGAAATGTAACAATATACAAAAAAGGACAAAACCACAGTTGACAAGACTACAGTTAGAAAATGAAAATACACAAGGGAAAATATTCAAATGGAAATCAAACCATGTCGAAACAACCAAACCTATCTGTACAATCCTTAAAGTAGAAACAGCCGACAAATAGGACACCGAAAGAATGACTGCAGCCGATTTCCCTGCCACATTCTCACAGTTTAAGGAAGGAAGTCAATCGATAAATGAAGCCAAAGCCCCAGAATGGATAGACACTAAAGTCAAAACTAGGGAATTCGACATCTCAAATGATGATAGACCAAAACTGGCAAAGATTGGTGACTACTCGAGTGAAGGACAGACCACAGAGATAGTGAACTTATTAAAAGAGTTCCAAGACGTATTTGCTAGAGATTATAAATACCTCAAAGGTTTAGTCCACAAAATGGGAGAAATGAAAATTGATACTAAACCTGATGTTCGACCTGTGAAGAAAAGTCCATATAAACTAGCTCACAAATATAAAGAGATAGTCAAAAAGGAAATTGATAACATGCTTGCAGTAGGCATCATCTATCCTATCGACTAATTAGAATGGGCAAGTCCAATGGTTGTACATCCTAAGAAACATGACCCAACCAAACTAATAATTTGTGTCGATTTCAGGGGACTAAACAAAGTGACACTGACAGACCCATTTCCAACTCCTTATGCAGATGAAATCTCAAATGAAGTTGTAGGAAATGAAATCTACTCATTTACAGATGGATTCTCAAGTTATAACCAAGTGCCAATAGCTAAAGAAGACAACCTTTGTGTATGAATTTGGTCGGTCGATGGATACCAACCAGGACATGAAGCCTAGTCCAGAACCTTTGCAACCATCACGTCGACTTTCGAGAGAAATAATGATAAGGAAGCTGAATTGGTTGCACATTGGTCCTTGACTATCACTCCGACCGTACCCCAAGCCGACCTACCAGCCACTACACCGACTGAAGGAGAAGAAACTGAGGAGGACATAGCTTGACAAATTAACCAAATGTTCTCTGATGTAGACTCACCTCCTCACCCCGAGAATCCACCACTTACCCACCCTTCCCCAAACCTAGTCACCCTAGACCATTCACCAACTCCATCACCACCACCACTCCCTGACTCAGAGAAAACCCCCCCACAACCATCAGCACCAACTACGACCACTTCTCAACCCCCTGCATCGAGTCCACCAAAAGTAGTAGCCGTCCCACCTCCCCAACCAAAGATACCATCGACCACCGTCTCATAAACCAAAGAGCCCAACTCAACTTTTGCAGGTACACAGGTGCTGACACAAGTAGAAAAAGATAAGCATAAGAAGAGGAAGGAGAAACAGAAGAAGGAGCATCATGGAGAGCCATCAAGGGTCCACATCAAATTGAAGGATGCAACTTCACTAACCGACCTAGAGCTAGGACAACTTCTGAAGACCCTAGCAGGCGAAGCAAAGACAAGAAGTGAGTTGAGACGTAAGGAACTCGATGACCAAAATGTAGAACAGGTCGAGTTCCTCCACAAATGCAGGAATCTGGCCCAGTCCATCATGCCGAGCCCCATAGAGGTTGACACAGACAAACCGCTCGAAAGGGCATATCATCTATTTGAGAGCATGGTGTTCGCACTCCAAGCTCACATTTAGGAAACCAAGGAGGAACAAAAAGAAGAAACTACTAGACTCCTAATGGCATAGCACACTGCATTTTTTGAAGCCTATAAAGTGTTGCAAGATCACATGGAGGAGTCTGTCGTAACTAAAGAAATAGTGAGAGACTGGCCTAATTACTACGGGCAAGTCTATCAGCAGATTCGGTAGACTCGACAAGGGATCCAGGCATTGGAAAGCAGGAAAACCACTGAGGAAGCACTAAGGACTGCAATAGAAGAACAAATAGTGCTTGAAACAACCAAGCTACAGAGACTGGAGAGGGAAGCACATCAGTGGGTGCAACAAGCTCTCCCTAACTTGGAAAAATTCGATGTCATCTGCCCAAAGATGAAATGAATTATCGAGACTGTAGAGGAGAAGGACCAGTTTATGGGGCCCGATATGGAGAAAATAACAAAATTCTCCATTTCATAGAAGATGTCGATCTTATTAGGATTGACCACACTCACCATCGACATCCAGAAAATTTTGCAGATTTGGATAGATTTCCAACATCACCTCGCAGTAATAGCCCCCACCATTATAGAATTCTGTGTACAGAAGAGACCGACCATCAGACTTCACAGCCCACCTCAATAACTATTGCGACCAGCCAGAAAGAATTTTGTACCCTACTGTTTCTTCAGGACGAAGAAACGTTTTGTTCGTGGGGGAGATGTAGAAGGAGCAAGTCGATAAGTCGACTTGAACAATAGTTGAATTAGTCAATCAGCTGACTAAGTTGATGATCTGACTTAGTCGATCAACTGACTAAGTCGGTCGGCCGACTAAACTAGAGATTAGGTCAGCCACCTAAGGTCGTTTCGATTCACTGAACCGACAGGTAGTTATTTTGTAACCGTTCTGTAATCATATATATTAGGTTGTTGAGCCAAATGAGAACTAGTTCAGTTCCCTGTGTTGTATAGAATCATTCTTATAATATAATTTGTTAATTCACCTACTTGTTCTTATCTCTTGTCTCTGTTTTATATGTATGTTTTAGTATGTATTATTGGTAACCTTATGTGATCCGTGAGATTACAACAAATACTCTATGTGAAATAGGTTGTGCATAAACTATCAAAATAGAAATCATTCCATCTTGTTAAGCACAGTATCATACTCCATTACGTTACATCTATAGTGAAGGAAGGATCATCCAACCCTTTGAAAACATTATATTTGATGATCAATCTAAAATATTTTTAATGATGTGTCATTTGACTCATTTGGTCATCCCTACCTCAAGATTATATATTTTTCATTTTTGATATCGATATTTTATCCTCAATGATATTTTAAAAGTATTAAAGTAGTAGTATCAAATGACCCTTCTATTAGATTCACCTAATGGAAAATGAAAACATTTCATAATTGCATATATGTTCTTACAATATATAAGCATGGGCATCGACAAAACCACTTAAGTAGTGTCGTTCAATCATTCCACTTGTCTTTTTTCATAATTACTCTATGCAAAATTATACTTTGTTAAAATATTATACGGGAATTATGATTTTGAGCCATTTTTATAACACACAACATGAGAAAACCCAACAAATTCTTCAATATAGATTCGTCACTTATTACAATGTCATACAAAGATAGACAACCCAAAGATAAGACGTCTTCTGCTTCTTCTTCTTCTTCACCAATGAACTTGTCTTTCTCTTCGTTTGAGTGAACTTGCTTGAGCTTGCAATGTATGAAAATGAAGGAGGGAAGCTACCTATTTATACTAATCATGTGTGTGACCTTTTCATCCAACAGGGTTGACTTCTGGACCTACCTGAGATGACCTATCCTAAAGGGAATGAAATAATACATTTTACAATATTTTTTTGGGTACTATTGCCCTGACTTACAAAAAAGGTTTTATCTTGAATCTTACATGAAAAATTGCATTAATGGAACCTTTCGATCAAAGGGAAAACATACCCAAAAGGGGGTACAACAAATGTACAATAAAGTACAATAATAATAATACAATGAAGAATTATTCTAAAGTTATATGTACACCAACACTCCCTATTAACAAGGAAGGTATTATTTTGACCTGGTCATCAACACAACTAGATGCAATATTTGGACATCATCATTACTGGATCATCATTAATTTGGATCATCACCACTGCATCATCATCACCATATCATCATTTTTGGATCGTCATTACTCTATATCATCATTAATGGATCATCATCACAGCTGCAACAACTCTCACCTTGTTGACCATTTACTAGTGACATTTCTCGAATCTATGCATCCTCAAAATTTCTACAAAGCCAACCCTTTTTCATGTTGGATGTAGGCCTAGATCCAACTAGTACTTCATCATATATATATATACAATCCTATTCCATACTAGATGTAGGATTGAGTCCAACCATGACTTCATCATCTATAGAGCCAATCAAAATTCATACTGGATGTAGGCCCGACTCCAACTAGGACTTCATATTCTATAGAGTCAGTCCTTTTTCATACTAGATGTAGGCTCAAATCCAACTAGGAATTCCTTAACTAGAGAGTCAGTACCATTTAATACAATATGTAGGCCAAGATCCAACCAGGACTTCATCAACTACAGAGCCAATCCTATTTCATACTGGATGTAATCTTGGCTCCAACCATGACTTCACTCCCTTCTGCGATGTACACCAATTTGCATAACTCCAAGATTATCCCTAAAGTATTCTAACTACAGTCTCTTTAGAGGATTGGTCAATATATTGTCTATCTACTCATTCATTACAACATAGTGGAGCTTCACTACCCCTCTTTTCACCATATACCGGATATAGTGATACTTGATATCGATATGCTTTGACTTCTCTTGGAACATCAGGTTCTAAGAAAACTTCACACAACTCTAGTTATCATAGAGGATACACATGACCTCTAATTCGATATCAAACAAATAGGATAGTAAATTTCACATCCATACTACCTCGCAACTAACCAAACATGCTACAATGTACTCTTCCTTAGCTGTTCTCAATGCCACACTTGATTACTTCCTACTAAACCAATAAATCATATTGGATCCCAAAATGAAGCAACATATTGAATTTCTCTTCCTATCTGTGGCACTCCCTTCCCATTATGAATCAACATAACCATGTAGGTTAATATTTTTATCTATCTCATACTTGATTCCATATTAAATTGTACCCTTCGGGTGCCGCAATACATGCTTTGTAGCAACCAGGTGAACATGTCTCAGATTTGTAAAAAATTGGCTTGTGTTTTTTAAGTACATCAATGAACCAATAATCTGTCTATACATTGTGGCATCAATTGTATCTAATAAATGATCACATGGTAGCTTTAAGTTTGATTCCATGGGCGTGGCAATGTTGTTGCAATCAAGCATTCTGAACCTCTTCAAAATATCTACTGCATCCTTTCCTTAACTAAGGAATATCCCATCTGATCTCTACCACACATACAGACCTAAGAAGTAGTGCATCATCCCTAGGTCCTTCATCTCAAGCTCTGTAGAAAGTATCCTCTTTGTATCTATGATGAGCTCATCCTCACTTGTTAGGAACAGGTCATTTACATATAGTAGGAGTATCACCAGTCTTCCTCTCTCAACCTTGAAGTAGATGTTGGAATATGGTTTACTCTTGGTAAAACCCAATCTCATTAGAAAACTATCCATCCTATTAAACTGTGTCATATGTTCCTCTTCAACCCGTACAAGGAATTCTTTAATTTTCACACATAAGTCAACCTGTCATGTGTCTCAAATCCAAATGTCTGCTCCACCTACACTTTATATTCAACTACACCATTCAAGAAACTTGAAAGCTGGCTTGACATCCATTTGGTGCATCTTCCATTTCATCATAGTATTTAAGGCTAGTACTAATCTAATCGAAGTGTATCTCACTACTAGTGCAAATGTATCCTCATAATCAGTTCCTTCCTTAAAGGAGAAGCTCCGTGCTACAAATCTTTCCTTGTATTTTTCTATTCTTTCATCTGATGCATGCTTGATATTGTAGATCCATTTGGAGGACACTAAAAACTTTCCTTGTGGTCATGAGACCACTCCATAGACATCAGTATTCATGATTTACGGGTACTATTCGATCATGCAATCCTTCCATTCCTTCTTTTATGCTTCTTCATCATAGTTATAAGGCTCTTTATCAATGATGTCGCAAAGTAGTGCCATATAACAAAAGTGTGTATGTGTCATCTTTCTTTCTTTGGAAGTATCATCTGGAGAACCATATCTTCCTGCATCTTGGATAATCTCTCGTTCCCAAGATGGTATTCTCTTACATGAGTTCTTCTCATGAGGTCTATCTATCGGTATTTGTGGTTATGTCATTTCATGGTCTTCATGGTTTTCTTGCATCACTTCTTCCATAGTTGTATCTCAAGTTCTATGAGCTTCAGTTCCTTCATTTTATACGGTGTGGAATTGTCTTAATTTTTTGTAGGATGAGTCTTCATCAAAATTTACATCTCATCTATTCTCAATATTATTGAATCCTAGGAAGTATATTCCGTATGCTTTTTATGTATCATTGTATCCCACAAATATTCCCTTCTTTCCTAAAGGGTCAAGATTTGTCCTCTTTTCTTTTGGAATGTGTATGTACACAAGATAACCAAATATTATGAGATGTCTAACTTATGGTTTCTCTCCTGAGAATTCTTGTTTTGGATTCTTGTTATCCAAGACATGGTGAGGAGTTATATTATGTACATTCATGCTTGTTCTTACTACTTCTTCCCACAGGTGCATTGGAACGTATTGGTAATGAAGCATTTCCTTTGTTGCTTCCATTATTGTTCTATTTTTCCTTTCTACAATTCCATTTTATTGGGGATTGTATGGACTTATAATATCGCTCTTAATCTTAGATTCTATGCATAGGTCCTTGAATTATTATGAAGTATAGTTTTCTCCATTGTCTGATCGTAAAGTCTTGATCTTCTTTTCAGTATGGGTCTCCACTAAGTCCTTAAACTATTTTAACTTGCATAAAACTTCATTTTTTCCTTTCAAGAAATAAATCCAGGTTTTACGATAACAAACATCTATAAAATCAACATAGCATGCATACCCACTTAAGGAGTTGGAGGACACAGGGCTAGATACATCTAAGTGGATTATTTCCAAAATATCTTATGATTTAATTTCACTGTTTGGAAATGGTTTCTTTATATTATTGGCTTGATCATGATTAATGCAAAATTTTGAGCATGATTGATAAGATTATTTGTTTGCTTGGAAGATATCATAGAAACCATTGATGTGGGTTGTCGCTTTGGTATATGCCATACCATTGGTTTCATATTTTGACAATCACCTTCTGAGGCCGTGACTGATATGTATCATGTTGATCCCATAGGTAGGGTTTACTGAATAGGGCGTCGGATATGGAAAGTGGTTCCACGTCACAAAGTACTTCATATTCAAAATTATTAATGAAGTAGGTGGGTCGGCATTGTTGTGTGATCCTTAGTTCCTGCCTATCCTTCATCCGACCAATATTGTAAGGCTGAGGTTGTGGAGTGGTGACAAGACCTAATTGCTACACAAGATATTTAGAAACAAAGTTCTTCTAGCTACCATTGTCCACAATTAGATGTAATGGATTGTTCTGAACCCATATCCGTGTATGGAATAGGCACTCTCATTCCTCCTCATCAATGATGGTCGAAGCTATTGGAGTGGTCAAGTTCAAGGCCAAGATAGTTGGTCGATATGGATTAGATTCTACCAGGGTTCTATCTGACAAGTCGGATGTCGACAATTTTTCCAAAAATGTCTTTCAAGATTTTCATTCTGACGTATCATGCCATGATGAACTGTGATAATCACACCATTTCCTGGTAGTTTTATGTTTGTTGCGATCCCTCTTTTCTTTATGAAAGTTCTTCTTTTCATGATCAGGCTTTGGCAGAGTCTGCTGAGAAGGATTCTTGAACTTGTTGGAGTTGGTTGGTGACTTCTTTTTGGATGTTGACCTGTTGTCTTGTTCACAAAACCTATTTCCCCCTTTTTTTAGCTTAATATTACTAGTGTAATGAAATGCATCTGTAAGCATGCTAATAGTCGGAAACTACATCCCTTGCTGAATGTACGGGGAAAAACCACTAACGTACTTCATGATAAACAATTTCTCTTCTTCTTGGATTCCAATTCTAGCCATGAGTCGATAGAACTCTTCAGTGTAACTCTGTATGGACTGGTCTTTCTACTGCCTTAGCTCCTGCCACTTCTTATACTGTTGTTCAAGATACTTCGGTGGGTAGAAATCCTTTCGAACATATTCAAAAAAAAATTCCCATGTGTCTACGAGGTCTTATTCTTTTTCCATCTTTGTCAATAGATTCTCCCACCAGAAGTGTATGAAGGTTGAAATCTTTAAGGACGCATGATCTTTTCCACTTCAGAGAGTTAATTTACCATTTAGTAAGATTCCAATTGTTGTACCCAATTGTCTATGGATTCTGCTTCAATATTTCCTTCAAGGTTCAGTATGTCCATATTCATTTGCACTTTGAAGGGGCTGATTTAATTGGAGTGAGGACATGTCGATGATTCCTCAGAGTTCGCAGTGACTCTCAAGAGAATCTCACTGAACTGGGTGAACATTTCAGTTCACTGGAGAGCTAGTGATTTTTCTATGAGTTGCTATGTCTCGTCAGTTGCATGTCTATTATCTGCTTCTTCAACCATCTTTTCTGAAGTCAAAGGAAGTGTCTACTTTTTTTTCTAAGTTTGTGAGCGTGTTTGAACATGCATACGTTAAATAACTTTGATGTAAGTGCTTATGTAACTTAAGCTCTGAATGAAATATTGCTCTGATACCAATGATCCAAGTCGTGCCTAGGTGCACGTTGGGGAAAAAAGTCAACTGAATGAGTCAAGTTCTGTAATGGCGAAAGCATATAATATGAAACAAAAAATCATGAAACACACTAGGTCAAAAATAAATATACACACAAATCATATGCAAGAATTTGAACCAATTTATTACTTCTGCTCCATGAAAGATGGAGGAATCAGATTATGATCAGAAATATGTCTATATTACATAATGTACATTTTCATATAGAGGATACTGAGACATTTTGGTGACTACTTGATATGTTTAATTACAAGAAGTTATAACGGTTAGAAGTTCAACCATCGCTGTAAACTTGTCGGATGAACATGTCGAGGCAAACCTGTTAAAGGTGAACCTGTCATCTGGAAAGGCGAACCTATCGGTTGCTGATTGGATCATCCTTTTAAAATTCATTCATTATTTGCTTGAATATTTGGTATACCTTATGCTTATTTTCTTAAAAAAGGAAATGCTCTATAGTGTAAATGTGCAAGTCTCTAGTGCCATAGTTCACTTGGTTCCATAGTGTCATGAACCAAGTCTTGTTCTGGTTGTCCCTTCAATTTGTACAGGCCTCCCTCTTTATCTCCAATTATTGTTGCATCATCTATTTTCTTTCCTCTTGGACACATAAGTACTTGGCCATCAATGAATACAACACAAAATCCTTTTTCATCTAAAGCTGAGATAGAGAGGAGATTTTTCTTCAAAACTAGTACATAGAAAACATCCTTCATCTTCATTGATTTTTTTGAGTCCAACTTGTAATAGGCTTTTCCACTTCACTTTATGGGCTACTGATAGTCATATCCAAGTTTGACCTTGTGATATGACATGTTCTTATTTTTGATAAGAGATGCTTTGTACTGTGTGATGTGCTTGGAAGCTCCACTATCTACAAGCTAATCATTGCTTCCAAGGGTGACAATACTTGTAAGAGCTGAGATTACAACATATTCTTCATCACTTGAATAATCTTCTTATTTGTTGGTTCATCATCTTGAATATTGTGTGCATGGTGAATCTTTTTGTTTGTCTTAGAAGATCCTTTGTTTTTAGGGTAGTGTTTTGCAAAGTGACCTTTCTCATTACATGTGAAGCATCTAAGAATGGAGATGTCAGGTTTAAATCTATTATTCTTTTGGAATACTTTATTCCTTATATTAGGTTGATTTTCCCTCTTACTTTGATCTTGATTATCATGAGAAACTATGGCTTGGTCATCATCAACTCTTATATTTTCTTCTCTTGATACTAGTTGAGCTTCTTCCTGAGTGCATTCCTCCCACAGTCTGCTAAAATTGATAAGCATATTTCTAGTGCATATCCCTTCAATAAATGAGTCCCATGAACTTGGGAGACCATTCAAGGAGGTCATGACAATCTCTCCTTCTTCGACATTTTCTTCAATGGCCTCTATTTCTCCTTGATTTTAGAAACCCTAGTGAAGTATGATTGAATGGTTCTAAGTCACATTGAATATTCACATTCTTGAGTTGATTTCTCAAGGTCAACTCCCTTCAAATAGTTTGATTAATTCATCAAACACATTCTTCAAGGTCTTCAATGATGATACATGAGAAATGAGATGATCCTTGATTGAGTCTACAATGATCCTTTCGTATTTTATCATGTTCTTCTTGTGAATATCGTTGGAATCATCTCCCTTTGATTCTGGAATCTCCATAGTGACATATTTGTCCAAATCATTCTCTTCCAGGATAATATATATTCTATACTTCCACTCTTATAAGTTGTAATCTCCTTCAATATTATCCTCGAGCTTGGTGTGATTCATCATTTTGATATGAGAACCTAAAATGGAAATAGAAAGGAAATGAATATTACCTATTTGATATGCCTAAGTATCTCCTTAATCTGGCTGACCTAGGGTTCCATAGAGAAACCCTAATTTTTCAAGTTTGGAATCTTGAAATTATGTCTAGATAGAAAGATGTGTCTCCTTGAGGCAAGTTTCCTAAAGAGGTCCTTTTCCAAACACTATGGAGGGAAACTCCGAAAAAAATGCTACCCTAGTTCCTTCACATAGTGTCCCGCAGAGTCCTAAAGTATCCTGCAGTGTCCCATAATAATAAAAAATGACAGTTCTTCAAATTGAAATATTTATCCACCAAAAGATGTGTCTCCTTGAGTAAAGTTAGCGTAGTACTATTTTTTGTAAAATTTGTGGATAAAAGTACCGGTTCTTGGAATCCCTAGTTTCTGTAGATGCACAGTGCCTTCTTTTAGGGTGGATCTGATACCATGTTAGAGTTTGTATTTTAATTCAAAAATATTATATCTTTAATGTGATGTACTAGGGTCACTTAAATATAGACAAGCACAACATAAAAATATAGACACTAAGATTTTATCCTGAAAAACTCAAACGGGATAAAACCCAGTAACTTATTCAATATAGATTTGTCACTTAGTAAAATGTCAAACAAAGATAGAAAACCAAAAGATAATATCCCTTCTTCTACTTCTCCTTCTTCTTCACTATTGAACTTGTCTTTATCTTCCTTGGAGCGAACTTGCAGTGTATCCAAATGAGGGAGGGCGCCTCCATATTTATACTAATAATGTGTGTGACCTTTTTTTCCAATAAGTCCAACTTATAGACCTTATTGGGCCAACCTATCCTAGGGGGACTCAAAAAATGCATTTTACAATATTCTTTTGGGGACTATTTCCCTTACAATATACAATGGAGGTTTTAACTCAACTCTTATGTGACCAATTACATTAATGACACATTCTGGTCAGATGGAAAACATATCCAAAAGGAGGTACAATAAAAAGTACAATAAAATGCAATAATAATAATACAAATAATAAAATGAAGAAAATATTGTGAAGTTACAATTACAATGACACATTCTACCTTCTCTTCTATCATAATTACTCTTTGGACCATTATGCTTCATTAAAATATTATATTGGAATTATTCTAGATGCATTGTCGTGACACACACCGAAGGGAATTTTATATTGGATATAGTGTCTTTCCGACCCTTCATGATAAATACCCTTTCAAAGAGATTATGACTAACAAAAAGTATTGCTAAATGTAAAGGAAGCAATAAAAAGGATTGGACGACCCTTCAACCTTTTTTCTCTTGACAATTTATCCATCATTGAAAAAATTTCCAATGACTCCTTCAATCTATTTGTGGATGCCTTATCTCCATTGTTTAGAAGGACTAGGCCTTAGCTTCCTCCGTTCTGTATACTTGCATAAGCAGTGTAGTGAATACATTTCAGTCATCCATTACAAGAAAATTCTATGATCAAGAATGGGTCAGATGACCCTTTGATAAAACCATGCTTTTAGAATAGTAAAATGTATAATATAACATTGACGTCACCACAACATCCACAAAATCATATAAAGTAAATAGATTTGTTTTTCCTAAAAAATTATCGTTCCACATGACTCTGTGCAGGAAATGTCTAGTCTCTAGTTCCTTTTGTTTTCACATTGTTAAGATCATGTAAATGAGAAAATTTTACCATATTACTCTCCTTATATAAAATATAGTAAATGAGTAATTTACTAACAATATTCGGTATATGTTTCATAATTAATTAAGAAGTGGGTTTCACACAAATAGATTTGAGGGTGACAAGACACGCTCCTAATTTCACACCATTGAGTAGTTTCGTTTGCCACTTGAGCTGATTATTTAATAGATTCTTTTATAATGAACAAACATGGCATATGAAGTGAACACATACAATTGGCAGATGTGTGTTGGTGATATTTTCACTATAGAAGGTGACCACACCTTTAGAGAATAATGTCTTGTCGAATGCAATTTGAAGAATGATCCATGACCTAGGAACAACCTCCATATTGTCAATGAAGTAGAGGAAATAGGTGATGTTGTGTCCACATAGCTAAGAGATTATTTAAATTGTTATCCAAAATAGGTTCAAACAAGATCCAATCTAACGATTAATGAGACAAGTAGCATCAAAGAAAAATGATGGTCTACCTGTGAATTCATTTTTCGACCAGAATGTTGAGGGATGTAAAAAGTGTCCACATTCTGGCTAAGGGTTGTAGGAACACTTTGAAGGTATCTTCTACAATTTGAAATGATAGTTGAATCTCATTAGATGAAAACATAATTAATATATTAGATAACTTGGAATCAAGTTTCTCAAAATTCTTTCCACTTAGAATATCTAGATGGGATTTTTCTTGACATCTTTGTCCATGCCATGTGGATCAATACTTCACCTTGGGCACCATGGGGAGATAATAAAAAACACCAACCCATTGACGTCAATTAATATTGACTGTGAAAACTGATATTCCTACTACACAACCAAAAAATAAACAAGATACAAAATTTAGTCAAAACAAAAAGCTATAGTAGCATTCAATCAATCTCAAGGAATACAATATTTCGAGAGTATATGGAACTTAGCATCAATGCATCACAACTATAATTCCTCTTTGCTAAATATTAACATCATCATTTTCTTTAAATATGATCCATAATCAAGTTACTTCATTTAGATCATGTGGAGGATTATTAATATGGGCTCCATGAAATGGTTGCAGGGATAATACACGGGAAGGGATTGAATGGTAGCAACAAACACCCACAACAATTGACAATTTATTTTTAGATACTTCTAATTTGTTGTCTTATCCAGTCATAGTTGTTATCGATAAATACCTTGTCACAATGTATGTGTGTAGACTGTTGCAACATGGAAGAATTGGTTAGAAATTGTACAAGAAAATGGCTGACAAAAATATGCTCATATGGGAAACAACATATATGAAATAATAAGCACATTGAGGTAGTGAGGCCCATTTTCTTTGAGAAAATTATACTTGAAAGTATAAAACCTAACCAATACACATCAATGGTATCAATGCACATGTATGAAAAAAATATAGATATAGAAAATCCGTCCAAGGCTACATATGAAAAAGTGTCCTGGTGAAACTGGGTCATTTGGTTAAATATTTAGTCAATATTTTAAGGAGCCAATAAATCATTCCAAATCATATCTTTGGCACAGTCCTAAATGGGAGAAAAGAGAGATTTTGGGAGGGACACATGGAATGGGAAGAATCATCTCCTTGATTTAAATAAACTCAAAGAAATTAAATAAAGAATGAATTATTTGGGATTGACTATGGTATCATACTACTTGGACTCTTCCTCATCGTTTGAGTTCTTTATCAAGTGCAAAAAAGTGCCGAAATGGCCTTTGCACTTTTATTACACAAAGGAAATTTCAAAATAGTTAGCAACCCATGCCCGACATAATTTGATGGAAGAAAGAAGGTCAAGGGGAGGTTCACTACCAAGGAGTATTTAGTCTATTTTATGGAGTCAATAGATCTTTAGAAAATCAGCCATAGGGTGGATTTTGGAATCAAGATGTGAGGGGAAAAGAATATTTCTTGGCATGTATAGCTTTCCATAAAAATAAAAATATTCAGAAAAATATCTTACAAAAAAGGAAGAATTGACCCCTTGAGATGTAGTGAATATATCAAGGAATAAGAGGATGGGAACCAAATCATCATTAATATGCTTGAAAGGACACATGGAATGGGAAGAATCATCTCCTTGGTTTAAATAAACTCAAATAAATTAAATAAAGAATGAATTATTTGGGATTGACTTTGGTATCATACTACTTGGACTCTTCCTCATCATTTGAGGTCTTTATCAAGTGCAAAAATTTGTAGAAATGGCCCTCTGCACTTTTATCACACAAAGGAAATTTCAAAATAGTTAGCAACCCATGCCTGACATAATTTGATGGAAAAAAGAAGGTAAAGGGGAGGTTCACTACCAAGGAGTATTTAGTCTATTTTATGGAGTCGATAAATCTTCAGAAAATCAACCATAGGGGGGATTTTGGAATCGATATGTGAGGGAAAAATAATCTTTCTTGGAATGTATAGCTTTCCATAAAAATCAAAATATTTAGAAAAATATCTTACAAAAAAGGACAAATTGACCCCTTGAGATGTAGTGGATATATTAAGGAATAAGAGGATGGGAACCACGTCATCATTGATATGCTTGAAAGGAGGAGTTTTAACTTTTTAAGAGGCATGGGACCAATATAATATGCATGATGTATTATCTACAACATGCATCATGCAAAAAAAGGAAGAATCCTCCATTTTCAGGTCAAACAAAAGGTCTTGAGTATGCTAAAGAAACACTGCATCGAAAATGCAATCACAAGGAAAAATCAATGTCATATGGATTGACAAGTAGGTACCTAAATCAATACAAATCCATAACATATCATTATGGGCCTTTACCATATGATGCAATTTATCCAATTATTTGTTGAGTAGCGACGACCAGTGAAGGAAAACTTTGCACAGAAGTTGGGAGTTGAAGATGAGGTAGCTAAACTGTATGGTGTAAGGACTAGGGTTCAGGTTAAGAAATAGAAATTTTATTTTATTAAAATCAAATTTAAATTCCCCATCATATTGGAACCAGCTAGACATTTATAAAAATTCGAACCCGAAGGTTCAAATTCGTCGAATCTTATGACTTGGGATCCAACTAGGATTTGTGTTGTAGGAACAAAAAAAGAATTGTAATTGTGCAAAAAAAATATGCGATGGAAGGATTGGATCATGCCCATATTCATGCACATAAATTATAATGGGAAGTTATAAGAGAAATGAATCTATGAAGAAATATTTGGGGGGTCCACCATTGAAGATTATAGTGTATTATGCATTCTCATAATGTATTGGTAAAACGATAAAAAATGAAAAATGAAAAAATATAGGAGAACCTCATACCTGATATTTTGGTTTTTTATTGAGATCTCCTAACTAAGACCTCCTACAATGAGCACATGTCTTCCTTTGATAATCATAGAGAATGAACTCAATGAGGTATTCCTTCCACAAGAATGCATAATAAACATTTCCTTCCACACGCAGGAGAGTGTTCATAGTTAAAAGTTATTTCATTGTCACTAGAGAGAGTTCCTTTGTTCTCTTTACTTCCCATTAAATTTCACAAATTACCTCTTTAGTTGTCACGAGAGAACCTGCATTTGCTTTATTTACCTCTAGTGCTCAATAAAAAAGGCTAGGAATCGTTTCATCAATACCATTGGATGGATTAGAATTCCTATATGCCTTTATAATTGTTATGAATTAGTCATTATATAATAGTTATTCATTATCTTGTATTTCATTTTAGGTATTCTTAGGTGATGTAAGATTAAATTGGTTCAGAAATGCCTAAATCAGAAATACAACTACATAGAAGAGGATTCTATCACTATGTGTAGTTGTTAAGAGAGTTGATCTCCTTAGTATTTAATCAATCTAACCAAAAGAGTTGGTTATTTTTTTATATGTTAATATTGGATATAGGTTTTCAATCAAGAGTTGATAACATTGTGTACCAAGTGTTCACATTAATGTGTTAAAAATTATATGTGTGCATTGATCATGGAATCCTTTAGAAGTATCAAGTTAACATCATGAAAAATCACATAAAACAAATTTATATATGCATCATATATAAAATAATTAATAGGATTGTATATTAATATCTCTTAATTAGAATATTAAATATGACTACAATTAATTAGATTTTAGATTATAGTTTCATGAGGATGCCAATGGAGAGAATTCCCTTGTGTAATGATAGTGTTTGATAATGTGATGCTAGGGATCATGTTATTCATAAATCCTATATAATAGCATTCCATTAAACATGAGATGGTTTATCATGGCTCTTGTTCCTACACTAGGGTTTCTACCCTAGTAAAAGACATGGATAACTAGTTGTCCTTAATTAAACCTAATATTAATAAATATTATATATAAAATAGTATAGGAATAGGTTCGATAAGAAATATATTAGATTTCATGAGGATGTTCATGGAGAGACTTATCTTGTGTGATATTTATTCCTATGACTTTATCATGTGATTCTAGGGTTTGTGCTATGTAGGTGAACCCTATATTACGACATGAATTTCAAGATGATCTAGGTTATTATGGCTCTTATCCATGCAATATGGTTTATACCATAGTAGAAGACATGGGAAATTATATTTATTTAATTAAACCTAAAGTTGGTGTGTGTGTGTGTGTGTGTGTGTTCAGAAAAGTAAGACATCAGGGTTCATGGAGAGAATTATCTTGTGTAATTCTATTGTTTGATCATGCGATGTTGGGGCTTGCATTATGCATGTAAACCCCAGAGAATAACATGACGTTAAATATGATTTTGCTTAATATATATATTTTTGTAACACTAGGCTAGAATTTAGGGTTCATTAATATCTCTAAATGAAACCCCTATTAGCATTTAGGAAATATATATTTGCAATGCCTTTTGAAGGACACCCTTACTAGTGTGTGTCTAGTTCACTAAAGACTAAAAAGAAGAATTAAATTGATGGGAGCTAGGAAATGTAAAATAAGCAATAAAATCATGTATGAAATAGTTCATTTCATCTTTTCAATATTTTGGTTGGTGGTCTTGAAAACACCATTGTTTTTATTGATCATGTGACACTAGGGTTAAATCACGCGATGCTAGAATTTGTTCTACGCATGTGAGAATAACATAGAATTGAAGATGATATAGGTTATTATGGTTATTGTTATACCACTAGGGGTTTTACCATGGAAGAAGAAATGAACCTAGTTGTATTTCATTAAACCTAAAGTTGATCAATATTATGTATAAAATAATATGGTAATAGATTTAATGAGAAAGACATTAGGGTTCGTGAGGATGCTCATGGAGAGAATATTCTTGTATAATTTTAGTCTTTAATCATGTGATGATAGGGATCATTTCTATTCATAACCCTATATAATAACATGAAATTAATGTGACATGGTTTATCATGGCTCTTGTTCCTACACTAGGGTTTCCCCTAGTAGAATACATGGAGAAAACAATTAAGAGACCAGGAATTAAATAGGTTGGTGATTTGAAAGGGCTCCCTCCATTAGTACCTAGATATCCATTGAGGCTATGAAAGTGGAAAAACAAAATCTCAAACATAGTTTCTAACTAAATCCTTTTTAAAATATACTCTAAGACTTTTCAAAAATTACTTGTGGTGAACCATGCCTCAACAAAGTTCTTTTGGAGAATTTATTGGTCATTGTATGATCCTAGTCTAGATTTCATGGAAACTTTAGTATATTTATCGTCATAAGTCATTGAAGTTAGTATAATACCTTACATTCCTAAGTATTCACCATATTAAAAACAATTCTAGGTCATGGACCCATAAGGGCATGTGTCCATAAGTGCATCTAATGCCACAAGTCCAATGGAATCAAAAGTTTATTGATCGAATTATCGATTATTAGATTATTGTAGGTTTCAATTCATTTGCTAAATCCATTTAGGGACACTTGGTGAACAATTTCCCATGGCATAAAAACAAATCCGAGTGACAAAAATGAGTGCCATAACCTCTTGCAATTTGTTTTACTAAGGTGGACATGACCACAATTCCCACACACTTTGTTGCCTAAATTTACATAAATTTACCATGTAATACAATAATTGCACTGCACATTACTCAACAAAACCATAGTTTTTAAAATTGATAAATATGACAACTTCTGGGCCATGGAACCACAAGAAACAGGTGTCCCTAGATGAAATCCAATTCCATGAGTCCAATGGAATTGATTATTCATATATCTAAATCATGGATATCAAATTATGCCAGGTTTCAACTCACTTTCTAAAGCCATTCATTGGTGAATCTCCTCCTGAAGCATAAAATCAATTTGTGAGATATAACTAAGTACTGTAACCTCCTACAAATTGTTTTGGGAAAGGTGGACATGACGAAAATTTCCACATGCTCCACTGGCTGATTTTCAAAAAGTTTACCATGTAATGCATAAATTTCACTACATGTTACTCATCAAAACCCTAGTTCCAAAGATAAGTTAATAAGACAAATTTTGATCCCATGGGAGGTGGATTTCCCTAGGTTCAATATAATTCCATGAGTCCAATCGAATTCATATTTCATCAATCTGAGTCCTATTTATCAAATTATGGAGGAATTCAACTTGCTTCTTGAATCCATTTAGGGACACTTGGTGAGTCTCTTCCCAGAGAATAAAAACCAATTCAAGGGAAAAAAATGAGTACCATAACCTCCTACAAGTTTTTTTAGGTAAGGTGGGAATTAACATAATGTCCACTAGATGTAGTTTCTAATATTCCAAAAATTACCACATAATGCTTAAATTGCACTACATGTTACTGAGAAAAACACTAGTTCTGAAAATCAATGAATAAGACAACTTTCGGGTCATGAACCCATGCGAGGCCAATGTCCCCAGGTGAAGTTCAATTTTATAACTTCAATAAAATTGATGGTTTGCATATTTGAATGCCAATTAATAGATTACAATGGGTTTCATCTCGCTTTCCAAAGCCATAATAACTTGATGAATCTATTCACGTGAAATAAATAACAATCCAAGTGACAGAAATGAGAACCATAACCTAATTAAAGTTTTTTTGGGAAATGTGGACATGAACATAATGTCCATATGCTTCATTGGATAATTTTCCAAAACTATACCATGTATTCTAGAAATTACACTACATGTTACTAAGAAAAATCCTAGTTCCAAAAATTGGCAGATAAGACAACTTTCAAACCATGGAACCATTGGATGTGGGTGTCCCTAGGTGAATTTGATTTCATAAGTCCAAAAATATTGATGGTTCATTGATCCAATTTCCAATTATTAGATTACAACAAGTTTCAACTCGCTTCCTAAATCCATTTAAGGACACTTGGTGAGTCTCTTTCTGGGGCATACAAAACAATACGAGTGATGAAATTGAGTATTGTAACCTCTTGCAAGTTGTTTTTGGATACATGTACATGATCACAATGTTTTCATGCTCTAATTTCTTAGTTTCCAAAAATTTACCATGTAATGCAAAAATCGTATTGCATGTTATTGAGCAAAACCCTAGTTTTGAAAATTAGCAAGTAAGAAAACTTTTGGGTCATGGACCCATAGGAGGTAGGTTCCCCCAAGTGCAATATGGTTTCACAATTAAAAATAAATTAATGGTTCATTGATATGAGTCTCATTTGTCATATTATGGAAAGTTTCAACTCACATCCTAAATCCATTTAAGGAAACTTGGAAAATCTCTTCTTAGGGCATAAAAAACAATTTGAGTGCTGATACTAAGTACTATAATTTATTGCAAGATTGTTTTGGAAATATGGACATGACCATAATGTCCCCATTCTATATTGGTTGAGTTTCCAAAAATCTACCATGTAATGCAAATTACCTAGTAATTGCACAGAGAAGCACATTTCTAAAGCTTAGGTGGGGGGATGTGTCCGTCTGTTCCAAATAATATATCTGACATAAAATAAAGAAGTTAAAAAAATAGAATTAAAAAAAATTATATCTGATATGAAAAGTAGAATGATGATGATGATGATAATTAACATCCACTGAGACCAACTTTGGTCTATTGAACCTTAAGAAGGATAATACTTGGTTTACATTAAAATCTTGCTCCTATGCTCAAAAAGATTTCCAAGAAGCATTCCAATCTCACTATATCTTTGGAAAGTTAGGATATTATAAAGGTTTGTATTATAACAAATAATATGAATCTCAAATATAATGTGGGTGTAAGTAGGGCACTCTTAAGAGAAAGTGATTTTCATCCTCAACTCTCATAGACTCACACAGATGGAAAACCCTTTCTGCCCATGGAGTTTTAGGACTAGACGAATGCCCTATTTATCTATCACGTTTATGAGATTTCATTCAAATATTAGAGATATTAATTTTCTTTTTTGAGCTAGTTACTACCGAGAGATACTTTTGATCTTCCAAATTAGGATTAATGACCTCCTTATATTATCTTAATTTTCTCTTAAGCACTAAATTTTCCTCACAACACAATTTCTCTTTAAAATTAGAAGTAATAATATTTTTGACATTATCAATGTTCTACAAAATGTTGTTTTCATCAATGCCCCAATGGTTTAACAAATCCATGGTATCTTTACCCCAACATCGCTTGAGGTGTAGTTGGTTTTTACTTGATTTTAAGTCAATTTTAGGAAGTCTCTTGTTTCCCATGTTATTTATCTTATTCTTGTACATAAGCTACCAAGTCACATCCACACTCTCGATGGCGGAAAGACCCAATTCTATGAGGAGAATAGGATAAGGCGTATTTCTTTTTAATTTTTAGGTTACAAGTTATAAACTGCTTCTGAATTTGCTCAATCTTCCTCCAAGATTCTATAGAAATGTTGGACCCCCATACTTCACTACCATATACGATAATAAGGATGACAATATTTTCAAAGATGAACTTCTTTTTATCCCACATGACCAGATTGGATGATTTATAGTTATTTTCAAGACCAAAATAAGCTTTCCACCCTCCATTAATCCTTTTCTCAATGCTATAGTTCCAATTGAGCTTGTGATGAATATAAATTCTGAGATACTTGTAAGAAATCACTTCCTCTATATTTCTATTATCATAAATAAAGTTGCATAGGTGTCTTAGACTTTATAATCATTATTTTTTTCTTATCGGTGTTAACAGTCATACCCATGTTAGAGAAAAGATATCTAAAAATTCTTAATTGCTTATTGAGATCATAAGGATGCCTTACCATAAGAACAATATCATCAACATAAATTAGGAGGATGATAACTATCCCAACTAAGATTTTACCCGTGCAACTTGCTTCTTCTAAACCGCTTTCTAGCTTATCAATGTAAATGGAAAATAGGGTAGGGGAGGGGGGAAGCCTTGTGTAATTCCAAATTTACAATATATATCCATTGTCCACCCCTCAATATTCTTAAGCCTGGAAATTACCTTTTCGTATATAAAACTATCAGATAATCTCTCAACTCAAAAGGAACATTAAGCTCCTCTATCCTAGTCCACAGGTTATTTCTAGGCATTTTCTCAAAATCTTTTCTAAAATATACAAAGTAACAAAATAGGCCATACTTATTATTACAACATTCCTCTGCAATGATCCTAAGTGTAACGAGGTGGTATGTGGTTGAATGATGCCTTCTAAAATCTTTTGGGACTTTAGCTCGCTTACCTTCCATTTGTATCCATTCATTGATCTTCTTTTATAATATAATACCATATAACTTAAATAAGAAAGGGATAATCATAATAGTCTGATAATTAGAGGGGTCATTTTTATCACTACTTTTGAAAATAAAAATAATGAGGCTTTGATTCCAAGGTGTAGGAAACCCTTGCTTGACCTCTAGACTAAAGAGTTTGTAGATGTGCGGGATGAGGATAGGCCTTCCAATTTTTAAAATTTCCACTTGGCAGCCTTCAATGTCTTTGGATTTTCCATTTGCTAAGTGATTAGCCCTGAAATCTATGTCTTCTAATAAAAAAACTTCTTTCATTGTAAGAAGGGTTTGAATGTTATCTCCAATATCCAGGGATTCATAAAGATTTTTAAGATAGGAATTCCAATCTTTAAAAGAAATTTTATTGTCTTCTTTTGTTTTGCGAGTTAGAATTTGCCTCTAGAATTTCTTAGGAGCCACCTCTCAAAAGTGTAGGATATTTCCCTACCTTTTACTTAGATAATAGTTTTTTTTCTTTTAATTAAGATTTGTAATTATTTATCTTGTCCATTTTTATCGAATATGTAGTGTCTTGTTTATTTTTTCTCGCATATTTCACTCTTGATCATACGAAGCGTTGGCTCTTTTATTGCTTGTTTTAGTCGAGACGTCAATAGAGAACTTGTTAGTGGATCACCAGAGGGTTTTAGAAAAATTATGGTAGACATTTTCTATATTCTCCATACTAGATAAAGGAAACAACTCATTTTTAAGATCATGGAGAAAAATGTTTGCTTTATTTTTATTGAAGATCAAATGTTTTTGGCAATGATATTTTTCCTTCTTAGGATCGCTATGCATGGAGATATTGAGATTTATAATTAAAGGTCTATGATCATATTCTGGATCATGGTTGTTGAAAATGTTGAAATAAATTAATTTATTGTATAGAGGGATATCATATATAACATAATCTACCACACTACTACCAAGGCAATGGATACAAGTCATCCGGCTAGAATTTGGTTTTTTGTGCGACCATTACAAATGATAACATCTTGAGCACTACAAAATTTGACCAGCTCATAACCGAATAAAATCTCACCTAGATCTTCAAAAATTCTTGTGTACCTATTAGTTAGTTCAAGGTCTTCGTGTAATATTATAGCCGACATAAAATAAAGAAGTAAAAAGAGACGTAAAAAATTACTATAGCCGACATAAAAAACTAGAAACATAAGAAGTAAAAAAAATATTATAGTAGATATAAGAAGTACAAACATAAGAATTGAAAAGAATATGACAGCGAACATAAAATATAGAAAAAATATAAATACAAATAAGAATGTGTGGCCTACATAAAAAATAAAAATAAAAATAGAAATGAAGAATCAAAAGGTCAATCGGTTTAAATATTTAAAAATATAACAATTGCCATAAAATAAATATATACATATTTCAAGAAAAATGCACCATTAATTGTTATTTCAGCGACAGAAATGAAATCGTAATTTGTTGAAATTTAGAAATAATAATAGTTATATTTGATAACTAACTATAACTCCAGAAAGAAAAAAAGGACTTGAAGTAAAAAACAAGATGTAAAAATAATTATTATAGCCGACATTAAAAATAGAAATACGAGAAGGAAGTAAAAATATTAGTTTGGCTGACATAAAAAGTAGAAACATAAAAAGTAAAAAAATATTTTAGTGGATATAAGAAGTAAAAACAAAAAAGTAAAAAAATATATTATAGCCAACATAAGAAGTAGAAAAAATAGAAATAAGAACTAGATCTCAAATTGAGTTTCGATAAAACCATTTGCATTACCATTAAAATGATGACATTACCAAGTATCTACCTAATATGTTTTCCAATAGAAATGGTAGGTAGCATTCAATAAAAAATGACTAGCAAGAAAAAAAATGGAAACCTATAATCAATCATGCATATATAACATACATTCTCTCTTAGAATGCACTCTGGATGAATTCTACTAAAAAGATTATTATAGTGGANCATCCACTCTTGAAATACTGAGGTTTGAAATGTCCTTTATTGAGTGCATATTTCAAGAACAATATTTACCCTTTAAATGGTTAATGTACAACCCTTAATAGCCATAATTCTATTTTCACTTTTTCCAAGACATGGATGTATATAATATTACAATACAAGCAGTTATGGCTTTGGAACTTTCCTCTAAAAATTAAAATTTTCATCCGGCTCTGTGTGAGTGATAATATTAGCACTTGGGATAATTTGTCTAGATGCGGGTGGATGAGTCTGCACTCAATGTTGTGTGTGAAAAAATGGGCAAGAATCTGTGAATATTTTATTCATTTCCTACTCATTTGCTCAATCCATCAAATCTGTACTCCGCTCCATACATGGGATGTATTTCACTTGGGAATATCACACATTTTTGGAGAAACTTAATCTTTGGACTGTAAAGGTTCATTCTTTGTTGTATTTACCTATTTTTTTATATTTGGTGCATCTGGAATACATGAAACTGTGCTAGATTTGATGATATTGTTCCTAAGGTGGACTTGGTTTACAACTAGATCCTGGATTTTGTTTTTTCCTTTCTTGTTGAGGAAAAAATAAGATCACCTCAGAATATTGGTCCTGCTCTAGTGGCC
The DNA here is from genome assembly GCA_001517045.1 of Pseudotsuga menziesii. Taxonomy (NCBI): domain Eukaryota; kingdom Viridiplantae; phylum Streptophyta; class Pinopsida; order Pinales; family Pinaceae; genus Pseudotsuga; species Pseudotsuga menziesii. Next base: position 843,272 of record LPNX010515599.1, read on the forward strand.
ACCTTTCCCTCGGGTTACTTTGATGGAGCGACCACTTCTTGTATGGGTGGATCTGGTTTCACTTTACATAACAATCCTTCTCACTACTTCTAGGAAAAGTTGGGATGTGGTTTCAATGCTAATACTCGGGTTGAGTTGTTGGATCTTTGGTCTCTTTTGTTTTTTGTTGCCTCTGGTTTTACCCTCCCTCATGGTTTGGTGGGAATCACAAGTGGTTATAAATTAGGCAAAGTCGGAGGCCTGTTTGGATGTGATTGATCTAGTTCACTGGTGTGAATGTATAGAAGCCATAAAATCTTCCTTTCTCTCATTAAATTTCTTGCACATATATAGGGAGCACAATTCAAGTGCTGATATTTTATCCAAGGAAGCACTTACTCTCGATATGGGGGAGCTATCCTATCTAGAAATATTGGAAGCAGAGTTGATTGGGAGTGATACTATCTAGTTGTTTTATGGATGAGTACTTCCTTCACTGTGGCTTTACTTATCTTTCTCATAAATATTGGATTTTTATTCACTACATAAGCCTATGCCTTGTTTTGTCTTTATGAGTATTTTACTCTTGGAATCCTCTTTTTTTAAGTTGGAGGGGTCTCCATTTTCCCCTCAAGTGCTTCCTTGGATAAACTGCCAGGGATTTATATGTGTTTCATGTCTATGTGCTGAGATTTTTTATGTTTTAAAGGATGGATTTGGTCTAGCATGGTATGAGTCTGAGTTTTTCACCTGGAAAACTATTGATGGTCATAGTTATGCCAGATGTGTTATGATACTTTTGTATCTTAGTATTGTATCGTTACCTTTGATTCGAATGAATATAAAGGAACTATTTTTTTCTTCTTGAAAAAAAAATATAGTATAACAATACATATTACAAGTCAAATAATTTTAGATGTCAACATTTTTGGAAACTTTAAAAATAATAATAATGTCAATAAATTTACAAAATAATAATGTTACATCATAAATATTTGAAATTTACAAAGCATCACAAAGCCTTCTTAGATTAATTGTGTAAATATTGATTAATTGGTTAACATGACATATAATTTCAGCATATTAGATCAATCTCTATGTTTTTAGCATAGAATGGATCTAGGCATATATATATCACTCTTTACATTTTACACTACAGTTTTTTCAGTTAAGATCTTAATAAACCCTTATATTGCATTGATTTCACAATCAACAATTAAATGTACATTCTCCTTATAGCTGTTGTCTAATTAAGTTTTTTGTTTCTTTGTTTTTAGCAACAATGTTGCAAACACTACAACAAAATACCCTTTTTGGGGTGGTTCTTCTAACACCCACCCCCCCTCGCAAAAAAATAAATAAATAAAAGGTATTTGGGGGATGTTCTTAAAAACCCCCCTTAAAAGTCAAGAGAATTAGACTTTTGGGGGCGTTTTTTTTAACCACCCCAAAAGTCCAATTCTCAGGATTTCTAGGAAGGGTTTCAAAAAGACCCCCTTTAAAGGTGTTTTTCAGGACCCCCACCCCAAAGTCATGAGAATTAGAATTTTGGCAGTAGTTGTTTTAAAATTTCCCCCACAAGTTAATTTCTCATGATTTTCGGAGGGTTTTTTTAAAGACCCCCCTAAAGACATTTTCAAGGATGTTTTTAAAAAATAGTCCCAATAAAATCCTTGAGAATTTTACTTTTGGATATGGTTTATAAAAGATCGCCTCCAATTGTTAAATTCTCATGACCTTTAGGGGGGGCTAGAAATAGTACTCCAAAATATATGTTTCAAGGATTTTTTTCGAAAACCCCCATAAAAATCAGAGAATTTTACATTTGGAGGTGGTTTTTAAAAGACTGTTGCAAAAACTTCAATTCTCATGGCTTTCGAGGGTGGGTAGAAGGACTGCCCCTAAATATATTTTTCAGGTATGTTCTCAATATCCATCCTCTCAAAGAATACTAAAATTTACCACTAATTATTATATAATTGACCCCTAATTAACCTCATAATTGACCACTAATTACCCCCAATTATCACTAATTGCATCAAAATGACCCCTTCGTGACCACTAATTACCCATAAATAATCCATGCTTACCAATAATTAACCCTTGATAACCTCTAAATTACCCCTACATTTTTCAAAGGAAAACCTCGTGGAAAAACCTATTGGATTTTTCCAAACATTCATAGATGGAATATTCCCTAGAAAATCCATCGATGTAGACTAGTGTTCCTCACACACAATTATTCGAAATGGGAACATGCTACTATAAACCTAACTAAATTCCCAACATCATGGACAACCACTAGTTTAGCTAAGCCCTTGGGATTAAAATGTCCCATACTTACCCATAATTGACCCATAGGTACCATTAATTTCCCCTAGTTAACCCATAATTGACCCCTCATTACCACTAATTATATCCTAATTACCCCATAGTTCACCCCTTATTAGATAGTAATTACCCCTAAATAATCCATTATTACCAATACCTAACCCTTGATAACCTCTAAATGACCCTTAATTTTTTCCAAGAAAAACCTCATGGAGAAACCCAATGGATCTTTCCAAACATTCATAGATGACATATTCCATAGTAAACCCATCGATGTAGAGTAGTGTTGGGGAAAATATTAAAAAAATTATAACAAATATCCAATGATTTAATTGTCAACCCGGAGAGAGCGTAGACTTGTGAGGTACATACAAAATATATGCAGGGGCAGAGTGTCACTGAACTTAATCTATAACCAAAATTGAATATAAGTTATGAAAATAGGAAATGACATAAAAATAAATCTAATTGTAGAAAACATGAAACTGCATAAATTAACTTGATAAAGAAAGATTGAAATTGCATGAAATAAACTGGTATAAAGCAATCGAAATTAACTTGTGAGCTCACGGTAAATCTATACAACTAATTCATAAGCAAAACATAACAACTCATAAGAAAGAAAGTGTTGAAAATCTATATTAACATGGAAGAGTACATGATTTGCATCAAAGCATAATCTCCATTACAATCAGAAATCCATCCTATGACTAACTCTAAACTATTCTCTACTTCCAAACCACTAGAGAGGCCTCTAACCCAAATGAGGAGAGAGCTCTCCTATTTATACATGAATTCAAGATAAGTGATCATAATTACAGATCCACTATTCTCTCAACTTATCCCCCAAAATCTTCAACAAATATACAACTCATCCCTTCAAATCCTCAACAAATCTACAATTCATCCCTCAAAATTCTCAACAAATATTGGATGAGATATTCTCTCCACACTTCCATGATCTTCTCCTTGAAGTTAGCTCACATCTAGAAGATGAAATTCGAATCTGAAGCTAGGTGGTCACTTTTGAGCTTGTTAAAGTCTTCAAATACACTTGTAAGCATCACCAAACTCACCCAACTTTAAAGTATAATGAAAATATGTTATTTTTCTCAATAATTAACCATAAATTCACTCAAAATACTCAAAAATAAATGATTTGGAAAATGGTAATATAAACCCATATTTATTATGAATGTGGTAAATATTAATGGTTTTATGGAAGGATAAGATAGGAATAAAGTATCAAATGGTATAGGAAAGAGGAATAAAATGTGGTCTTTTTGCGGCTCAACATTCCCCCCAACTTGACTATTTGCATGTCCTCATGCGACTATGCATTGATTCTCTTTTTAAAACTTTTTGGATTTGTAGCTAAGGCTTTATATGGTGATGGTATGTAATAGTAAATCGTTCCATGATTTTGAAATGCATGAGTGGCATCAATTTTTCTCATGGTTGGTTCTTGTGTGACAACCATAAGTGTAACAAGTGTTGGTTATTGTGTTTAGAACATTTGCTCATTTACTTTTTATATGTTTTTTCTTCTTCTTGCTGCAATACATAAAATTTATGCATTAGAAATGATAAACCATCAATGTGTATTAGAAAGCCCTTTTCTTCATATTATGAATCATGCCAATATATTTATAGCATAGTTTGGGAAAGACATGTTGATTAAGGGTAAATGAGATGATGAATATGTAAAATGGTAATGAATACTCCCACCCCCCACCCACCCCCTCCCCCTCAACTTAAGATGTATTAGGCTTATGAAAAGGAGAAAGGGAATATAGTGAGAGAATTCTTCCAAATTCATTTATTTTCTTAGCATTTAAGGAATTACATGGCTAAATATTAGAAAACAACATACCTCCACTTACCCAAAAAGTTGATGAATTTATAAAATAGGAATGTGGTTGTTGTTGCTGAATCATAGAGTGTGAAGTGAAGGATTTGAACTGCTGCTTGGTTGGATGAAGTGATAGATGAAAGCTGAAAGTAGAATAGTGCTACTCAGATATGGCTGGAAGTGTGCTGCTATAAAACTACTGATGGAGTCATGCAAAATATATAGTCTTCACCTGCTACAAAACCCGATGGTACAATTCTTACCATGCGAATAAATGTGTCGATGTCGAACATGGAAAGAATTCATTGGATTATTGACCATTGATAAATTTCGTTAACCAATGTGAGGCAATCTCACCATTGATGTCAATGAGTGCCAAGGTACCTGTTGGCTGGATTTTCCGACTAAGGCCAACTAAGGAGAACTAACCCATACAAGGCGCTTACTGCAACCCCCGATATGTTTGATATGGCTAATTCTCACGAGAACAAAGGAACCGCTGCCTTATATTTTTTTTACTCTTTTAAGGAGAGTTTTACCATCTTAACATAGGAAAAGTATTTCCTAAATTAATTAATAAAAACTAAACTAAATTCTAGTTAAAATAACTAAACTAAAACTAATTACTTATTTACATACTACACTAAATTATCTATAAAGAAAATGTATATTTAACCACTAAAGATCTATTTAAATTTTAACTAATTATGTCTAATCTATGTTTTTCTCTCTTAAGGAGAGTCTCACAATTGGATCTTAAGGATGACTATTATAAAATGAAAACTAAGATTTTCTAAAATATGAATTTCAAAAAACACAAAACACATAGATTTAGCAACTACTAAATGACACAGATTAATAGCTGCTAAACTATAGCTTTCTAGTCATGAAATAAAACTTAAAAACAAAAATTTAATAAATCTATTCTATTCTAACTATTCTGCAGCATAGGAGGAATTTCAAAAGATTGTGTTAATAATCCATTGACTGTATAAACAATAGAAACTTTAAAATAACTAGGAAAGGAAAACTTATCACAGCTATCATAATAACTTTCCATTGAAAATAACTTCATGACAAAAGAATTATCAATGAACAATCATTAATAATTCTTGTATCATAACTATCAGCAAACTATTAGCATCTAACATTTAAATATTCAATTTTAAAGATATTTAACTTATCAATTGATTACCTATAGAAATACGAGTTATTCAATTAATATGCTAACTGTATATGTAATATCATTCAATCAAATTATTAGTAACAACTCAATAATATGATATAAATAATATTAAAATCAAATATACAAATGCGTTTTGATTTGAGTTATTGAAGAAAAATTCGTACACTTATCACAAAGTATAAGTGTAAATGAATCAAACAAAGAAGATCACTATTGAAAATATATTTAACAATTTATAAAACTGAATCAAAAAAATATGATACCAATTTGATAATCAGTGTTGAACAATCATAATAACAACAACGATCATAAGCTTGTGACACTGTTAATGATCTGTAATCCCAATGTATCCTCTTCTTTCATGTACTCAAATCCCCACAAAACACAAATAATAAAACCAGAGACAACTCAAGCTTCATACAGTATTTTGCTGGCAGCAACGCCTCCACTCTACTTGCAGACATCAAAATTTACAAAATAGAAATAGAATACAAAGATGAAGCTCACTCTATTCTGCGGAGACCTTCCCCCCCATTTAGTAGTCGAATCCCCTATTTAAATAGGCATAATAAACCATACCAGTCTCCAGAATTCGCTCTCACAGCTGGACGCAACAGGAATATCTAGAAAAATTCAGCTTGATCAGGCCCGAAAATATCCCAACTCCTTCACCATTTCTGGAAATGGCCTCCTATTAGATGTAAAATACCCCATTTGGGAAGTGGGTTTTGAACAGAATCATCCACTTCTTCACGGTTCGGTGGAAAATTGAGCCCGAAATTAGCCTCTTCCAACTGATGCGTGATTCTCCATTTGATGAACTGGTCAGATGAATGTTCAAATTCTCGACCTCCTCAAATTAGAATGGTAACGTGGATCTTCTTTGCTAGATATAATATTCAACCACTAAAGCTTGCTTTATGATTTGAGTAAAACACTATTACTAAGATAAAAACATATATGAATTCAATCACTGCATCATTTATGCTTTATATAGAATGTCCCTCACAAACCTGCACCAACAGTAAAACACCGATAAGTAATTTATTCAAATCATATAATAATATTTTGTTAAAAAGTGTTGTAAAAGGTAAAATATATCTCCCTCTTCTCGGATCCTTTTCAACACGAATTCTATGTAGTTAGTTGAGCATCTCTATAGCAATGATTCTTCGGAATTGGTGTGATCTTTGACGCGTGTGGTCTGGTGGAACCAACTGATGATGCTCGGTGATCTTTACTTTCTCTTTGACCCTTTAAACCTCTTTATTGAACAAATGGAAGCTGATTTTGTGGCAAGTGGTGTAACAAATGTCTTGATTGGCAAATTTATTTTAATTGAAACTTGATTCTTTGCAATAATTTCTCCTAATCCCGATGATCCAGTGATTCTTTTGATGACATGATTCTCCTTAACTCATAACTCGAGTAAAGGACCCTTGAATTCTCTCTGGTGCAACTTCCTCGGAATTTTGGTGGAGTTTATTCGCAGCCAGATGATAAACTTGAAATCTTTTGTTTCATTGCATAGTCTCCATTTTTCCTTCACACCCAGAAATAAAAATAGCATTCAACGGTAGGCTCAAAATCTCTTCACCATGCATCTTCCTTTAATGTAATAGATCTTCTCAAAATTTGTGATGATTTAATAACGTAGAAAATTATATAAATATGTAATGATAAAACTTGACCACCGTTGCTTTTAACCATTCTGTTTGCTACATATCAAAACATTAATTTTAAAACAAATCATACAAACAAATAAACTACACATAGATATTTTATGTGAATAAATAAGTTTCAATGTATTAATATTGCATTTGTATATTAGTAAAATTAATATATAAATGGAACTTTGAACTATATATATTAAAAAAAACTCTATGTAAGTTTGTTTTGGAATAAATCCAATCATAGACAACAAAATCATGGGTCTCACTCCACTAATATTCTACCTCGTGTTATCATACCATGATTTTCATGTGAATGCTAATTTTGAAGACACGAATTGTTTTATAAATAGTTAATGAAATAGGTATGTGTCAATTTAAAAATATCGGATTTAATAATTGACAATATCTCAAGTTTCTCAACCTTTTTTAACTTTCTATAAAACTAAATTCACCATTGATAAAATAATCCCTTTTTATGAGCATGCCTAATAATTTTGAATAAATTGAATAAAATCATTTTATGATTAAAAATAAAGATTTGGTTTATGAGAAGAAAATATAATAACCTTTGATGTTAATAGTGTGTCATATTATATCAAAATCAATATTGCTAATATAAACATTGTCCTAAAATTAAGTTATATATAATTAGACAATGGTAATAACTAAAAATACTGATTTTCATCGATAATAGACACAATATAATTATTTAGAATAGGATTATATATGACTAAACATATTTATTAAAATATTCATATGGAAAAAGATTTAATAATATCTCAAAAGACAAATATTTCCATATATATGTAAATGTTTAATAAGCCATAAATACCCTATTTAAAATAAAGAATAAGGTTGATCTGTTTAAGGACAAAATACAATTATGTTTTGTGAGAAAAAATATTTGATTTCAAAATAAAAATTGTTGACATATTTTAAATTCTATCGAAAAATAAACCTTAAACAAAGTTCTAGATATTTGTCCTAGAATTAAATAATTTAAGAAAAAGACAAATTTTAAATCAAATGATTAAGGTAGATAAAAAATTTGATGAACCATTCATATTGAAAACTAAAAATATGATCTCACTTTTGATATGTATAGTGAACTTAATGCAATTAAGCCAAACCAAGATATGTAGTCAATGTAAACAAGCTAAAAATAAGGGATATGTAATCAAGATATGTAACCAGGAAATCAAGAAGCCAATAAACCAAATCAACATAGATGATTCATTTCTCATGACAACCAAGCTAAAGAGCAAGCAGTGCATAGAGTGAAGGATTTATGAAATCTCTTAGTAAAAATAAAAGAAAGAACACTAAAGAAAGTATTTACAAAATTTACGAGGGTCCCTTTATTTCGCAAAAAGAAAAAAAAAATCAAGGGGAGTTGTTGGGGTGCCAACAGGTTGACAAGATATACCTTTTAAAATTTATTGCTACCTAATTAAAACTTTATTTAATCCTTTAAAAGAAATAAAGACATTCACGATTATGATTAAATATCTAATCAACACTTCCTTGATGTCTAGAATCTATTAGATAAACACATAACCATTTCTCATAATAATTTAGAAGACATTAAAATATTTCCTCAAGAACACTACAATCACATATGAAGCTAGAACAATTATAAGCTTTTATATGTTCCAATAACTCATTATAACCAATATATGTCTTTAGATAAATTGGAATCAGTTAACAATATTATCATGACAACATAAGAGTAGCTTATCTAACTCAGTAGAAGACTGGCAACTGAAGGCTTAACCGCAACATTCCACCCAACCTTCTAGCTCTCCATCCAGTGTATATCCTTTTTTCGAGAGGTCATCCCCAAGCTAGGAAAGAATCCACTAGGGTAGAGAATCGTTTACCGAGAGTAATCTCACTCTTACAACTCAAGTGGCTATGAATAGCCTTTAATCATAAATCATGAATGTATTTTATTTATTAAAAGAGATGAGGGAGAAAACCATGGATAATCATAGCATGGATTCCTTGTCTGTGAGAGGTATCCCCTAAGAGAGAAACTAAAATAAAGGATATGGGGGGGTATCTAAATCTAAGGGTAGATCTAAATCCCCAGGAAAAGGAATAAGGAAGTGTTGGAAATGTGGTAAAGTTGGGCACTATAAATAGAATTATAGATCTAAGAATGTTGAGAAAGTAAATGGATCTGAGGATACCCCTTCCACATAGGAGAAGAGATCCTTAGAACAAGGAGGGTATGTGTACCTATATTCCATGGGTAATCATTCAGAATGTGATATATAGCTGATTGAATCAGGTGTGTCATGTCATATGACCCTCCTAGGGAGTGGTTCTATGAATATGAAAAGTACAGTGGAGGAGATGTGTACTTAGGAAATGATTCACCAGCCAGTATCATTGGACATAGTAGAGTCAAGCTAAAATTGAAGGATGGAAGGATTAGAAATCTACCTGGAGTGCTACACATTCCAAATCTAGAAAGAAACTTGATATTTGTCGGAAAGATGGATGTTGCAGGTGTAAAGACTATGTGTGGATATGGTGGCTGCAAAATGGTTTGAGGATCAATAGTATTGATGAGGGGAGTTCAGTATGGAACTCTGTACAAACTATTGGGAAGAACCATCATTGATGAATGTAACAGTTATGTTGTGCTTGAGGAAGGAGGTAAAGATGACAGAACCCTGACTGCATCAAGAGGAATTACAATGCTATGGCATCAAATATTGGGCCTTCGAGAATTACAAGGTAAAGGTATGGTTGAAGGTATGACTGATTGCACTCTAGATTTTGATTTATGAGAACAATGCATATATGGAAGAAAAAAATCGAGTAAGATTTTCATCTGGTGCTACAAGAGAAAAGGGAATTCTATAATTAATACATAATGATGTTTTTGGACTTGTTCATTTTACATCATTAGGAAAATATTTGTATTATGTTTCATTTATAGATGATTTCTCAAGGAACACATGGATCTATTTCCTTCAAAAAAAATTCGAAGTATTTTCTAAGTTTAAAGAATTTAATCTCTTGTATGAAATCAGTCAAAAATAGTATAAAGGTGTTGAGGATAGATAATGGTAGAGAGTTATGCAAGAATGCATTCGAGGACTTCTGTAAGAAATGTGGTATAGCAAGGCATAATCCTACTCCATACACACCTCAAAAGAATGGAGTTGTTGAGAGGATGAATAGGACGTTGATGGAAAATACAAGGAGCATGCTAAGCAGTGCTAGGATAGGACAAGAATTTTGGGAAGAAGCAATGGAGAAAACATGTTACTTGGTAAATTGGTCACCAACATCAGCATTGATTGATAAAACTCCACAAGAGGTATGGATTGGTAATAAAACCTCTATTAAGCATCTGAAATTTTTTGGCTGTGATGCTTATGTACATGTTCCAAAGGAGAAAAGGAACATGTTGGATAACAAAGTTGAGAAGTATATCTTTATTGGCTATAAAGACAGTATGAAAGGATATAAGATTTGGAATACGATAACTAAGAATTTTGTTTACAGTTGGGATGTTGTGTTTAGAGAGGTCAAAGAAGTCCCCATATAGGAAGTGACTCCAATGGAAAAGGAACCAGAGAAAATAGAGTTTGAGTTAGAAGGTGAAGAATAAAACTCAACAGAAGAAGCTAAAATAAAAAGAAGAACCTCATACCCCAATTTTGAGGAGATCATCTTGAGAAATAAGGAGCTCATATTTTTTCTCTCACTTTTCTTTGTCTATTGCTAATGATGATTGTAGAAATGTGAAAGAATTTTTTGATTCAGAGGATAGTGATATCTAGAAGAAGGCCATGGTTGAAGCAGTGGATGCCTTGGAAAAAAAGGAAGTTTGGAATCTAGTCCAGTTACCAGCTGGAAGAAAATTCATTGGGAGAAAATGGTTGTTTAAAAAGAAGTTGAATGCAAAAGGTAAAGTGGAGAAGTATAAATACCGCTTGGAAGCAAAGGGATATTGTCAGGTAGAGGGAATTGATTTTGGTGAAATATTTTCTCTAGTTGCAAAATTAAATTCTACTGGATTTCTTCTTTCTATTGATGTTGCTTTTGATCTTGAATTAGAGCAGATGGATGTGAAGACAATGTTCTTACATGGGGATCTGGAAGAATAAATCTGCATGAAACAACCAGAAGGGTTCAAATTAAAGGGAAAGAAAGAGATGGTATGTAAACTAAAGAAGTCCCTTTATGGTATAAAGAAATATCCAATGATTTGGTACCAACATTTTGACACATACATACTTGGATTGGGGTTTGTGAGAAGTAAAGTTGATCACTGTGTATACTCCAAACATGTTGGTGATCACTTCATTAACATAGTACTGTATGTTAATGGCATGTTGCTGATTGGAAACAACAAAGATGTTATAAATAAGTTGAAATCTCGTTTGTCCTCCAAATTTGATATGAAATATCTCGGTGCTGCAAAATTCATTCCGGGAATGGATATCAGAAGAGTCCGTGAAAACAAGATGATCTGTTTAAATCAAAGAAAATATGTTGAGATGGTACTACATATATTTAGCATGTAGGAAAGTAAGTCATCCAAGGTTCCTATTCATGTAGGTGTAAATTTATCTGTAGAACAATGTCCCAAGACATTTGAAGAAGAAGAAGATATGCCAGGAGTTTCATATGCCAGTGTAGTTGGTAGTTTGATGTATGCAATGGTCTATACCAAACTAGACATTGCTCATGTTGTGGGAGTTTTGAGAAGATATATGTGAAAAACAGGAAAGGAGCATTCGACAACTGTAAATAGGGTCTTCAAATATTTGCATGGAACCACGAATTATGCAATATGCTACCAAGGAATACATGGACTAGACAACGTAATAAATGTACATGGATTTGTTGATGCAGAATAGGTTGTATCTATTGATCACAGAAGAACTACAAGTGGGTATGTGTTCAACCTATTTGTAGGAGTTGTCAGTACATTGGTGTTATAGCTGATTTTACCACTCCAGGTGAATCACACTTGTATGGCCTTTCCCCCGTCCCTCTGCAGACTCCTAGGACCCCTTGGACCTTTCTTTGTCCTTTGATGTTTCCTAGACCATCCCCAAAAACATGTGAAAATACATATAGGCAAATTTTAAACCCCTAATCGCGTATATACGCGGGTTTGACCACTAAAAATGCGTAAATCGGGATGTGTACAAAATACAAAACCTTTTGGAGTTTTCCTTGACATGGATCCGACTCACTTGACTCCTGGCCTTCCATATGCCTTGAGATCGCTCAAATTCGACCTTTCATTACCCCTTTGAAAATATATATGAGAAACTCATTGGTACATTGAAGGCACAAGAGAGAATTGAGAGCAAAGAAACTATAGTCCATTGTTGCCAGAACTTATGCTTGAGTATGCATCCCTTTGTCCCTTGGAGCACTTTTGTGTTCTTCCCAAGCTTTCCTTTTTCTTGTGAGCTTGCTATAGAGAGATGGAGGATTGAAGTGGTGGAGGCCCAAGTGGGGGATTCAGTTTCTCCGATTCACAGACGTGTTGATAGAGGTTGTATCCATTGTAATATCTCATTTTATATTAATAAAAATATCTTTTCATGTCCAATAATGTATGTTTGAATGAATATTTTATCCATTGGATGATTTTAAATGCTTATACATTGTTGATTATATATGCTAGAATAGATCTAACACCAATATATATAGTATGCTTGTACTGTTTACTTGTTGTTGAGGAAGTAATCTATCAATTCAAGCTGAATTTGGAAAGCTCAACGGGGATCTACTTCAACCGTCCAAAATAAGGTACGAGGTATGATCCTTTAGTGTTAGATATTTAATTTCTATTGCATATTGGAAAGGATTGATTTCTAGGGTTAATCTGTCTATTATGGTACCCCAAGCCATAGGAATTTCTCTCTGTAACAGAATTGGCAACTCTGCTGGGGAGTTCCTAGTAGTTGTTCTTTGGGGGTTTTCTATCAGCATTCAATGACTTTGAATTGCTCTTTCTCTCTTATTTATGTGTCGGGTCTGGGGGCATGTTTTCCTGGTAGTGTCATATTGGTGTGAAGTTCATCTCAGCTTATCTATTTGCCTTGATTTGTATACACTTTTCTTCCTGTACATGAGTTTTGAACTCACAGTCACGTATACACACGGATTTCTGTGCTATTTCCGCGTATACACGCGGGTTCACTATGAACAGTCGCGTATGACCTTAGTTTTGAATTGAAGAGGAATTTAAATGGTTGCTGGGTGAAGTTACATGATTGCTGAGTCTCCTTTGATACTACCAAAGTCTTTATACACCTCTGTTTCTGACCAGAGACATTTTTTTTAGGGTAAATTTCTTTTTTAAGAAAGTTCTTGTCATTGCATTTTTGATTTTTTGTTTTGAGATTAGTGCATTAGATTTCTTTTACCTTAGTGCTTTGCTTGAATACTGCTTGAGTGTGCTTGTAGAGTCTGGGGGTTGTAGAATCATTCTTTTGCTTTTTATATCTCATTTTATTTCAAAAAATACAAAAATATTTGTTTATCATCATGCATTGCGTTTTGCATTTTGCATAGTACTTGCACTAGATTTGCTTTGGAGTATTAGTCAGGATTTCATATAGGAAAGCTTGCATTTATCATTTGAATAAAATTGTGCATTTCACGTAGTAGCATACCATGTTTTCATGGACACAATACATTTGCAATTATTGTTAGGTGTGCATTTTACTTCATGGTGTGTCCTAACACCATTAGTTGCACAGCCATATCCCTCTTTTGAGTAATAAAGACAATTAAAATCAACGCTTAATTAAAATGAACTACACTATTTTATTTGATAGGGTTCACCAACAAGATTAGGTTTTAGGGTCTTGGAATAGTTCATTGTGAGTCAATTCTCCAATACCACTAAACAACAACATGTACGTGTCTGTTCAAGTGAGTGCGTGAAATCCTTGGTATAACTAGTGTTTCTTAGGATCCTCCTCTCAGAAGGGAGTTAAGCACGAGGCAGTGTGAGCGATTATTGATTGGGATGACCCCTAGTCATAACTGAGTAGCACTGGAGATATTTCCAGGATTGTATTCGTATCTGGGGGCTCTTTCGAGATTTTTGGGCTTTGCTACCCTTCCCATACGGTCAATCCTGCTTGCGACTATCCACCTGAGCATTGATTATATTGAGGTGGCCTTAGTGGCCTTACCAAGGATATCGAGGGGGTACTTTACAGGGGTTATTCTACAAGTGTCCCGGCCAGGTTGGGGTCAGACAGCACAGTCGCTTTACATGTTGAAGCTGAGAACCACAATAATTGGTTACGTACCTCCGCTTGTTGTGTATGGGAGTCTCAAGCCTCTTCTAGGAGAGACATACCTGCTTCATTCGAGAGCTCACTTATCCTACCCTTGATTGCTTGCATTTGGCTTTAGATTTTATTAGTGATTTCTATGTGCACAATAGCTTGCCTAGGGTTTGCATAAATAGAGAGTCTTTTCTATTTTTTGAGTCATTGTGGATTTAGGTGTGGCTCCTTGCCGTTCTCATCATTTAGCAGGGCTTTCACCTTCTACATCTCCTCCTCTTTTGGGAGAGAGAAATAGACAGTCCAGGAGGACTACTTCGCACATTGATTCACACACCATGGGAGACCATATAAAAGGTATTCCTGAACCACCTTCTCCCATTCATGTCGAAGATGGGGAGTTTACTCCTAACTATGATCCTTCACCTGACTTGACAGAGTTAGGTCCTGTGATTTCTGAGATAGGAACCTTTCATGATAGACCTACTTACTCTAGGGGTGATTCCCTAGTGACGCATAGCCAGTATGGAATGTCGGAGGATGATGAGACTCATTTTGAACCTACGAGCACTAGTTATGGTAGTTATGGTATGTCTAGTTTTCCCACACATGATTTGGCATTTCATGTCGAGTCAGAGTTCAAGCCTAACACTATGCCTTAGGGAACTCTCATTCCTTACCATGCGAAGAGGTTTGGGAGCACTAGTCACATTGCACCTTCCATCCTGGTGGTGGAAGCTACATCACATATTCCTCCTAGGTCTAGGGTTAGTGATCCTATTAGGATACCAGATCCAAGACGAGTGACTATAATGAATAGTACGTACTTAATTACACAGATCCCTTTGTCCTATGTCCCTAGTTCTTTGAATGTTCACCCTCCACCTCATTCACGTGGTCCTTCGGGCTGAAACATTGCTACGAGTTATGTCCGTACTGCAGTTACTAGACCAGTTGTGTCTCAAGTTTACATACCGCCCGTTGCTTTGGGAGGTTATGTTCATACTTCTAGAGGTCATGTTACTAATTTTGGAACATATATTCCTACTTCCGGTATGTATATTCCTACTTCGGGAGCATATATTCCTACCTATGGAGTGTCTCATGGGACATCGCATGCGATGACTTATGGAACTTATTATGGGACGCAGTTCGGGCAGGGTTCTTTACCTTATGGGGGAGGGTATCAACAACCTGATTAGTCTCCAAATTACGGCTTTCTAGCTCCAAATAGTCAAGGTCCACCACATTATGGTGCTTCCATGCCACCCTATAAGAGTCAAACGGGAGGAGGGCACTATGGCCAAGGCCATGGTGGTAATCAGACCTATGTGAATCAGAAATATCAAGGAGTGGTCCATCGACCTCATCATCCTAGGCTCCCTTTCCTTGCAATGCTGAATCTTCCTGACTTGTCGAGATTGATGAACGATCCTGTAGCTCATGACCCGGCTTGGCTACTTGTCCCTACTAAGCTTCCCTCGAACATACCCAAGTTCAAGGGCAAACCGGGAGAGGATCCAAGCAAACACGTTACTACTTTTCACCTATGGTGCTCTTTGAATTCCTTATACCAAGACTCCATCCGTTTAAGGCTGTTTCAACACACCCTTAAGGGGGCCTGCCGCGAAATGGTATATAGAGCTGCCAAAGGGGGCATTCGCTTTGTTCGATGGCCTAGCGATGACTTTTCTTAACCACTTCTAACTACCAGTGCATTATGACATTGGTACTGAACTCTTGTCAACATTTCAGGAGGATAAAGCCACACATATCTTGGATCACATCCAAGAGTGGCAAAGATGGAAGAGGCTAATTAAATCCTTTATACCACTAGAATTCCTCCTCGAATGGTTACTTAAGTCGTTATTTTCGTATATAGCAAAGGATGTTTCTACATATGGAGTGCAGAATGAGGAACAAGCAATTTTTAGGGCGCAGGAACTGGACTAGATTTATGCTCAGTCCGGTTTGTTATATGAGATCATTCCCAATGCTCCGCGTTCTAGTTTCGATCCCAAAGTTAAACCTGGACCACATGCCGATGGCATTGTGAGTTGTGCGAGTGCTAAACCTGTGGATTCAGTTGCAAAACAAGTTAGTCAATTGTCAATCAACCAATCTGCTTCGGGACAAGCCACGACTTCATCTCAACCCACCCAAATGCCAAGTGTGCTTTCAGTACAATCGTGGGACCAAAAGGGTAACCAGCAGCCCGGACAGAATAAAAATAAGGGTAAGAATAATCGTAAGGGTGGGAATAGGAACGAGAATGCTAATAATAATGGAAAGAACGCCCGTGATGCTGGGGGGGATGAGCAAGCTAAATTTAAGGTTAAATTCCCTTGCAAGTTGTGTAAGGACGATCACCTCACTTACTTGTGCCCTCGTATCGATGAAGCCTAGAGATTCTTGGCACAGGGCCTAGCTGTGCTAACTAACCCTTTACCTCAAAATCAAAATATGAACTCGAGGACCCATGATCAGTCTGGTGGTGATCAAGATCTTCCAGAGCGTAGTGTTTGTGGTTGCATTAACATGGTACGTGCTACGAAAGTTGTGACCTGTGCGAAGGACTATGGTTCACCACAACCCAGCCCAGGAAAGGAACCTGATCCACCAGGGTCTCCTTTGCATATTGAGAAGCATGTGGATAAACCTAAAGCTACACCTCACATTCCTAAGGGAGTCCTTAAGCATTCGGGGCACAATCCTAATGCCCAAGCCACCCAAAGCTATTCAGTTGTCGAGGATTTGGGCCACACTCCTTGTGCGATGTCTACATTGGAAGTGCTTCAGAGTTGTCCTTCACAATGGAAGGCTTTGCTTTTTTCCCTTGGTGTGAATGATGATGATTCTTCCTCCATGATTAAATTTGAAACCATAGGACTTTAGCCTCGCTTGCCTTACTATGTGTCTCTTTTGATTCACGTAGAATGTCTTGACATGACCGTCAAGCGCACTGTGATTGATGAAGGCGCTGCCACTTCTGTGATGTCCTTATCATGTTGGAAGGGTTTAGGTTCCCCTGAGCTGTCTAAATCAGCGACCATGTTAACTATGTTTGATGGGAGATTGTTTAGGCCACACGGGATCCTTCCTTCCCTTAAGGTCTGTTTGGGTGGGAAGACCATTGTGATAGAGGTCGAGGTGGTTGATGCACCCCTTCACTACAATCTCTTGCTGGGTAGGAATTGGATGTACAGTATGCAAGTCGTTGCTTCTTCCCTATTTCGCATTGAATGCTTTCCATTTAATGGGAAGATAGTCATGATTGATCAAACGACATTCAAGAATTCGTCTGTTACTACATATTTGGGAGCTTCAATCCTGATCATTGAACACTCTCAGCTGGCAACTGGGAGTATCGGTGTAGGCATGTATCCATCCCTCATGGGAAGCTTTAGTTGTCCTGCATCGATCCTTATGATAGGGTCTAGTTCCGGTGAGGCTTCGACATCTATGAGATTGGTGTCTTTTCACACGAGTCATATGGAAGACCCTTGGGTTCTTCCTACACCGAGAACTCTGAGTGAGCCCATCGTGATGAACATGCCATTAACTACAACTATGATAGCTTATCAAGTCAATCTTGAGTGTGTTGCATATCCCAGTCCTTCCTCTTCATGGACAGAGGAGGAGGACCCTTATGTGCTGTCGGCATGGGCAGTGCAGTATTCCCACGCACATGAATGCCTTGATACTGTGTTCCCTTTAGATGAAGCGATTATTAAGGCCATGTCAGGATTTGAGCCACCATGGGAGGAACTCCATCATAGATCTTACTTTCTTCCCGATATTGACCACTTGGAGTGTGAGGAATTTAGGGAGGTTCTTAGTGAGAGATTTGGTAGTCCTATGGTTCCATTAAGCTCTCCTATTCTGATGGCTGATGGAAACATGGAAAACATATCTTCAACGATTCCTATCAATATCTCTCACGATCCTGGTGGGATAGAGAATGTGTATATTGGGGAAGAATGTTCCCATGCTGAGATTCTAGAATACACTGAGCTATTTAAAGAATTCCATGATATCTTTTCTTGGTCTTATGATGAAATGCTAGGAATCGACCCTCGGATTGTCGAACACGAGATTAAGACTTATGCCAATGCTAATCCTGTTCGACAACATTTACGTGCAGTGAATCCTAGGAAAGCACCCGTGATTAAGGCAGAGATAGAAAAATTGTTGAAAGCCGGTTTTATCTATCTTGTTCCCTTGATGGAGTGGGTTTCAAACCCCATTCTGGTGGATAATAAGCAGGGAGCGATCCGCATATGTACTGATTTTTGTGATTTAAATCGTGCCTGTCCTAAGGACAATTTCCCCACACCATTTATTGATCATATTTTGGATGAGTGTGCAGGTAGCGAGGTTTTTTCCTTTATCGATGGATTTTCTAGATATAATCAGATACAAATTAAACCTGAGGACCAACATAAGACTGCATTTATTTTTCCTTGGGGAACTTTTTCATATCAGAAAATGCCTTTTGGCCTTAAGAACGCCGGAGCTACTTTTTAACGGGAAATGACCTTGATCTTCCATGATCTCAAGTCAATTATCGAAGTATTTTTGGATGACCTTGCTACTCATTCTCGTATGAGAATGCTTCATTCCTATCACTTGAGATTGGTATTCGAAAGATGCCACCATTATTTGGTTAGGTTAAATCCTCATAAGTGCATCTTTTGTGTGAAGTTACGGAGATTTGTTGTCAATTTTGCCAATTTGACTAGAGGATTCATGTGTCTTTTGAAGAAGGACACCACCTTTTGTTGGGATGAGTGAGCCCAGGATTCCTTTGATGCGCTCAAACGAGCCCTAGAATCAGCCCCGGTCATTAGTCCCCCAGACTATAGCCGTGATTTTCTACTTTATGTGGCCGTGTCCATGGAGACGATTGGGATGGTTTTGGTTCAAGAGGATGAGGAGCTCCAAGAGCATGTCATATACTATCTGAGCCGGAACCTTATTGACACAGATATTTGTTGTTCTCATGTTGAGAAGCTTGCCTTAGCTACTATACATGTGGTTCAATGGTTGAGACATTATATTCTCCTTCGCCAAACCTTCGTTGTAGCCCATGTCAATCCATTTCAATTCATCCTCACTCGAAGGATGATTGGGGGAAAATATAATAAATGGATTGTCATCCTGCAAGAATTCGATCTCGAATTTGTTTCGGCAAAATCGAAGAAATCGTTAATTTTTGCAAAGCTTATATTGGATTTCCCAAGCGAGGCCGAGGAGTTGGTTTGGGAAGATACGTTTGTTGATGAGCAGATCTTCTTAATCTCAACTTTAGACCCATGGTATGGGGATATCATTATATATCTACAAACATTGAAGGTCCCTACTCACCTCTCACAGGCTGAACGATGATGACTACGTCACGTGTCTAAGAATTACTTCATAGTGGATAACACTTTGTACCACCATGGGGTAAATTCCATTTTACAACATTGTTTAACCCATGAAGAGGCTGAGGTAGTGCTAAATGATTTCCATGGAGGGGCGTGTGGTGGTCATTTACTTGGGCTTTCTACAGCCCAAAAAATCTTAAGAGCTAGTTATTTCTGGTCGTTAATCTTTAAGGATTGTGTAGATGCGGTCAAGAGGTGCCACCCTTGCTAGGTGTTCACATGTAATATGCACTCAAAACCTACCCTGTTACATCCCATCATCACCGCCGGTCCCTTCACTAAGTGGGGCCTTGATTTTCTGGATTGCAACCCAGCTTCAGCTGGGGGGCATCATCATATCATAGTGGCTGTTGATTACTTCACGAAATGGGCTGAGGCTATGCCTACAATTAAATCCAATGGTGAGACAGCCAAGTAGTTCATATTCAATGAGATTATTACTCAGTTCAGGATTCTGAAAGATCTTGTCACTGACCATGGCTCACACTTTCAGAATCTTATGATGGAAGAGTTGGCATCAAAGTTAGGGTACAAGTAAGAGCATTCCTCCTCTTACTATCCTCAAGTGAATGGAAAGGTAGAAGTAGTGAATAAATCACTCAAATCCATTCTCCAACAAACCATCGTATAGAGCAAGAATAATTGGCACATCATGTTATATCCTGCTTTGTGGGCGTATAGAACCACTGTTAAGACTGCCACAGGTTTTTCTCCATATCAACTTGTACATGGAGTGGAGTCGATATTGTCGATTGAATGCGAGATTCCTTCTTTGAAGCTAGATGTAGAACTCTTACCAAACACTTCACCATTGGAGGAGCGTTTGGTCCACCTTGAGCAACTTGATGAGTAGCGTCGAGATGCCTTGGTGGCTCTAGAAGTAAATAAACATCACGTAAAGGTCCAGTATGATAAGTCTATCCGTCCAAGGAGGTTTAGTGAGGGATACTTGGTCCTTTTGTGGGATCAACCGAAAGAACCCTTGGGGCCAGGAAAGTTTAACCCCATGTGGCGTGGTCCTTATGTCATTAAACGTGTGTTAGAGAAGGGTGCTTATGAGTTAGTGTATTATGAGGGAACAGCCTTGGCAGAGCCTAGAAATGGGATCTATCTCAAGAAGTACTATGCATGATTTTTAGCCAAGGCTGGTTATTGTATATTATTGTACAGTTTGCATAGTTAGGTCTTTTTCTTATCGTGATCAGGTTTGTGATTAGTTTCCATTTCTTTTGGCAGATGTCAATGGAATCTTCCACCTACATAGGATTCGCGGATGGTGTGAGCCGTCACACTCAACACTCAGCCTCTGTTGCTTGGGTGATTTATACTTCTCTGGGTCAGGTACTGTCTTCAGGAGGCATATGTCTACGGCCATCTTCCAACAATGTTGTTGAATATAGTGCCATTATTAAGCTTTTACAGGATGCCATTTCACATGGTGTTCTTTCTCTTGAGGTACGTCTTGATTCAAAGTTAGTAGTGTCATAGCTTAATGGTTTGTACCATGTTAGAGATCCGACGTTATTAAGAAGATTCTTACGTGTGAGATTATTAGAACGGAAATTTGACAATATAACATACATACATATTCCAAGAATTAATAATCAAGTTGCTGACTCATATGCTAACTACATGTTAGATTGGCATTTGTTTCATACACAATAAATTCATCACAAACACAAATTTTTACACATGTAAATAAATAAATTGATCATCATAAGAGTTTTTATAAATATCCAAAATGTGATAATACATAGTGTCATGATACAAAAATGGGGCTCTCGAGCCACCAGAATATAATACACGGTAATACAAAATGTGTCACTCTCAGGTCTCTAAGCCTGTGGAGGAGGAGGGGGGTTATGATCATGGAAGGTCACTACGGCTCTAGCTAGTCATTGGAATAATTACACCCATGCTCGTGGTACACCCACCACCTGGTGTTGCATAGCCTTAGGCAAGTCCTCGACTTGCACCATGGGAACTCTATGTGTTAGCCTAACAAAGTTGGTATGAATGCTCTGGAGCATCTGCTCTGCATCCACACCCGTGATATCATCTCCTCTTCCCCTCCATCTGTGATGAGGGAAGCCTTCAAGCCACCGTGGTCCCACATCTGCATGCAAATGGTAGATGTCACTATATATTGTCACCCAAAAACATGTATTTTGATTTCATATAATTAGAAAACACACAAAAAAAAAAAAACTCAAAAATGTAAAAAGAGGATCGAGATTCGTTACCTATGTCACCATATGCCAATCCTGGTGGTAGTGACATGTCCAGGTCCCCCCGGAAATCTATCCTCACATAGGGGTATTCATCGATGGAAACTATCGGTCGTTGCCACCACAGAAAGAAATCAGTTGGATAGGGGTTGGCCACCCTACCTCCCCCTAGTTTATGCATAGCATCTACCCAACGCCATTGGGCCGGATATCGAACCCCATGAAGAGGAACGTCAACTCTGGGGCTCAATCCTGGAACACACTAGAAGAAAAATATGCTAAATATGCTGTTGAACCTGAAGTTCTGCACTTTTCCTGCCTTACACTCACTGAGCTAATGTTTCATGTTTCTCAGTAGTGTAGTGCTCCAGTCATAGACTGTGGGTCTCATGCACTCCACTGCATAGAACATCAGAGGTTGCGAAGCCTGGTGGAGTGAAGCCAAGCCTGCTATCCTGCCCAATGTCAATAGAATGGCCTTTAGGCCCAGCACCTATATAGAGTTGTTTGGGACCTGACTCCCCGCCTTCTCTGTGTCTGGATATCAATACACTACAATGTACTCATCGATAGTCAGGCCACCTCTGGGCCCACCACAAGAATGAAGGTTCACTACTTCCTCCCGTCGGGAAAGTCCAGTAATAAAGTATATGTCATCCACCTCTATGGTGAGGGACATTCCATCTATCTAGAAGGACTCAGAGTCTAGATCCCAATAATCCACCAGCATCTGCAATAGTCTTGGTTTGGCCCTCAAGCCGCCAAGACACCAAAACTTGTAGAGTCCACATGCACGTAGCACTTGTTGAGCCATTAGATCAGCCCTTACTGCCTCCTCTGCATCACCATGTTCACGCTCTCTCCATTCTAGGACCATCCTGCACAAAAAACTGCAATTTTTCCCATTAGATTACTCAAAGAACCTTATGTGCGGCCGCATACGTGACTGTTTTCCAAACAGCCGCGTATGTACGTGGGTTTGGGGGCATTTTCTGCGTATAGCCAACCCTATACACAGAAAAACCCTTGATTTCTGCGTGGGCCGCAACACCCTTTTTTATTTTGTCCTAGAAACCCCAAATGACCATGGAATTTGATAAAAATTGCATTGAAATGGAAGAGAAGAGCATGGGTAAGTACCTGGAAGAAACGGTAGTGGATTCCGCCGGCTGGATCTCCTGGAATTCGTTATTGAAAATCTGAGCTCAATTGGGTAAAAATTTCAAATGTTTTATAATGTTTTGAAATATTTACTATTTATAGAAATTTTTCAAATTTTTGAAAATTTCTACCCCCTTTCCTATAGTTTGGACTATTTCTAATCATTTTGGACCGTTTTTGACCTAATTTATGATGTAGGAGACCTTTTTGAGTGTCGTTTCAGCCGTTGGATTGACCCATTCGTGTTGATCTCAGGTATCATGTCTAAACTGGCATATAGGTTAGATTACATCACCATTTTCATTCTGCATGACCTTATGACCGTTTCATCATAGCCTTAGGTACGAACCCACTTTATTATGCCACAAAACCTTCTTGTTGTTTTAGAAGTGGCATGATATGAGTGGTCGAGCTTGACCTTACATAGGTACCCTAGTTAGCGCCTTATTCGTATTTGTTACCCATGCTGACGTTTTGTATTTTAGGGTGTGGGAGTCCATTGTATAGTATTGCCATGACATTTCACAAGAGCCTCATACTCCTCTTGATATTTTGCTAGCCTATTTCCCTCAGGACTCCTGCGTATCAAGTTGTAATTGCATTATCATGAGCTTTTCCTTCTTTATTGAGCTTTATGTCAGCTTCCTTGACATTGCATTTCATCCATATAGCCCGAGCTTGTCTCATGTCTAGCCATGCAGATCCATTTTATATATCCTTTGCAGCTTGATTCCCTTTTTACCGGGAGGGACTTTTCCCCCGAGTGTCGATATCCTACACATGTGTCCTTGCATTGAGAATAGGTATGTTCCACTAATTGGAACTAGTTTGTTTTCCCCTATGACGCTCGTCTCCTCCCAGTCTGTAACTATAAAGCAGTTTTATTCTTTTTCAAGCTTTTTAAATATTTGAAAAAGTCCAAAAAACAAAAAAAAAACAAAAATCCAAACAAGGAAAGATGTTATCTTTGGTAGTTGTCGAGTCGTGTCACCTTTGAACAGAGCACTGTATATCACATTCATTGGTTGGGTTTATAGTTTGAATTTAGGAGCTATACTCATTTATCTGAGTTTATCTCCACTGACTGGTTAAGCTTCCATTCCCTATGGAGCCTCTGTCGATGCCTCCTGTGTCGCAGAGATGTCCCAGTTTGTATATCGAGTCTATGCTGCCTTTATTCAGTCACCATTCGCCATTATGCTGTTGTTCGAAGGAAGTCAAAACCTGAGTCGGCCATTCCTCAGTTATCTTGACTTTGCATGTCATTTATTCCCGGTACAGTTATTGGTTCGTGCATCTTATGATCGAGTCCTTCCACATTATACAACTTTGCTAAGTACCTTGTGTTGGATGATGGGGGATTCCTTAATGCCCTCCTTCCAGTGGATTTCATCCCATCGACTTCAGATCATTTATTTTGGGATTGGAATCTAGAGTCATTTTGAGTGCCTTAAGACTTGCAGTCATCAGTGGCAGGTTCTCTCGCCATCGACAGTCATTGGGAATACATAAATGTCCCCTGATCGATGGATCCTCTCAAGTGTTCGACCTCAACACATTTATTCACACTTGTTAGTTTGCACTCTAGTACCTTGATTCCCATTTTCATTATCGGTGGGTCATGATCTCGCGTCTGTTAACGGTATACATCAATGACCGGTAATCAGACGATGGACTACTATGTTTGACCTCGACACCTCTATTCACATAGTAGGACATGTACTCATAGCGGTTGATGTATAAGACCTTCCAGATTGGTGGCATATCTTATATGTTACCTACTTGATCGTTCCAGTGTTCATGAGATGTCAGCTCTCGTGACTTGATTCCAGTATATGCCAGACATTTCCAGCTATTATGGAGATCTTGATCCATTTTATATCTTCAACTATTATGGATACCATGGTCCTTTGTATATCTTCATCATGGAGATTCTGATCTATGTATATTGTACGTGGCGATGACCACTTATGTGATATCTTGTATCATGCCTATTCATGGCCATTGTACTCTTATGTATCCAGGACTGCTATATGTATTTGCAGTTATGTGCAAAGTTGTATCATTGTACTATGTTGGTTGGGTGGCTGGTCTTCCATTTGGGATTCTTCATCACTCCACTTCTGGGATGGACTTGAAATGTATTTCGGCCATCGTATGACCCCTCTAACCTCACACATTAGGGGGCATTTGTTATTGTTTATTTTACCACTCCAGGTGAATCACACTTGTATGGCCTTTCCCCTATTCCTTTGCATACTCCTTGGACCCCTTGGACCTTTTTTTGTCCTTTGATGTTTCCTAGACCATCCCCAAAAACATGTGAAAATCAATATACACGACTTTTAAACCCCTAATCGCGTATATACGTGGGTTTGACCACTTAAACTGTGTACATCGGGATGTGTACAAAATACAAATCCTTTTGGAGTTTTCCTTGACATGGATCCGACTCACTTGACTCCTGGCCTTCCATATGCCTTGAGATCGCTCAGATTCGACCTTTCATTACCCCTTTGAAAAGCTATATAAGGAACTCTTTGGTACATTGAAGGTGTAAGAGAGAATTGAGAGCAAAGAAACTATAGTCCATTGTTTCCAGAACTTATGCTTGAGTCTGCATCCCTTTGTCCCTTGGAGCACTTTTGTGTTCTTCCCAAGCTTGCCTTTTGCTTGTGAGCTTGCTATCAAGAGATGGAGGATTGAAGTGGTGGAGGCCCAAGTTTTTGAAATATTGTAACTTCGAAGAATATTCTTTATGTATCTTTTGTGATCCCCGATGGTCCAACCGGGAGAACCATTTGTATTTCATTGTACCCCGATGCTCATAATCAGAAGAACTAATAAGATTCATGAGGTAGTCCCCTCAAATTGTAAAGGTGGGTCATCAGCACCCTAGTGTGGTTACTTGAGCCTACATGTGTAACTCGAGCCTACATGAGTTAACTTAAGCCGACATGTTAATTGAGTAAACTTTAAGTGAACGGATGAATATAAATAGAGGTGTAGTGATCCTCACTTGAGACACATACACTCACTTGGAATAGCGCACTTGTGGAGGAGAGGAGTTGCTGGAGAAGGAGGCGAATCAGGTTTTTTATCTCCTTGTTGGTTTTACCTTTTTCCCTTTTTGGGGCATCTATATTGAGGAAGATTTTGCTGGGTTTTTCCCTTTAGGGTTTTCCCAGGATAAATCTGTGTTATTCTTGTGATACTGTTTCTTTCAGTGATCATGTTTTATATGCTTTTATTATGAAAAATGAAATGATATACTGATGTCTTAGTTAAGCATATGAAAATTTGACACAAGTGGGGGATTCATTTCTCCGATTCACATATGTGCCGACAAAGGTTGTATCCATTGTAATATTTGATTTTATATTAATAGAAATATATTTTCCTGTCCAATAATGTATGTTTGAATGAATATTTTATCCATTAGATGATTTCAAATGCTTATACATTGTTGATTATATATGCTAGAATAGATCTAACACCAATATATATAGTATGCTTGTATTGTTTACTTGTTGTTGAGGAATTAATCTATCAATTCAAGATGAAGTTGGAAAGCTCAACAGGGATCTACTTCAACTATTTGGAATAAGGTACGAGGTCTGATTCTTTAGTGTTAGATATTTAATTTCTATTGCATATTGGAAAGGATTGATTTCTGGAGTCAAGCTGTCTATTGTGGTACCCCAAGCCATAGGAATTTATCTCCGTAACAGTTGGATGAGAAACTGACAAGCTGTAGTTTCACTCTCAACTACAGAAGTTGAATACATGGAAGCCACTCATTCAAGAAAAGGAGTTGTATGGTTGCAAAGAGTATGTTCAGGTATTGGGTTTGTACAAAAAGTTGTAAGGTGTTATTGTGATATCCAAAGTGCAATTTTCCTGGAAAATAACCCTTCTTATCATGCTAAAACAAAGCATATTGATGTGCAATATAACTTTTTGAGATATATGGTTGAAGACAAGAAGGTGTTTCTCTAGAAGGTTAACACCTTGAAAACTATTGCAGACTCCTTAACAAAGTATATCAATAGAAATAATTTCTCTTGGAGTAGAGAATATATGGGCATTAATTCCCTAAAACCTATGACTTGATGAGTACATGACTCATTGTTATGCAAAGAAAACAACAAGTGTGAGAATGTTGGGTATACATTATATTCTTTGCTTTCTTTTCTCATTTTGACTTGCTTTTCTCCTCCTTTGTCATGAATTCTCCTATCATGGTATTTTCTTGTCTTGTGACCATAATCTTCATCTTTGCAATAGGATTATGGTTATATTTTCTTGTCTTTTCCTAGGGAAAACAAAATTAACACATTTAGATATGATTGTCCATTAAGGAAACTTAAAAAAAATACATGGAAATGATACAAATTAAATAAAACATAGATTTAAATTTTAAGATTAGATTCTCCTTTGCTACCATATCCTCTCGTAATTTCATTTATAGGAAACTAGTGATTTTTACTCTAAATATTGAACCATTTATCGATGAACATATTTCTCCATGAGAGTTGCAAACGGATAATTAGAATATAACTCTAGGACAAGCATGCAATGTCTTGTACCATGTATCTTTTTTCAGCGTGAAAAAAACAACTTTTTATTAAATAAAAGTTGTATCAACTTCACTTACATCCATCCCAAAATAGAGGATCATCCCAAGATCCTACTAGCCAAAATGAACTACCAGTATCAATACAAACAACAAAACTATCTCTCGAATTACCTCTTTAGTGTCAAATTAGTGACCATATATCAACATGATCCAATACACTAAACGTTTTAAAAAAAATAACATAGAACCAAAAAAATTTCCAGACTAACACAAACAACCTCATCAAGATGACAAAAATTCATGACCGGACAAAATACATTCTCCTAGACTTTGCAAGATACCCATCTTGAAAAAATTTGAATGAAATATGACCATCCATATTACCAAGTTCCCTTTTAGATAATTTGTCTACATCCTTATTAAATTCTCTATAAATGTGTTGAAAGGAGATGGAGGAGAAGTCCAATAGAAAAAGTCTAATTTTTGTCATCTAATGACTTAAAGCTAATGAATGAAGCTCCAAGATCCCCTTATCCCAATTGATAATAACTTGAGAGTCTCCCAAAATCTGAAAGGAAGAAATTCCCCAATGCTTGGAAAAATAGATAAGACCCCATAAAGCTATCAATTCTGCTCTTGTAATATCTCCTATACCATCCTTCATTCATAACTTGACCACAGAAATCAAACCAATTTTGACAACCATTCGAACTACACAAAATCCACCTTGCCCTGCACCATAAGAAAACCAATAGGATATCTCGTCCCCAATAAAGGAAAAGTGACTAATTTGGTAAATTTTAAATATTTTTATTTATGCCACACAAAATAAGAGCTAACAATATTTATACTGACTACCACTGCATCCTGGGATTGATCTTGGAAAATAGCTATATTTCTTTCATTCCATATTTCCCAACATATTAAAAAAAGGAAGGAAAGTTAAGTATTTTTGTCTTCGAAACCAAAGCAATAAATACAACCAAACCAAAGTAACATTGGCCTAATCAACCATCACTCTAAATGTTTTCTCCAAATCATTCCAAACTTCCTTACAAAAATATCACTTCCCAAATAAAGGATTCCCATACTCATCTTCCACCTTGCACAATGTGCATCTTCCTGGTCCAAAAAAACCTCTAAGCTGCAAGAAATCCCAGGTTAATATTTTATTTTTTAAATGAAGCCATGCAAATACTTTGATTTTCAAGGGACATATTCCTTTCCAAAGCCGTTTCATCCACCAGGTAGCGCTATCTGCTTCTTCTTACTATAGAATTAAATTATATGCCAACTTCACATTCACTTTACCATTGTTTTTGTTGCCATACCAAACCATATTATTAGAGTGATTATTAAGGAAAACACCATCTTGATCAAGTCTAAGGACATAATATTTCCACTCAGCTGTCAGATTTTGATACAGACCCAACTCCTATGACGTAATCCATATTCCATCATCCTACATTAACCCCACCTAAGCCTGCTTAAGAACAATAACATTCCTTCTATGTAATTCAGCTAACAAATCCAGTGAAAGACTATATTCTTCTTCAATCCCGATGATTAGATCAATCCCAACAAAGAATTTATTTCCACAACCAACGGAGCAACTTATAGCCTAATTAATGATAGGTAATCATTTCAAAAGACTACTCCAAATCACCGATACATTCTACTTTGTCTTATTTCCATCTCTAAACCAATAGACCTAATCTAGGTGGTTCAAGTATTTTGCTTTGACAATTCCCCCCAAAGGCCATCATTAAAAATACTTTTCCAAAATATTTTAGCACAAACAGAAAAATTAAGCCAACTCAAATGTCTAATCCCCCAACCACCAAGCAGTTTGGTTTTAGACAAACTTTCCCATGAAGATAAATAGATCTTCAAAATCTCTAGTCTTCCCACCCATAGAAATTGGAATATCTTGGATCTAATCAAATAAATGACAAAATATGGAACAATGAAAAGTGAAAACCAATATACATGTATAATTTAAAGTACAGAAGTCACCAAGGTGGTCCTACCTCCCAGAGAAAGCCAACGAAAGGACCAATTATTGATTTTTCTCTGTAACCTCTTAACTTACTAGTCCCAACCCTTAGTTTTGTAATCATTAGGTTTCAACTGAAAACCAAAATATTTAAAACATTTTTTACAATCCACCATTTTGTAAGGAAAAAGACCCGAAACCTGATTTTTTAAATCATCATCATCACATGAGAATACAAAACTGTATTTTTAGCACTAAATTCCAACCCTGAAGCATCACAGAAAGTGGAAAAAATATCCTAATAGTGTTTCCATTTAGCAAAAGATACTCCACCAAATAGAAGAAGATCATCGACAAATAAGATATGTGTGATGTATACCGACCTGGAAACCTTTAAACACAGAATATTCTTTTGTTCCTTTGGTTGTGTAATAAGAAGACTTATTCATTCCATAACTAAGATAAATAGATAAGGCAAAAGAGGAAATCCTTGTTTGATTCCTCTGTCCCCTTTAAAAAAGTTCATAGGAACACCATTAACCAAAACTGCAAATCTGGAATAAGATATACACCCCATGATCAGTGTAACAATATCGTATGAAAGACCGGTATGGAGAAGTATTAGTCTCAAATAAGACCAATAAACCTTATCACATGCCTTTATAAGATCCATCTTAGGAATAAAGGCATATTTCTTATATTTTTTAACAAAACAGAGGCAGTCTTGCGCTATTCAAATTACATCCATAATTTGTTTATTAGGAAGAAAGCGATATTGAACTTCCAAAATAAAACTTCCTAGAATAGGCTTCATTCTTCTAGTAATAATTTTAGTAGTGATTTTATGCATAAAATTACAAAGAGATATGGGTCTATAATCGTTGAAATTGTTAATTTTATATTTTTTGGGAATAAGGGTAATGTAAGTTAAATTTAAACCCTCCGGGACCTGCCCCAATCTTATAGATTCATCCACAACTTCAGTAAGATCTTTTTCCAAATAACTCAAAAGGTGTAAATAGAATTACACCATCAACCCAAC
Organism: Pseudotsuga menziesii; assembly: GCA_001517045.1. Lineage (NCBI taxonomy): Eukaryota > Viridiplantae > Streptophyta > Pinopsida > Pinales > Pinaceae > Pseudotsuga > Pseudotsuga menziesii. The sequence continues at coordinate 874,014 of LPNX010515599.1, forward strand.
CGATCCAAGACTCTTGTCCTTGGAAAATTACAAAAGAACATTCTTCACCTCATCCATTTTAATTTTTTTCCCAGTCTTTAAACAATCATCCTTATAAAAGAACAAAGGAAAATTATTTATCATCTAAAGTTGATTTTCTAGGTTTGAGCTCCGAGACTTGGAATAAATACTTTTAAAATGATTTACAACAGCTATTCTTAATTCTTTAGGATCACTATAATAATCATCCTGTTGAATTTTTAATTCTCGGATATAATTTGTAAGTCTTCGTTGATTAGCAAATTTGTGAGAAAAAATAGTGTAATTGTCCTCTTCCTGCAACCACACCACCTTGCTCTTTTTCCTCCAAGTTTCCTCTTTCTGTTTCAAAATATTCCTCCTATTTGTATCCGAAAGCAATAATCTTTCTTTTCTTTCAGTAGAGAAAAAATATTTGTCAACTTCAGCTGAAAACCTTTGAATTTCTTCTTCAATACATGCTAATTGTTTCTCATTCTCATATTTCCTGTCCTTCTCCCATTTACAGAATTCCAACCTTAACATGTCTAACATTTTTTTATCATAACAATCATTGAAGAAGAGTAGGAAACAACATAAATACTCATCCATTTCTCCCTTACAAAATCACAAAAAGAATCCTCCTCCAACAAGCAGGGATTAAATTTAAATGGATACTGGACCAATTCTTTATAAAATTTGAGGAGTAAAATAACTACCTTGTGATATAAAATGACTAGATAATATGACTATGACCTATATCTTCCAAAATCATCACACAAATATTCAACCATAAAAAATATCTCCAAATGTTTGGCAATGCCTGTATCGCCACAACGACCATTAGGCCAATTTGGAACAAGTACATTAGGTACAATATCTATGAGTCTCACATCTTCAAATATTGACAGAAAATATTTGGATAAAGGATCCACATTTTTCCCCACATCCCAAGTTTCATCGAAAAATAGAGTGAAATTAAAATCACCTACCAAAATATGGGAATTATCATCTAAAATACCATACCAGTAAGCTTTCTCCCATAAGGCCCTCCTATTATTATAAGGAGCATAAATATTTAAAATTTTAATCATTTTCTTATGCCCCTTTAATCTACCTTCCACCATAATACCAGCACCTGTAATAAAAGCCTTAAAATCCCCCAAAATAGGATTCCATGCCACCAAAGTACCCCCAAACATACCACATGAATCCAAAGCACAAACTCTCCAGGTAGGTTTCAAATTTAAGAAATATTCACAAGCTGAACCATCAGATGACATAGTCTCTTGAATAAGAATAATGCTAGGTTTCATTTTATCAAGGAATTGTTTCAGGGAAGCTCTCTTTGGGTCACTATCTAGCCCATGGATATTAAAGAAGACTATGATCATTGAGAAACTTCGTCTAGGGTTGCATAAACTCTAAGAGCCCAAACATAACAAGTAGTAGCATCCTCAGAACTACGGGATAAACCTTTGTGAAATATTAAAGAAACCGTAGGATTTTGAAAGGAAGACTCAACACCCAACCCCGGATCTACCTCCACAATATTCTTCTTATCCTTACCTTTTTTCAAGGTTTTCGAATAGAAACATTTGGATTATGAATAGAAGAAATCGAAAAGATATATAGTTCCACGGGAGAAGCCAAGTAGGTATTAAGTGGTATTTTTCTCCTTTCCTGAAAATATTGTGGTGAATTAGAAGAATCCCTTAATGGGGAAGGAGAAATAACAATCTCCAGAGAACCCTTCCTCACTCACTCAAGAGGGGGAAAATCATTGGGTTTGAAAATAGTGGATTATGGAACATGTAGAACCTTATTTTCTAATGGGGAATCAATCACTATCAGAAAGATTCTCTATAATAACAGGTCCATCCTTATCCTTTGTGGATTCAAAAACATCTAAAGACTCCCACATCATTTTAACTGTAACTTCTCCTTCATCACTGGCACTATCAACCTCTCCCAAAGCTAACAAAAAAAGAAGTATTTCATCAACAGATAAAAACATTAAAAGCACAGGAACAACTTTTGCAAGATTACCAACAAACAAGGATGTCGAAGTTCTATCTAGAGGAATATGAAATTTTAGACCATTTTCATCCAATTGCTCTTCTTTCCTATATAATGAAGACCCATAAAAATATTGTTTATAGGAAGCCCGCGAATGTCTCGTCCCTCTACATTTGTTGCAAGGAAAAGGAATTCACCAATAACCATTTTTTTGCACAAAGTAACTCCCTCATAACTTCTAATTCTTCTGGAAGCCCTTCTTCAGGATCTATCTCCACTAGCACGTGTGGATATTTTCTCTCAAAACCCATCAAATTCTCTTCTTCAATAAGAATAAACTCACCAATTTAATTCACAACAACCATAAAGCCTTTAAGATTCCAACAATGTAGAGGAAAAATGGATAGAATAACCCATAGATGTCTCTTCTCCAGTGTTGTTTTCCAAGGACCAAAATCGACCTTCCAATGAGTTAATACCAAAGATCCTCTTCTGATGACACAATAATGCACTTCTATAGCCTTTCTATCCTCCTCTAACTGAAATTGAAACACAATCCAACCATTTACAAAGATAAGAACTTGAGGTATATTTTTAATAAATGGTTTCCATTTGCATCTAATCCAGTCCAAGATGTCATTTCTAGTTAGTTTTACAAACTCAAACTTACCAACCAAATCCCTCTAAGCCAGAGTCGACACCATATCCATAGTTACCTCCCTTCCTAAATTCTTCTTGCACAAAAGGTTTTGTTTCTTTTTTCCTAAACCCTCAGAATGTATAAGGGTAGGAACCCCCCTTAGTTGTAGATACCTTCCTCATGTCTCAACACATGGGTTATGTGACAGGTGAACTATATCCAACAATCCACTTTCCTGTCGATGACACCCCCCACCCGATACCACCCAAAACCCCATTTTAGAAAAAAAATAAAAATGAAAACCTAATTAATAAACTCCAACAAAGCTAACTAAAAAGTAACACTAGAAATAATAACAATTCCCACTTGATTAACCTGGTTGGTAAGAAAATCCAACCAGGTCCATTGCTATTGTACCATGCACCAATCTAAAAGAAACATAGGTAAAAGCCTCTCATTGATTTGTCCATCATAAAATTTCCTTACTTTTCTTCTCACAAACATTTGTCATTTTTTATTATTTAACACAATAAAAAAAACTCATCAACGTCTAGATGTAAAGCTATGCAAAATAGATGAAAAATAGGTGATATTGATAGCATTGATGATAAAAAATAGGTGATATTGATAGCGTTGATGATTCTTGGAATGTGAACACTCATGTCATTACAACAAATGTTTCTATGCCCATTGAGAGGAACCACCATATCCATTGTTTTGAGTACTTTCCCACTACACCTATTTTCAAATATGAAATATGTTATTCATGTTGCTGAATCATAGTTTGCTTACTTGTGCCTCTAAGTCAAAGAGTTTTGGTTTTTCAATAGTCACACTAAAATTCACTTTCTGAAAAACATTTAACCTTAACCTTGGCCGTAGCATAATCATTGTTACATAATGTTAACCCACATGTTTCTACTAAAATTGGATTTTTTTGTTGTTGTATGTTTTGTTTCGGGTGGATATCCAACAAAAGGAAACATCCAAAAACATGTGACCATTAAACAACCACCCATTACACAATATGTTAGTAGACTATGACATAATTTTTATTTTATTTATTTGGGTTGGTTCAATGATATATAAAGAATCTTATTCAATAAAAACAGGAAAAATCTATTTAAATAAAAAAGTTTAATAATATTTTATTTAATTTTAGGGATACCCAAGTAAGCTTTCCATTATTATTAATGGATGCATCCTCGACTTTGCATTACTATGTAGTTGACCATAATTTGATTAATGTTTTCCAATCTTAAACATTTAGAAACATAAATTTATATTTTCATAACATATTTAATTTAATATTATCTCACATACAATTGGTTAATACAATAAAAAGTATTATATAATCATTACACCATATAAATTTACCGTTCGATGGGCTAATACAATAAATAGTCTTATTATGTAATCAATGCACCACTTAAATTTTTTTTCCAGATAAAAAATAGTAGTTCCTTGATATTCATGGTGAATCAAAGATAACATATTACAACATCAAAAAGACCATACAAGTGGCCAGTAAAGAGACAAAGAAGAGTCTGTTCATGCAGGATATAGAGACATTATCTCAACCCATCAGTTCTAAAACAAGAAGAGTATATACTGTAGTCGAATAGCGAGGATACTGAGAAGTAATATTAGTTGTCCATGGAAGGCCTCAAGCAAGTAGTCAGGAGGTTCACCACCAGGGTGAAACTTACAATCCAAAAGATGCAGAAAACCAATAGTTTTATAGAGGCATAATACGAATAATAAAATGATGAGAAGATCAATGAAGAGCTCTTCAAAATAACTGTATAATGTCTAATCCGATGACCAGACCCTCTTGAAATTCCAAAAAGGATAGGTGGTCAATCGCCAAGAGGAGGCCTTCCTTGGATAATTGATCTGCCTTCTAATTATACTCTCTATAGACATGCTGATATATAATTGAAGAGAAGTATGCCGATAATGCAGAGATGGCAGAGCACCAAGCATATAGGTTTAGTGTGTGAAGAGATGAGTAGCCTTTAGCCCAATTAATGATCAGCATGGAATAACCAAATATATGTAATCCTTGAATCCCAATCTTCTTGGAAAATGATAGTAGATCCCAGAGAGCTAAGGGTTCTGCTCGGGTACTTGTACTGGATCCACAACCCAGTTTGATGTGATAATGGTGAGACTGATTGATCTATAGAAAGATGCCTGCACCTCCATTATCTCCATTGGCTGCTCCATCGAAGATAGGAGGGCTACCCATATTTATCTTGCTGCTTCTTCTAGTATATGATATAGGATATTCATGTACACTGCGCATAATAATGTGATAAATATTGTCCATAATAGGTTTCTTCCCTTCAAATATATTGAGGTTTCTAGTCTTCCAGATATGCCAAATGACAAAGAAAGGTAAATGGAGTGGGTTACCTTTTTTCTTGATCCAATTCTCAATATTTTCCATGACTAATATTTCTGACCAATCTAGAGAACAACTATGAAGACTAAGCATGATGCCAATAATATGATGAATAAAGGAGCATTCAACAAAGAGATGCCAGACTGATTCAGCTTTGCACTTGCAGAGGTAGCACCAATTAGGACCATTCAATCCTCTCCTGATGAGGTTATCCCATGTATTAATTTTATTTTCAATGACCAGTCATATGAAGCACTTAATCTTCTATGGGATCTTCAAATTCCAAATATGAGAAAGTATGCTATGGTGAGCATTAGGCAAGTTGTGAGATACAATGAGATCATAGGTAGTCTTTGCTATGATAGCACCAGTTTTGGAGTTCTGCATCCAAATCAATGAGTCATCAGTATCATTGATATTTATTCCTCCATGAAGAATACCTTTGATATATGCATTCCAAATCTCAGACCAAGAGCCTCCCAAATTCAGATCTTGAGTAGAGTACCAATAATTACCACCAAGAGACCCATGGTCTAGATTCTAAATCTGAGCCAAATGTGTCATACCGTAATCGGAAAGATAGTTTCTAAGGTCTGCTAGGAGGACAAAGGGAGTGTTGAGGCTAGCAATAGGGTCAATACCTAGCCTTATCTTTAGTCCATTTTCGACTTTCCAACCAAGATAGCAGGTAATCCAAGATAGAGACCTAATGAAGTCATTCTAGATGAAGGATGTACCCTTGATAGTGAAGGAACGATTTATGATCCATAAATAGATAGGTTTATCTTTAAGATATTTGTGCTTGACAATCCTGCTCCAAATGCCCTTGCCATTTAATAGCTGCCAGAAGCTTTTAACTCTGAGATAAATTCCAAACCATTCGATATGTTTAATGTTCCATCTGCCATAGTCGTAGGGAGAAACAATAGTATTCCAACTTACCAAGTGCATTCTCTGATTTCCATCACAGCTTCCCAATAGAAAGGAAAATACAATTCTTTGGAGTGTATTAATGATAGAGGATGGAATACACATTAGTGCAAACCAGTATACAACAATGCTAGAAAGTACATACCTAATAAGGAACACTCTAACACCGAGGGAAATCTTACTATAAGTCCAATGATTAATCCTCTTTTCAAACATAGTAATGAGCCACTTCCATTCATTAGTTTTGTACCCGAGAGGCTTCAAGAGATACCCCAAGTATTTGAAGCCCAAAGAGATTGGATCCATTTTGTAAGGAAATAGATCATTAATGTGCCTCCTAATATCCTCATCAATATCATTATAGAGGAAGGATGATTTATCAGCACTTATCAACATTCCAGTAGCTGAGTATAATAGATCAAAATCATCCTTGATAGCTTTCCATTCATTGATACATCCCATCCCAAACAATATCACGTCATCAACAAACAATAGATGAGTAATAGCCTGTCCAGGTGATAGTTGGATCCCTTTAATGTGTCCTTTACTATGTGCATCATTCAGTATAATACTTAGAGTTTTAATAATAATTATGAACAGAAGGGGGACAATGGGAACCCTTGATGAATTCCCCTAGTGGTGTTACATTTACAAGTACTGCAAAATTTTCAAAGCTGACACAGCCTAGTATCCAGTTTACACTAACCAGGGGAATACCAATATGAGGGAGGACAAATCTCAAGAAATTCGGGTTCACCCTATCAAAATCTTTGAACAGATCCAGTTTCAAGATCAATACATTTAAATTTTTGGTTTTGACAGTGCGCATGACCTCCTCGGTGATGCCAATGGGCTCACAAATATGTCTATCTTTAAGAAACCCATATTGCTGAAAGGAGATTGCATTGTCTAGGAGAGGTTTTAGGCTAAGTCCTACAACTTTAGAGATAATGTTGTAAGCAATATTGCATAGAGAGATCGGTCTAAAGTCAGTGAAGGTGCGGGGATTATCACATTTAGGAATTGGTGTGAGAAAAGTTGAGTTTAAAGACGGAGTAATCATGCCCTCTGATCTAGCCTATTTAGCAGCACTGCGAAGGTCCTCTCCCAAGATATCAAATAAGGTAAGAAAGATTCAACATGAAAAACATCGGGACCTGAAGATTTATCCTTATTAAATCCTTTTAATACAGTTTCAATATTTAAAAGAGAGATGGGATCAAGGAATCGATTATTATCCTCCTCCGATACAAAGGAAGGGAAGAGTTTGACAAATTTAAGATGGTCAGAGATATTAGTGCATCCATCATCTTTAAATAGGTCAAAAAAGTGATCCTGGCGCAAACCTTTAAGTGGAGAGTCATGAGAGATAATGTTCCCCTCACAGTTCTCAAGAGACCAAATAGTTTTCTTATTTCTTCTAGATAAAGCAAAGGAGTGAAAGAAACTAGTGTTGGCATAACCCTCATTAATCCATAGAGCTCTGCTCTTGAGTCTCTGAGTGAGGACCACCTAGGCCAACAATTCCCCTTTTTTGCTTCTCAATTTTAATAATAACTTTGAATAATCCTTATTAAGAATGCCATTGCATCCCTGAAGGATATTACATATTTCAAAGTCAATTGTGGACATCTCAAGTATTTTAGTAGTTTTTTCCCCTTTTCCCACTTTTTGAAAGTGAAATTAAGCCTTTTTAGCTTGAGAAAGGCGGATTCTTGGTGATCATAGGACCTAAGGTTAGTGCAATCCTTCCAGGAGGTGATAACCATATCAGCAAAGTCTTCTTCTAAGAGCCAGGTCCTGTTGAATTTGAAGGGGTGAAAATGAGCATGGAGACTAGGACCCCATTCCAAGCATATAGGGTAGTGATCAGATATATCAGAAGGGGAGGACCATGATCTGTAGGAGGAGAGTATGGGAAAAATCTGTTCGTTGGCTAGGAAATGATCAAGCCTTTTACTTATACCATTTATGCCAAAATGACCATTCCTCCAAGTAGGGCTGGGATCACAATGTGACAGGTCAACCATGCAATTACAAGAGAAAATCCTTAAGAAATAGGAAGACAGAGGGTCAATATGAGCATGAGTTCACAAAACTTTGGAGGAGGAGAGAGTAAGATTAAGGTCACGAGCTAGTAAAAGGTTAGGTAGAGATCAAAAACCACCATCCAGAACCTTGTCCCAAAAATCCAACCTATGGTGGAATAGCAGTTTAAGATGGAGAATACATGGGTGAAACATTTAATATGAGATTTGAGTAGAATCCCTGCAAAAGAGTAGAAGGATTTGCATCAGATTAGTTAGGGGTTCCATCTAGCAAGGAGAACCCCAGATAATCCCGAAGAGTCTAGAGCACAAAATTCCCATCCGGGTTTGAGTTTGGAGAATAGAAGAAGTTCCTGAGAGAAGGAGCACATGGTTTCTTTTATAAGTATCATATCAGGGTTGAGGTCAGAAAAGAGAGAACTGAGGGCTGGTTGTTTGGTTCGCCCCCTGAAACCATGAATATTCATTAAGAGAAGCTTCACTAAGGAGCATCATCCTCAAGTATATATGCACTAAGGACCTATGAAATGTTGGGATGAGTAGGAGTGAAGGATCTGGCAATAGCCTTCTGTCTGGTGGATAGAGGAGTGTATAAACCAAAGGCCCCAGGGTCCATGGGTGTACTCTTCTTTTCTTTCATAATGGTGACATTTTGAAAATGAATAGAGTGTAGGGGAAGTGTGAAATGGGAGATGGGAGACTTGTCCGAGAAGATACTCAGAGATTAAAGAAAGGAGGGATCTTGAAAGGCTGGTAAATCCCTGGGACTGCAGGGTGTATCCTCCACAAGAGATGAGGGTAGCGGTAAGGGTCGTAGAGGAGGATAGTGTTCGAAAGTAATGAGGGGAGGTACATCAGTGAGAGAAGTATGAGAAAGAGGGAGAGTAGGGTTAGGTGAGGAAGGGGAAGGAGACTCAATAAGTGTAGAGTGTGAAAGAGGAGAGAGGCATGCACAAGTTTCAATATCCTCTATAAACAATAGTTCACCCTTATAGATCCCCTCATAAGGAGTGGGAGAAGTGGATATATAATGGTCAGAGATGAAGTAAGATCAGTGGAGGGCGATGGACCAGTAGGAAGAGGTGGAGAAGGTAAGGAATCCTAGTCAAAACACCGAGAGACTGGATTTCCATGGAGAAGATGAAGACAATTTCTACGCAGGTTACCTGTGTTATGACAAAAGTTGCAGTGAAAGGGTAGGTGAAGATAATCCAATCTCTGGTTAATGATAAAACCACCACAAACAATGTCTGTCTTAGCTAACATACCCTTAGGAACATCAATTTCAACAAGAACCCAGGCCATCCTTTTATCAAAGGCAAGATGAAAGTATTTATCCATAGCAACAAAGTGGCCTATCGAGTTGGAAAATCCTACCAAAAAATACTTGTTCCAAAGGGGGAAGGGGAGAGAGGGTAAGATGACCCAAAGATGATGCTTAGTGATCCTTTCCTTGAGAGGATCGAACCCTGAGTGGCAATGACTCAAAACTAAGGATCATTTTTGTATAGTCTAGAGGGTTGTTAGAATACGAAGCGCATCCATCTCCTTAATGAAGACAAAAACCAGCCATTTGTTGGAAAGAAGACTGATCATTGGGATGTAATGTATGATGGTATTCTAGTGGATGTTTCCCAGTTGACCCATTCTTCCTTATTCATAGAGTAGTACTCTAATATTCTAATGACATCTCTAATATAGAGTGATTCGACCTTGTCAAAAAATACATCGTGGCCAAGAACATATTTATGCTTAGAGTCCAGAGCTTTCAGGGATTTGGTTTTGTGCTGGGAGTGGTAGGAGGGCTAGTTATGGGGTTTGGGAGGATACCCATCAGAATATGGAGCGATTGGAACCTTAGGGGAAGCCATCAAAACCCATCGAATAAATAAACCCTCGGGAAGGACAAAAAAACAAAGATCCGAAGACCAACATACAATAACAGGCATACAGGGTCCACGAAAGGTGGGTCAACGAGATAGGACAAAGAGATAGAAAAATATAAAATAGGTTCCCAATTCTTTTAGCATGGTTGGTACTATCCTTCTTATGATAAGGTTGACTCCATGTGGGGTGAGTCATAGCTCATGTAGCCAGAGCCCTCGAAACTGGGGTTCTGATTGAGCCCTAGAGTCTATATAGTGCCCAAAGGAACAATACTCAAAAAATAAAATATGCACCTAAAATCATGGAGATGCTGACGAGAAGCACTCCAAAACCCCAGTCATAAGCCCTATGCTCAACTCGAATCCACATCGGAACGATGTATGTATAATAAAAAAGACCAACGAGAAAAGGTGGCGAAACAATCAAGCGAGAGAAAGGACGATGTATCCACATAAATTTGCAATTATAACTTTTAGTTTGAATATCATAATCATATTTCGTAAATATGATATGGTAATTAAATTAAAAAATTTCATTGAACATACACGTAATGTCTTTTTAGATCTAATGAAATAATTAATTGTATGATTGTTTTTACACGAAGATTTAATTGTACGATTGTATAATTTATGATTTTGGAGTTTCACCATTCCCCAAAACATCATCATCAAGGTTCAGAACAATCGATATGGTAAGTTTCCGTTAACTTGTATGATGATGGCCCCGAGGTCCTGCAATTTTAACCCAAGTTGTCTAAACAGGGGACTTTTTTACTTCTGTTTTCGGCTAGTTTTTTATCAGCTTTTTTACCATGAATCTTTATGGAATTTTCAAAATGCCAAAAAACATTGCTAGATATTATAGAGTGTGGCTGTTGGGGGTTTTCCTATTACCTGATTTCATTTCTAAGCTTAAAATCGCCCAACAAACAACAAAAATTACAAATTTCGTTGATTAAATTCACTGGATTCTCGCAGAAAATCATCTTCAAAAGTCAATTCGCCCCCTCATTAGACAACTCCATTTTAACCAGAATTTATCATCAATTCCAAATATCAACGATGCCTACCATTGTAGGGATTGAATACTAGCATTTCGGATTTTAAATATAAAAATTATTATTAAAAAAAAAATAACTTGTAAATTTAATTCTGATTTTTAATTTGATAATGATGATGATGATTAACTTCCATTGAGATCAACTTTGCTTTATCAAACCTTAAGAAGGATAATACTTGGTTTATTTTAAAAATTTTATTTTATGTGTTCAAAAAGCTCGCCAAGAAACTTTCCAAGCTCACTATAGTTTTGACATGTTAGGAAGTTATAAAAGTTTGTATTGTAACAAATACTATGAAACTCGCATCTAAAGTGGGTGTAAGCAAGGCACTCTAAGAGAAAGTTATTTTCATTATCAACGCTCATAGACTCACACGGATGAAAAACCCTTTCTGCCCATGGAGTTTTAGGAATAAACCAACACCTTGTTTCGCCATGGAGTTCATGAGAGTTCATTCTAAGCTTTGATATATTGATTTTCTTCCGTGAGCTAGTTACTACTAAGAGATACTTTTGATCTTCCAAGTTAGGATTAATGACCTCCTTCTAGTATCTTAATTTTTTCTTAACCACTAAATTTTCCTCACACCAGAATTTCTCTTTAAACTTAGAAGTAATAACATTTTTGACATTATCAATGTTATGCAAAATGTCATTTTCATCAATGCCCCAATGGTTTAACCAAGCCATGGTATCTTTACACCAACATCGCTTGAGGCGTAGTTGGTTTTGACTTGAGTTTAAAGCAATTTTAGGAAGTCTCTCATTTCCCATATTATTTATCTTATGCTTCTACATAAGGTATCTAGTCATAGACATGCTCTCGGTGGGGGAAATACCCACTTCTATGAGGAGAATAGGATAAGGCGTATTGCTTTTAATTTTGAAATTATAACTTATATGGAGATATATAGAATTTGTATTGTTACTTAACTCGTTTATATATTTCATTTCTGATTTTAAATATTAAAAATATCATTTAAAAAAAATTCTTATAAATTTATAAAAGTAATATTTTTATGATTTTTAATTTATATGTTTTATAACTTTACAAAAAGTATGGAATGGAATTTGTATTGTTATTTAAATCTTTTATATATTTGGAAGGCTTATTCATGTCACATGAATTATTTAATATTTATATTAAATTAAGAATATATTTTTTGTTAATACGTGTACAAGAAATATATGTATCTAATTGCAATAAATGAATGATTCATGACTAGATGGACATATACTTTATTTTATTCAAAGATTTTTTTTTTTTAAATTACACAATTGAACAAATCTTTAGCCTTTCAATCTCTCTCTAAGCTTACTTCTTCTTGTCTTTTCTCATATCTTCACCATATAACTAGAACTCTATCAAAATCCAATCATTTACTACCAATATAACATATAGAGTTCTTATATGATCAATAATAGATGGACATATACTTTTTTTCAGAGGAAAAAATACCAGTCTTTGTTATTCATATGAATCAAAAGACATCTTTTACAATATCAGAAAGATGATTTCCTGTTCCCAAGTCCATGCATCTACTAAAGTAGAATCAATACAGAGCAGCAAATATATCATATACAAATCTGCAACATAGTACCAGATCCCAATACCAATAGCAACAACTGAGAGATATAAACCGCAGCCAAAGCAAGAGAAAAAAGTCTGATCATAGTAGACTTTTCTCATCATCGCTGATATACAGGTCAGAAAATACAGATATATATCGAAGATGAACTTCAGACATACAAAATCAAAGCAAAGCATGCTGGCAGGAAGGACTCCTCATGGAACAACAAGAAGTAATCGATCGATAGCAGGAACCAATGCTGAAATAAAAGAGATATTCAGCTACTCTAAAAGAGATTTAATAAACCTTGATTTACAATCAATCCATCCAAATATTCTGAGAAAGAAACAAGGCCCATATCCATCTTCATGCCTTGTTTTGAGAGTTCATCTGCCTGCATGTTATGCTCACGATATGTATGTCTAAAGGTCACCGGTTGGGCCCTTTGAAGAAAAAGTCTAATGTCGCGAAACCAGTGCATCAGTAAAGGCACATCAAGTGCAGAATTTCTATTTAGCCATGAGGTAATAACCAAAGAATCCCCATAAATCAGCTGAATAGGAATACCCATCAGAAAACAGACTTTTAGTATTGCCCAGCAAGCCAATAATTATGCTCTAGTATTCGAACTTCTACCAGCCAATGTAAAAACTGAAAAAATGATAATCATTGATATAAATCACAAAACCTGATCCTCCAAAATAATCTGCTGTAACACCATCAAAAAATCCGCATGGGAAACATTTAATTGGGTCTGGACCAATAATGCGGGATTTATGAACTTTCATAGGCACAGGGAAGGTATTTAGTAGGATTTCAATTCTAGCAATCAAGGCTGAGAGGGAAGGCTTTTTATTTTCAAAAAGGTTGAAGTTTCTAGTGAGCCAGATTCCCCAAAAAATAAACAGTGGCAGGTAGAAATAAGGGGCAGATTTCGAAATACTAGAGAACCAGCAATCCAAATAGGAGTGTACAGAACTGTAGATGGGGAAAGAGAATCTGAATTTTTTCTCGAAATGAGTGTATAAACGGATAGAGAAAGGGTAGCAGAAAAATAAGTGATGTATATCTTCCAGGTTATTCTCATAGAGAATACAACGACTGGGTCCATTGTATCCTCTAGTCTGCAGTTGTTCCCAAGTTAAAATCTTTTGAAATATCATTAACCAGGTAAAACATTTTATTTTCAGTGGGATAGACAAAGTCCACAGAATTTTCATAACTTTGTCATTTAATTCAGAACAGCTGTTTGAAATAATACAAGTATAACCTTCAGCAACAGATAATGGCCCAATATACTTGTGGTGAGTCCAAATGAGGGAATCAATTTGGTCAGTTAGCTGAATATGTCCAAATTCCAGACCTCTAACATAATTCTCCCATATAGATTTCCACTCATCAATGAGATCAAGCTCTTCAGCAGAGAACTAGTAACCTTTGGCATTTGGAGTCTGATTGCGAGCTTGAGCTAAGGAACAGATGCCATAATCCTCTAAGTATTCTCTCAATCCTCTAGGCAGAGTAAAAGAGGATCCCATACCCACGATAGGATCAGCCCCCAGGCAAATGGATTCACCATTACCAACTTGCCAGGAAATCCCTTTGCCAATCCATTTTAAGGTAGCAATGAAGCCCTTCCAGATGATAGAGGCATTGTAGTAGTTAAAAATCTTATCCCTGAGCCATAAATGAAAAGGCTTATTTTTCATATATTTAGTAATAATCAGAAGATTCTAGATGCCTTTGCTATTGACTACCGACCAAAAAGATTTCATTCTCAAAGAGAGACTGAAACTAGGGAGGTGCTTAATACCCCAGCCACCATGGGAAGTAGGCCGAGCCGATAGATGCCAATCCACTAGATGAAATTTTTTAGTCTTTTCAGAAGATCCCCATAAAAAGGAAAATATTAATTTTCTGAGCTTATCTAGAATAGAAGAAGGAATCGGGACCAAAGCCATCCAATATACAGGCATGCTAGAAAGAACAGCACGGATAAGTATAAGCCTATTTCCCATGGAAAGAAACCTGTTTGTCCAATGAGAAATTTTCTTTTCAAATTTCGATACCATCCATAGCTAGTCTTTAACCAGGTAACAATTTGGTTTCAAGAAATATCTCAAATAAGTAAACCCATTCCGAAAATCAGCAGACCTATAGGGAAGGATACCTGTAATTCTTTGGAGAATTGACTCATCAATACATTTTTGAAGAAAACAAGATTTGTTCACATTAATACACATTCCTGAGGCCTCATAGAAAATTTCCAGAATACCTTTGAAGGCCACCCATTCTTCAACAAAGCCCAATCCAAAAAGTATCACATCATCTACAAATAGCAGATGGGTGAGGGAGAGCTTTGAAGATATTTTTATGCCTTTAACCTTTTTGGTCCGCTTAGCTTCCTCAATCAACAGACTAAGCCCTTCTATGACCAAAATGAATAAAAGCAGAGATAATGGACAGCCCTGCCTTAGACCCCGCGAAGCAGGGAAAAAAGAGGAAGACGAGCCATTAATTAAAACAACAAAATTGACTAAAGATATGCAACCCATGATCCAATTAACTCCAATAAGGGGAACCCCAATTTGAATAAGTAAAAGATGAATGAAGGTCCAATTAACTCTGTCAAAGGCTTTAGATAAATCCAGCTTGAGAATGAGGGCACATTTATTTTTGGAATTGATTGAGTGCAAGACTTCCTGGGTAATGGCAATGGGTTCCTGGATCAATCGATTTTTAAGAAAGCCAAATTGTTGAGGAGATATGGAAGCATCCAAAAAGGGTTTAAGCCTCAAAGCTACAACTTTGGAAATCAATTTATAGTAGAGATTACATAGGGAGATCAGACGATAGTCAACGAAAGTAACAGGCAGATCAGTCTTGGGTATAAGAGCTAGAAAGGTAGAATTTAGAGCTGAAGCCACTCGGCCTAAGGTTCTGGATGATTCCACCACATTGAAAAGGAGGGGACCCAATATATCAAAAAAGAACAGATAGAACTCAACTGGCCAACCATCCGGTCCTGGAGCTTTATCTTTTTTTAAAAGTTTAAGAGCCCTTTCTACTTCCTGAATAGAAACAGGTCTAGAAAAGGAATCTTTATCCTCCATGCTGATAAAAGTGGGAAAAAGGCGAATTACCTTCAGCTGAGATTCCAGCTTTGTCATCTTATCATATTCAAACATCTTCTTAAAATGATTAATACCCAGGGCTTTTAGACTTTGATCATCAGAAACCCAAGTACCCATCTCATCTTTTAGACTCCAGATAGCATTTTGATTTTTTCGAGCTGTAGCCACAGCATGGAAATACTTGGTATTAGCATCTCCCTTATGAGCCCATGTCATTCTGCTTTTAAGTCTTGCTGTAGAAATTTCATGATTAGACAATTTTTGAAGAGCATATTTTAGAGAGCACAGTTTAAGATGTTGTTCATGGTTGAGAATAGCTGCTCAGATGAAAGGAGAAGAGAGCTAATTTCCTCTTCCAAAGCAGCAGACTTATCCTTCATTTTTATAGCTTCAGCTTTAGTCCAATATTTAACCTTGTATTTTAGGAGGTAGAGTCTGTAACATAGATCATACATGGCATCTTGAGAAGGGTCCGGTTGAATATTAGACCATTCAGAGCGAACCATTTGAACAAATTATTCATTATCTAACCAAGTATGATTAAATTTAAAAGGATAAGCTCTGGGATTTTGTTGGCATATCCACTCCAAGATAATTTGAAAGTGGTCAGAAATCCCACTTCTGTGTACCCAAGCTCTATACTTTGGCAGAGAGATGATCAGCTATTCTGACAGCAAAAAATGATCCAGTATTTTAGAAATACCTTCTTCCCCCATCCTCCCATTCCTCCAAGTTGGTCCCGCACAGGGAGAATCTACATTCACTAAATTGTTATCAGAGAAAAGACTCGTAAAATAAGGACCCAAAGGATCTGGAAGGGCTTTTGATCCCCAGATTTCTGAAGCATTCAAAGTAATATTTAGATCCCCTGCTAAAATGAGATTAGGCATAGAAAGAATACCTCCCGAAGTTACAGCTTCCCAGAAAGAAGCACGATTAAGGTAGGGACCATAGCAGTTTAAAATTGAGAGGTTTAAGGAAGATCCCCTGACCGAGGCTTTTAGCAGTATACCAGCAACAGTTTGGAAGGATTTGCATTTAATGAATTTAGGATTCCAGCCAGAGAGAATGCCTCCAGAGAGGCCATTTGAACTTAGAGCACAAAACTCCCAGCCCGGGCAAAGTTTGGAAAAGGCATATAAAGCAGGATAAGTACTAGTCATAGTTTCTTGTAATAAGACAATATCAGGAGAGAGAGAAGACAGCAGATGACGGAGGCTTTTTTGCTTGGTCAGACTCCCTAGGCCACGTACATTCAGGGAAAGGATGTGCATTAGGAAACTGAAGAGTCAGGGGTCGATTCTCTAAGGACCCAATGGGAGGTTGAAGAAAGAGAATGCTCAGCAACTTTTAATCTCTCAGAAAGGGGAGTGTAAGGAGCCTGGAGAGAATCAGTAGATTCAAGGGGGGGCTTAGCTGACTTTTTCTTTCTCCTAATAGTAACATTCTCAAAGCGGATTGAATCTAGGGGGAGAATCGAGGGGGAGAGAGGTGTCTTATCAGAGAAAATAATTAAATATTTTTTCAAAGAGGGATCGGAAAAGGAAGGAGAAACTGCAGGACTAGTAGGGGGTGATCCAGAAGATTGGGGCCTAGTCTGACCAGAAGTGGAAAGGGGGGGAAATTCATCCTCAGTAAAAAGTGGTACCGGAGAGATGTCTGATGAAGGGGTAGAAGGGGGAACAGTAATGTTCTGGGCATCAAGAGAAGCTCCAGATTGTATTGGAGTTGAGGGGGAACAAGGTGCATGCACCTATATCAAAGAGTCTGACAAAGGAGGATCCAACCGGTTATGCTCCTTAGGGGGAGGAAGGGAGGGAGTGATATTAGAGGGTAAAGGAGATTTTTTGCTACTAATCACTGAATCAATTATATCCAAGTCAAGATCTGATACTTCCCCATATAGCGAAATAGCATTTTTTAACTGATCATGGGAGGAGACATTTTGAACCAGAGAAGAACAATCCTATGAGGGAGATAAAATAGGGGATTTAATAAATGAATCAATTAAAGATCTTTTGCCAACCCTTTTATGAAAGGAAGAACATTCACAGCACAGATGGCCAGTCTCTCTGCAAATACTGCACCTAAAGGGAATACCCTGAAAATCCAAGCGTTGTATAAACAAGCGCTCATGACAGAGAATCTCAATTTCAGCTGGAAGGCCTTTAGTGATATCAAGTTCAACAAGAATTTTAGCCTTCCTTTTATCAAAAGTTTTCATAAAATCATCTTCTAGAGCCACAAACCAGCCTATAGTGTTTCCAACTCCCTCCAAAAGAGAGTGATTCCAGAGCGGGAAAGGGAGTCATGGGAGGATAGCCCAAAGATGGCATTTTTTAACTCTTTCCCTTGCTAGGTCAAATTTTACATGCCAACAATCAAGCACTAAAGATCCATTGCCTACCCTCCATATACGGCTTAATACCTCAGAGGCATGTGAGTCCTCTAAGAAGACAAATACTATCCATCCCCGGACCAACAGGCTGATAGAAGGAATATAGGTTAGAAATGGTTTCCAATACTCAGAAGCCCAAGATACCCAATCTTTTTTCTCCATGGAGGCATATTCCAACCTGCCAATTAATGCCCGACGACTCAAAGCTTCCACCCTATCCATATATATGTCCTGACCAACCACAAAGCGTAGTTTACCTTCCATACTTTTGTATGCCTTTTCCTTCCTTCGTCTTTGATAATGGGCAGGGCCATCGTCAATACTAGGGTCAGGAGACCCATCATGGGTCTCCATCATCAGAACCAAGGGGAAAACTACCCAGAAAATAGTCCCCAAAACAGATCTAAAAAAAACTCAATCAAATAGCAGACCACTGGAACAATCCTCGGGTTTAGGGAAAAGGATAATATTGGGTTTGATACAGATAATCAGTGAGAGGATTCAGATATAGCATAGGATAATAGGAGGAAGACAGGCAGGTTCTAACAAAACATTACAATCCAGAAATCTGAGCCAGTCCAAATAAGTAGATCAGCACCTCAAAATTAAACAGACAATACAATAGAGGAAAAAGGTTGAATACAGATCATATAATCATATCGACATCATAGAAATATGATCTAAAGTGGACAATCAAAATACTTCTGCAAAGTAACATCGATATAAAATAGTAGGACAGATAAATCCATGTGATACAGAAGCATATACCAACCATCAAGTATACCACTCAATCGCATATAATCCCCATACAAAAGATCAGAGTACTATGCCAATGAAATCCAAAATCCCAAAACCTGTAATCAGGCCCCAGATAATGCCAAAATATAACCAGAGAGTAACCTTATCATTAGGGAAAAACCCACAAATAAACTTCCATAACCAGCTAAATCAATACAGCAGTATATCAGACTAAGCCATCACAGCAAGAAGAAGCAAAAACAGACCTCGTCAGAGAGCTGAATAGCTAAAGGGATCTGATACAAAGCTTTATAGAATAATCACACTGACAGGAATATAAGAAAAGATAACAGGCGGATTCCGATAGACCATAATACCAGATCAAACCATATAATAGAATAGCATCTCTATAAAAACAAAATCGAGCCTCAAATAGATAGAGATGAAAACAGATACTAAAAGAGAACCCCTAGATATAATTGCATCACCATCAAAATAAGATATATATTCACTAGCAGACAATCCATCCCCAAATATATCCACATCATAACCAGGACCCCACAAACATGAATGAAACCAGGGCGAATAGGCCACAATTTCTAAACTGACACAATATAAAAGACAGTCGATCTCAAGCTAGCAGAATAAAACCTCCTATGCCATTACAGTCCAGAGTGCATATTTGGGCACACAAAAATGTAAACTGCCAGCTAAAACCAAACATAAATGATGCCCATAATCAGTAGTCACCGATGAAAGTACAAACCCTCACAGCATTGATCCAGAAACCCAGGTAAAAATCCATATCAATACGGAGATTGCGCAAGAAGAGAGAAAACCCTCCATACAAACCCTGAAGCCATAAATCAATGAAAGAACATACAATCACTAAACCAAAGCTCGGGTAACAAAAAACCGCCAGATTTAGCTAGGGTTACAATAAAGTAGGTTTATTACTGGTAAAAAACCCTTCCCTAAGGAATACTGACCAAGATACAAAATGGCGTAGAGAAAAACAGACAAACCTCATATAAACCACCTCTCGACAGACGCATATCAAAGGGATATGTCATTGTACCAGACAGACAACATATCCGGGGAAGTAGTTCACCACCCTCATCAATGAACAAAGAAGATGAAACGAACTGGCAAAAATGATAGTTCCACTTTTTTAATACTGGTTGGTACTAGTCCTCGAGAGAGGAGGGACTCCAGTTGTCGGGTGTGGCTATAGCATCTATAAGGCAGTCCAACAAAACAAAAACCAGATGGAGGGAAACGGAGCAAGAGGGCTGGCCGGACAGGACTTGAAAAATACGAAACACAGTAAACCCTAAACGCCAGGAAAAAAAACAGAAATACAGTAAGGGAGAAACCAATTAGCGTAACGGCCAGAACCTGGTAGGAGCGAGTAACCGAATGCCATTCTAGCTGAAGCTCCAGAATACTTCGTCTATCCTGCAAACAGACCCTCGAACGCCCATCTCCTCGGCACTCCCACAGGCACTCACTCCTATCCACCACCAGATGGACATATACTTATTAATACAAAGTATAGCTTTTTTTTTCAGTATTAAAAAAAAACTAATGACTTTGACCAATAATTATAGACATCACTAATAATTGTATATTAGTTGCATATTTACTATTCATATGTGCATAAGAGATATGCGACATATGTGTATCTAATATAGTGTTAATAAGTGAAATATTAATCCTCAAATATCATGGATTTTATTTGTTTATTTTTCTTTTTCTTTTTTTTCTCACTTGATCTGGATTTGATTATTAAAATTTAGATAAACCAAAACATATATATTTTGGTTATATTAATCCAATTAATATTACCTTTTTATTTATTTATTGAAGGTGTATTTTTGATATTAAATTTATAACAAATGTTCAAATACTATGTTCTCCTCATTAATTTTATGGATCAAGCATGGGTGGTAAGAGGCAATTTTAAACAAGAGCCACCTGGTGGCAATGTCCACTGGTTTTATGGCTAGTTATGAAGATAATTTTTTTGCAATGGAAACACTTGTTGAAGGAGTTGCTCTTTTGCACTTGATATGAGTTCAATTATCTAATAAACAATGAGTGAGTTCAACTGTTGGTCTTTATTATTTTTTACTTAAATCCCCTAACTATTTACTTTTTTCCTTGAATAATCAGTTGGCGTATAATTTGATTATTTACTTTTATGTGGTCTTTTTTATTGCCCTGTTATTATCTACATAAAAAAAGATGGGATCTTGGATTGATTTATTCATCCGCCGAATGTAATCTTATTCAAGAGCGTTTAATGCTTGGGGTGGTTGGGAAGACAGTAAAGTTCGTGCATCCAAAAGAATCCATTTTTTTAGCAACCCTCTCTTCTTACAGAAATAATAGTTGAGGATAAAAACAAGTGTTACTTTTTCCTAGATTATGCCCCAAAGATCAATCTCCTCCATAACCATATGCAAATTGCACTTTTAAGGGGTGAAATTGTAGTCTCCTTTTAATCTATCACACTCATTGAGACATAATATCCCAAATTTTGTCATTTATTTGATGTTTTTTTGGATCATAACTCAAACAAAAGTACATTTCATCCAAAATCAACAACCTCTAACCGGTTCAATTTTCCCATCACAAGCATAAACTTTAGTTCAACCTCTCACGGGGCCTTCAGTGGATGAAAGCGTAATGAAGCTTGCACATGGTGGAATTATACATTGCTCATGTAGGGCTTATTTTTCTAATAAGTTCCATAAAGGAGTTGTTTTTCAACATTAATTTATAGCCACTACTGTAAAAGTTTTCCAATGTATACTCGGGACAACATTTTATCGAATTCCAGCATTGGAATGTCAATAACAAAACAAAAAGTAGAAAAAACGTTGCCATATAATGTAACCACCATATTTATAAAAAAACAAATGCCACTATCATGAAAAGAAATTATGACAACATTGGGAAATTGATTTACTATGTTGAAACACCATGAAAATCATGAATATCAAAGGTAGAGCAGGCAAAGAAAAATATAGCTCCGTAACGATGTAAATCCCTGGAAGAATTTTGCGCAAGGCCCATTTTATTCCAAATATTGTTTAACTTAAAATGACAATGGAAAGAAAAATCTAGGAAAAAGCACAAAAAAAGTCAAATTAAAAAAAAAAAAAATGACAATCTCTCACGGTTTAGTTGTCGATCTCCCTGCAGACACACCAACAAACTATGTTCCGTTGTTTTCCTGAAACCAATATAACACATTCAACTTCAAAATCTTGCTACATAGTTTGAAGAATTAGTTTGCAATTTTCTCTCTATTGCAAGTTTGAGGTTGCTAAAATTACACTTATTTATTATTTCTTGTATATTAGTTTTATGTGCTTTTAATCAGAAAGAAATTATGAGCTTCACAAATTGAAGAATCCAAAGATCTATTCAAAATCCTATAAATTTCCCTTTGACAACGATTATTTAATTACACAGTCCTCTCACTTACCCGACATAAAAACTGTTCATAGATGATTGAACCCTCAGAGTTTCGACAATAGGAGGGCAAAAAAGGATTGCGATACTTGACATAAGGAGAGCGAGGAATAGTCAAGACCAACATTGGGGGTTTTCATGGCTGTGATAGAGGGTTTCATGGCTGTGGCGCGAGGGTTTCATGGCTGTCTATGAACCAATTTTTGGTCTTTGTATTGAGGTGCATCGGGGATGGCAGTTACACAGGTTTATTGGTATCACATTTAGTGCCTCTTGATGGTTTCTTTTTGGGTTTGTGTTTTGGGTTTTTTTTATTGTGCCTATTTGTTTGGATTTCTCCAACTTCCTTGCTTCCTTGCTACCCTTGTCTGTGTGATGATTATCATATGGTCTGTCTCGGGTTTTTGAGCCGGCCCACACCTTGTTGTCAATACCAACGGCTGGAGTCCCTCCTCATAGCTGAGGACTAGTACCAACTAGCATAAACAAGTGGGAAGTTTTTCTTTTGTTGTTGGTGTTTGGCATTGGGGTTTATTCTCGGGTTCTGTCTTTTGTGGGGTTGACCTCTATTTTATTGACGTTCATGCTATATCCTCCCCCCAGGCCTCTAGAAGCTTCTGCAAGCTTCTGCCATTGGAAGGCCATATTGTCCTTTGTTTTATTCTGTCGCTTTATGCGCTTGTTGTAATGATGGTCTATTGGGGCTGGATACCTGGCTCGTGACTATGTGCATGAGGACTGACTACATTTTCCTGTCGGGTCCTCTTCGGGGTGGACGGGTGGCTTGCAAGATTATGCCTCTCATTGTCTGCTCATTTTTTATGTGTGGTGATGAGGGTTTGTAGGAGACGGGGTTTCTGTGTTTCTATTTGGGTGTATTTTTTTTCCCTACCTTGGGTTTCTCCAGGTGTTACGGGACCCCCTTTCATCTTGGTTTCCGGGGTCTTTGGTTGTGGTTCTCTTACCTAGGTTAGTATTTGGGTTATGGTCTTTCCCTTTACATTTTTGGGCAGCTCTTGAGGCTCACTGTTTGTTTCCCCCCATGTTCTTTCATGCCAGTTTCATCGGAGAGGCCGGCGACGGCATCTGCCAGTCAATTTGCTGACCGCTTTAAGCGACGTAGGAGGATGAAAACCCTCAAGGCAAGGGATGGAAAGTTAAACTTCATGGTTGGTAGAGATATATATATCGACAGGGTTGAAGCCTTGTGCTCCCGGGCCCTCATCGGGAGGCTTGAATATGCATCCTTGGACAAGAAACAGTGGATTACATGGGCTGCGGAGAGATGGAAGCCGCTCATCAATTATGTGCCTGCCATTAGCCTCTTAGTCATAGGATGGATTGTGTTTGTTTTTTTGGAGGAGGGGCATGCTACTACTATTCTAAACAGGCCATGGAGGGTCGGTAATGGCTCTCTGGTACTGGACAGGTGGCATGTGCACTTCGACCTGGCAAGGGAAAGGATAAAAAAGAGACATCTTTGGGCTCTTTTACTGGGGCTTCCCTTTCCTCTATGGAACCGTGATATTCTGATGGGTCTTGGAGATACGATTGGTTGTTTCATCGCCATTGATGAGGATTTCATGAATACTTTCGACAAGAGGATTGCTAATATTTTAGTGGAACTCAATACCTCCATCGGATTGCCAGCCGATATTGATATTTTGTGTAATGGGACCATCATCTCTCAGCACATCAATTATCAAGGTGTTCCATTCCGATGCAGCTGGTGTCGGGAAATTGGTCACTCGAGGAAAAGATGCCCATCCATGCATCTACCCTCTCGTTCTCCAGGTTCCAACTCTCCACTTGCGAATCCTTTGTCACCCTTATCGACGCCAGGACATAATCTGGTAAGACAATCATCGATTCTTCCACTATCTTCTTTCGATAATTTAAAAGATGCTTGTGTATTGGTCGATGATGCTTTCGACTTTGAGATTGTCTATCTGGATTCCTTTGCTCCGGGGGCCGAACCCAAGTTGTCTCTTGTATCGGGTTTCCCCTTAGTTAGCACTTCCATCCTGCCTCTTACACCATCTGTCTCGCCTGTGGAGGTCCCTTTCGCTGTGGATATTGTTTTTGACTTGCCTCATTTAGTGCCTACTGTTCACGAAGGGGTTGATGGAACAGTTTTTCCACTTATTGCTCCCTCTGTCCCACCTATGGAGGCTCCTTTCGCCGTGGGTGATGGTTCTGACTTGCCTCATATTGTGCCCACTGTTCTCACAGGGGTTGATGGATCTGATATGTCTCTGATTGCACCCTCTTTCACGCCTGTGGAGGCTTCTTTCACCGTGGGTGAGGGATCAAACTTGCCTCTTTTGGTGCCCACTGCTCTCATAGGGGTTGTTAAATCTGATATGTCACTTATTACACCCTCTGTCTTGCCTATGGAGGTTCCTTTTGTCGGGGATGAGGGTTTTGTCTTGCCTCTTTCTGCGTCCACTGCTTTCGACGGGGTTGATGAAACTGTAATCTCACCTGTTGCACCCACTATCCCGCCTGTGGAGGCCCATTCCATCGCTCTTGTTGGTGTTGAATTGCCTCATACTGCACCCTTGCTGCCTCATTTATCATCGCTGGCTCTATCACCCGATCCTTCCCTGATTGCACCTATTGGCAGAGGGCTTACATCTGATTTCTCTGTTATTTCTCCTCCCCTTCTTTCTTCGAGCACTTGTGTTCCCGTTTCTGCCTCTAGTAGCTGGGATGCTGATGTTCCTGTACTGTCATCGGGGTTGGATGTTAATCATACCCGTCCTCTTTTCTCCCTTGCTGACTTCCCTCCACTTGTTCCCTCGGAACCTCCATCTGACACTTCACCCCATAGCCCGATTGGTGCTCCGTCTTTCTCTGATCCATCACTCCACAAAACACTGAACATCTTTTCGGACAAGTCTCCCTTATCGCCTTCGGTCCTTCCCCTTGACTCCTTTCGGTTTGACAATGTCACCATTAGGAGGAAAAAAAAAATCCTAAGTCGGTCTTGCCTGAGTCACTTGCTCCCGCACCACACACTCCTTTTTCCACTCGTCTAAAGAATGCGGCTCGTCAGACTATTTCCTCAAACCAAAGGGTTCTTAGAGCATCGACCCCTCCACTTTCGGATTCTTAATGCATATTCTGTCACTAAATGTACGTGGGTTAGGAGGTTCAGCCAAACAGAAAAGCCTCCACAATTTGTTCTTAACACTTTCCCCGGATGTGGTCCTCTTTCAGGAAACTATGACCAGCACTTACCCGGCATTTTTTGCCTTCTCCAAACTTTGCCCTGGGTGGGAATTTTGTGCACTCGACTCTTCTATTCTCTCGGGTGGCATCCTCTCTGGATGGAACCTGAAAGTGCTTAGATGTAAATCTTATCATACGTTGGCGGGAATTATGCTAAAAGTTTCGATGCGGGGGTGGTCTCTGCCATTTTCCATTCTAAATGTCTATGGCCCTTACTTGCATCGGGATACTTTCTGGAATGCTATTGCATTGGGAGGGATACTCTCGACTTTGAACCTTATACTTGCTGGAGACCTGAACTTTACCCTGAGTGCCTCTGAAATCTAGGGTTCAAAAGCCCTTCTTGACCCTTTGGGCTCCTCCCTCTCCTCCCTTCTCTCTGCTCATCATCTTGTGAATATTGCTCCATCATGTGTCGGTCCTACTTGGAAAAATGGTAGAACGAGGGAGGAGGGCATATCAAAAATATTGGATCAATTTTTGCTTTCTGAACAGCTCATTGGCTTCCTACCCAGACACCGTGTGTGGACTCATAGATGCAGTATATCTGATCATTTTCCTGTTCTGCTCGATTGGGGTGAGCCTCCGGGTCCATGTCTTTACCCTTTCAAATTCAATCATTCATGGTTTGGACATGAGGGTTTCTGTGATATGATTTCGTCATTCTTGGTCTGCCCCCCCACTGGATTCTACACTGGATGCTATGATTGATTTCTCTTCTCAGCTTCGACTATTAAAGGATAAGGTTAGATTTTGGACAAAGGAGGAGACTATGAGATTGAAGAACACTTATTCGCAACTGGTAGCCGATATAAATTCCCTACTTCTTTTGTCGCATTCAGCGATCTTGACTCAGGATCTTCAATGCAGATTAAATGATTTAAAAGAAGAATATAATAAGATTTTGGAACATGAAGTAAACTCTGCCAGATTGCAAAGCAGAGTCTCTTGGGAAAAATTTGGGGATGCCAACACCAAATATTTCCATGCTGTGGCTTCTGCCCGGAAAAATCAGAATGCCATTTGGAGTATTCAGGATGTCAATGGTGCCTGGATATTAGATGATAGGGGATTAAAGGACCCGGGGGTGCGCCATTTTAAAGATATTTTTGCTGATTATGGTTTGACCAATCTTTCTGCGCAGCTGAAAGTTATCCGTCTCTTTCCCTCCTATCTCTCTGGGGAATATCGATGTGCCTTTACCAACCCTGTATCCCTTTAGGAAATTGAGGGTGCACTTAATACTTTTAAAAAAGATAAGGCCCCTGGTCCCGATGGCTGGACGGTTGAGTTTTATTTATGCTTCTTTGATCTGCTGGGTCCTTCTTTGGTAAATCTGGTGGAATCCTCACGTCTTCTGGGGAAGGTTACTCAAGCCATAAACTCTACCTTTGTCGCTCTTATACCTAAATTTGATCACCCTATTTGCTTTGGGGATTATCAGCCCATTTCATTATGCAATCTGTGCTATAAACGGATCTCGAAAGTGGCGGCCTTGAGACTAAAACCCTTTTTGGATTCCAATATCTCTCCTCAGCAGTTTGGCTTCTTAAAGAACCGCCTGATTCATGGGCCTGTTGCCATTACACAGGAAGTTCTCCACTCTGTCAAGCTCATGAAAAAATCAGCTCTTATTCTTAAGTTGGACTTGTCTAAGGCTTTCGATAGGGTAAATTGGACCTTCATCAGGCTGTTACTTATTCAGATTGGGGTTCCACTTGTGGGTGTGAACTGGATTATGGGGTGTATTTCTTCTGCAAATTTTGTTGTTATTGTCAACGGTTCACCTTCCTCTTTCTTTCCCGCTTCTCGGAGCATTAGACAGGGATGTCCCTTGTCCCCGTTACTCTTTATTTTGGTCATTGAAGGACTTAGCCTCCTGATCGTAGATGCCAAGCGAAATGGAATTATCAAAGGTATTAAGATCTCAGATACTCTTTCTCTCACACACCTACTATTTGTAGATGATGTGATCCTCTTCGGGATGGGCACTTTTGAGGACTGGATAGCTTTTAAGGTTATACTTGATACTTTCTGTGAGGCCTCTGGCATGAAGATCAACTTGGACAAGTCCTGTTTCCTACATTATGACTTGGATGATGCTGTGTTGAGTAGAATTTCTGACATTATGCCTTACAGGTTTGCTCACCTCAACCTTGGCTTTACTTACCTTGGCTTTTTCTTGAAGCCCTCAGGCTATCTTGTTAAAGATTGGTTTTGGCTCATCACAAAGTTTGAAAAGCGTATTAGCCATTGGTCAAATCGGCTCTTGTCTTTGGGTGGTCGCTTGGTCCTTATTCGTTCTATTCTTACGAGTCTATCGGTCTATTGGTGTGCACTTTTCCCTATCCCATCCTCCATTCTGGATAAGCTCAGGAAACTTATATTTTCTTTCCTATGGGGGTCTTCGGCTTTGAAAAAGAAGTTTCACCTGATTGACTGACATCTGTTGGATTGACCCATCTCCCAAGGGGGATGGGGTATTAAACATCTTCCATACTTCAGTTTATCTTTGAGAATGAAGAATTTCTGGTTTGCCTTAAACAATCCTGGAATTTGGAATCAGCTCCCGAGGGCAAAATATATGAAGAATTTGTCTATACAGTCTTGGTACAGACTTAAAAAGTTCAGACATTAGAATGTTTCTCTTATTTGGATGGGCTTTATAAAAACCCTGCATTGTATTGGGAATGGCATAATTTGGCAAGTTGGAAATGGCTCAGAGGTCAGAGTTGGTGCGGACCCAATTGTTGGTTTAGGTTGTTCCTATATCCTGTCGGATGAGCTGAGAACTTACCTGGAAGACTATGGCATTACCACTCTCGATCAGGCAAAAAATCACACTACAGGTCACTGGTTTTCTGCAGAGGAGTTAGATTTATGTGAAGAATGGAGTATGAAATGGAGTTTATATATCAAAGGATTAAAATATAATCGGATAAGGTTAAAAGAGGAATCTGATAAGCTCCTGTGGTCTTTTTGGAAATATGTGGGTCCTATTAGCGCTGCTCTTGGCTATGACTGTATTGTTCAACACAACAATTTGGAGGAACATAACCAGGTCCTGTCTTTGCTTTGGTCCTTAAAGTTACCGCTGAAGATTATCTGCTTTACATGGCTGTTGGTAAGGGACAGAATTCTCACCTGGGATCATCTACAATCCCGTGGGTTCAATGGCCCTAGTAGATGTGTCTTTTGTGCAAGAGAATTAGAGGGCTGTGGACATCTGTTCCTATTGTGCCCTTTCGCGGTGAACATATTCACTCACTTCTCGAAAGTTTTGGGCTTCACTTTCTCTTCACATGACTCTGTGAAATATTTCATGGTTCACTGGTTCAACACCACTGCTATATCTGTTTCTTATCGTTACATCCCAGTCATTAGCTTCTGGTTCCTGTGGCTCCTTCGTAATCATTTTATTTTTGAAAATGGGAAACCTTTCGCATCCCTGCTCATATCTAGGATTGAGTGTATGCTTTCCCTTTACCCTGTGCCTCAATTAAATAAAAAGAGCCGGCAGATTGGTCCTAGGCCTTTGCATGTCTTTCCTGTTGGATATTTTGATGGTGCGGCTCAAGGGAATATGGGAGGTGCTGGGTTCGTGATCTATATTAGTGAAACCCATTATTACTGTTTTTTTGTGGGCTGTGGGATCTGCACCAATACACGTGCAGAATTGCTGACACTTTGGTCTGTCCTCAGAATTTGCTTAATGATGGGCCTGCCCATACAAATGATCTTCGGTGATTCAATGGTGGTTATCTCATGGGTTAAAAGACTGTCAGCCCTTAAAATACCCACATTGAAACATTGGTGCGAAGAGATTTTTTCTATGTTGCATCTTGCCCCATCAGTGACCTTCAATCATATTTTCCGGGAACACAATACGCTAGCTGATGATCTATCAAAGAAGGCACTCAATATGGAAATGGGTTCTGGATATTACTCGGAATATTTGGATGGGATGGTCATTGGAGATGGACATTTTTCACTTTTTTGATGGCTGTTTACATTACTCTTTACAGCATCCGGTCATTATGATATGTTTTATTTCTGTTTATTGCCTGTTATGGAGGATTTTCAGCTAGTTGTTATGCTTCCAGGGATGATATGTTTAAAGGACACATCAGATTTGAATGGATTTCTGACCTGAACCTTCAGGGATGATGAGAAAGTCTGCACTTGATCAAACTTTGTATTTACTTTTTTGTTGTTTGGCTGGCTGTTCAGTATGTATTTGCTGTTCAGTATTTGTTGTTTGCACTTGTTATGATGTCCTTTATATTGCCTGGTAGGACTGGGACTAGACTGTCATGACATACTCATGTATTTGTTTAATATGTCTTTTTGATTCATATGAATATCAAAGACTGGTATTTTTTCCTCTGAAAAAAGGAGAGCGAGGAATATAGTTTATCAACTACTTTAAACCAACTTAAATAAAGTTAATCACTTCAATATGCTCTACTTTATATAATATAATCATCATACTAAATTCCCTAAATAAATTTATCGGTGTAACACATAAAAATATCACATTTCAATACCATCTTTCCCATTAAGGGGCTGAACCAAATTTGGGATTCCGAGCTATACTCTATAAAGTGCAACCATGGCCCTTTAGATCCAAGGGTTCACAATGCTGCAGCCAAAGCATTTATTACTTTGCTGCATGTTTAATATTGTTCTCCCTTCCAAAAATCCATTTTCGTACTTGGAGCGTTTTAAGCTAAATCATGTGATCGTTTCTTCGAGAAACCCTCATGACCATTTTCCACTCGAGAATGTCCATTAATTCCCATGTTTAACTCTGAATTTCGCATCATACACTTCCTCAAAATCCTGCATGATATGCATAAGATAAAAGACGCAACAAAAAAAGGTTGTAACAGGAATCCGCGAGAATGCTTTGAACTTATTTGAAAACTAGTACGGATATTGTAATTTAATGCTATATGTAGAGAATAATATTGCTAAAAGAAAGCAAAAGGAATGAAAAATACCTTAAATTTCCATCTGGTAATGGTTGGCTTGTCTGTCATGGCCATGGGAAATAAAATGTTCAAGGGATCTTGTATTATGATGAATATGAGCTCCCCAGAGATTCGTACTCGTGCCGCTAGGCTAAAGTCTAGAAGTGAAGAATGAATGAATGTTCAGGGAGATATTGTGGGCTCTCTTGGAATTCATGTTTAATGCCCATAAATCCTTTTTAAATGGGTAATTTATCGAAGTTTGGTTTGACATTTTGAATGCATATTTTCATGGAAAGGAATGAAGCTATTAGATTCCAAAAGCTCTCCAAGCTCCTCATAGAATTCAAGGTTGTGAGAGTGCCCATTAGTTATGACCAGTGTGAGATCAAGTTGTTTCTGGAAAAAACAACATTGCAGATCCTTGACAGGGATACATATGCAGTTAAGTATTTTTCAACAAGAAATCAAATAGTAAGTTTGAGTAACTTGAAAAGGGCACGAAAATGGAAGAAAATTATTGATAATCTACATGCATTATAGAATCCTAGGATTTATAATGGACACCTCTCTGCACAAACAAATGGGAATCCTTTTTATATAACCAACTGTTCATATTCGTTGATAGTTACAGACTCTAAAATTATGAGAAAAATTTTGGGACAAAGTTTCAAGGATATTTTAGCATCGCATCCTGACCATTCCATAACAGTAGATAAGATTTTTAACTTTGATGATCAGGTTTCAAGAGGGGATTCAGGTGAGAATAATATTGTAGCCATTAATACCAGCCTTGGTATGGAAGCTTGTTCTATAGGTGTTGAGTAGTTGATTGTTATACCCACCACATCATCTCCAAGTACCCAAGAAAATCAGCCATTTGAGAATTAGAAGAAGAAAATACAGAGCCATGAGGTTGCCATAACAGGTTGTTTGCATAGTTTCTTTCAATATGTTATTAGATATCTTTATGAATTACTTATACAAAAATTACATGGGAGGAATGGGTGAAGCCCAACTGGCTTCAACATATTAGGTATGCTCATAAAATTCCACTCACAAAGGCTTACTCCATTTTATGAATAGTGATTCTTCTTCTTGAATAACTCGATGTTTCTACTTTTGATAATGTTCGTGATGGATTGGCTGATGATTTAAGGGATGAAATGTTGTTTGTCAAGAATTAGTAGTAGTGGAGAAGAAAACAGATAAGAAGATGAAACAGTAGTTGGTAGCAAAAGCTTAGTAGGTTGAGAGCCTTTAACACACAAATTTAAAATAAACACAAGAGCAGATCACAGATTTAGCAATTTGTAATAATTAAAAAGAAAAAATCAGGCAATCAAAGAACTTAGTACATTTTTTATGCAAGAAGTAAGAATAGGTTGGGATGCTGGGAAAACTTACTCAGATGATTACTTAGATGCGGGTGGATTTTCTACTGTCTATTATGTTGATCATGTTGAGACTTAATATCATAAATTACTAAAAGAACATGTCCAAGAAATATCCATCAAAACTAAATAATAATTCCATGTGCTCATAAATTATCATGTGAAACGAAAGGAGAAATTGAATGCCTTTTAAAATCTTTCTTTGTATATGCTTTAGATTTTTTTATCAAATATGACGGTTAAACGACTCAAAACTACTGGAAACCGATCCTAGCATGTCCTGATCAGACTTAATGTCATTCTACTTGTCATATAAAAGTTGGTTTCTCTCTTTCTTTGTAATGGAGATCGTAGTCAAAGTAGCAATTAGTAGAGCAATTAAGTTCGTACTAGACAATAAATTTTGATGGTGGTTCGGACCAGTGAGAAGTTCTCCGAATTTTTTTTAAATAATAATGTAGTATTTTCAACTACCTCAAAGATATGGTAGCCTAAAAAATGACGCCAAGATTTTATAATCAATCAAGCCTTGGGTTGCCCAATATGGATTCTAAGGTTTAAGATTTGAACTCTCTTTTCCATGGAAACGGACATTCACCTTAATGTTAGAGTAATGTGGTAGCAGATAAAATTTAATGAAGTAGCAAGTAAAAGAAAGCTAAACCTTATCACCACACCCAATGTTGAAATCACCTTCAATTTTGAGATCACTTGGCCGTCGGGTCTTGGGAAGAGAAAACCGAGGACAAGTCAACTACTTTTTCCCAGTAAAAAAATAGAAAATTCAAATTTAAAAAACACTGATATTAACAAATATTTAAAAAATTTCAAATATTACATTGTACGGACATGATTAATACATCTTGGTAATTTATATATGTCCCCTTGTCAGTGACATAATAATACTTTGTGATTAAGTTAATGTGGTGTGGCATATCCAATCTAATGTAATATATTGCTTTTATATTTAATTATTACCATGACAATGTGATAGATGATATTTATGATTTTCAAAAGAGTAAAAACAATATAATATGAATAACTTATATTAGAGTAAACATATTGTTATATCAATAATCTATTTGCTATGCTATTGTATTTATTATACCTGCCTCATCAGGTATATTGTAATCGATCGAAGCCAAACTCCTTTGAATTTGGGTATTATTTGGTGTCTTTTGAGGCACTTATAAAGAATTAAAACTTGTTTTCCAAAGTATTACTTAGGGGTTTGCAAAATATTTTTTTTAATTTTGTTAAAAAACTATTTTTCTAAACAGCTGATTGGTGGATCAGAGATGATGTCAACATTGGGATTTGGTATCTGGATTTGAGTTGACATGTGGCAAGATGAAATCATAATGATAAAATTAAAAAAAAACAAATTTATATTTTATTTCCATCTGGGCTCATGCCTCCTGCCACTGCCACTGCCGTGTGGACCGTGCTGCAGCCCGACCTTCGAATCCTATCAGGGACACTTCGTTTACTGTCGCGTTGATCTCGTAGCACTGTCCAGGATTTCATTTGTATGTTCAGATGTTGCAGAATCTAGGTCTCGCTTTGCTCCCTCTTATCCAGCAGCATCTAGCAATGTCTCTCCCTAACCGCCCTTCGCTGCAACAACCCACTTACAGTACAGTTCTTTCTCCTGCGGCTTCGGGATTGGGCTGTCAGCAAGCTAATCCCAAACAGACCTGCTCGCAACCTAACAGAGAAATTGCAGTGCACTCTGGTTCAAATCAAACTTTACCTTCGTCATCGTATAAAGATTCAAGTCATACATTTATATCGATCTAGCCTGCACAGCAACGAAGCCGATTTCCAGGCATCGGCGGGGGATTTGAATTATAGTAGTTACTATATTCTAACATTCCGAGATCTACATCCTGGGAATACTTTCAAATGTCTCAACCAAGGAGAGCCTATTTGAATGATTTAAATCATCCTCCACTCAGCGAAGATTGAATTGATTTCCCTTCGAAATCAATAGATTGTCACTTCACTTTTTGTATTTTCAGTGGAGTTTGTAAAAATTTCGATAACATTACTCCTCCAGATATTTTTGACAACACTGTGTCTCAATATTTCAGGGTATAAATTTCCTAATCATGAAAACAATGCATTCTAAGTAGGTTTTGTAATTTTATTGTTATTCTAATACAATATGAATTCTTAATTTGCATGGTAGAGTGAAAGTGAGAACTGCTTCAATGTGATCAAAACTTCCTAGAATGTGATTGATGAGATGTCATCAACTCCTGAAGGCTTGAAATCTCTGAGAAAGGCTCTCAAAATTTTCCAGTACCGACACTGGATCTCTATGAAATGCATACCTTTGTTCTATGGATCAAAGATACAGCTGATAGGGGCATGAAATTACATGTAGTTTGAATCATGTATATTTTAACATAAGAAACCATTCTTGTTTCAGATCAACTATCGATAATGATGTTGCTGGGAATTTGGATGGGTGGTTGTATGATTCTTATTACAACACTGCCATGACATATTATCCAGTTGTGGCCAACTTTGTCCAGCCTTTGCCAGCGTTTCCTGTGAAGCAAGTAATTGCAGTAGCCTTCTTAATTTGCATGAGCAGATTTAAGAAAATTTATATAGCTTTTTATAATCTCTTTAAATTGTTTTGTTGCCCCTATAATAACAGATGTGCAAGGCAATAGATAATCCCTCTGGCAGTATAGACCTCCTCAGTCGATTATACGGTGCAGTAAACATTTATTATAACTACACTGGGACATTCAGAAATAGAACATTATTTGATTCACTTAACCTATATTAACTTTTTATTTTTATAAAGAATCGATTCATTGCTCAAATTTTGAAGTAAAATTTCAAAACAAAAATGATCTTGATAAAAATGTTACTTCATTTTCAATCCATCTGATTCGTCTGCAAGCATCTCCACATGGCCTTCTGTGACATTCAGCAGACCCCGCTTAAAAACACAATGAAAATGAAACATATGAAGATGAATATAAAATTGAGGAGACGAGATGATGAAGGGCTGATCATAACCTGATAAGGATCGCAGACTAATAACTCTCCATGGATGCCAAAAGTGAGGCCCAGAGGACGACCTCCAACGTATGTCCAGTTATCCACAAGAACATCAAGATTATCAAGAAAGGAGATTCGTTTGATCCACCCATCGCCACAACCCGTATACAGTCTGCCTTGAGAATCCAAAGCCAGATCTTCAGAGCTGGGGATGAGTCCAGATCCAAGTTTCTGTGCATTCTGTAGCCTCTGGTTGTGGGCGTAAACACCAATTCTTTCAGGAGGAGGAGGAAGGTTGATGTTTGTTGGATCGATTGGAGAAGTTCTCAAGAGAGCATTCCAACCTGCTACTAAATCTATGCACAGCACAGCTGCTACCACTGCAATGGTGGGATTTGCCATCGGAGAAAGAGAGGGTAAAATGGGGAACGTAGAGTCCACATAAGAGGGTTAACTCATGGATCTTGCCAAACCGAAAATGAAAAACTGAAATTCGTCTGAATTCTATGACATAGACCTTGGTCGGATGCTACCTAGTGGAGAGAGACACACTGCATGACACACACATGGCAATGCACATTAGCTAAGTGTGCAATGTAGGTGCAATAATTTAGTGATTAATTGCATTGCATGACACATGTGGAAGGGCGTGTTAGCTAAGTGTGCAACTTAGCTACAAAACTTGGTGTTAAGTGCTATCAAATTTCAGATGTATTATATTAACGCCTCCAATGATCTGGAATCCAATCTACTACTGCGATGTCATGAATCTCGATCCAAGAGCATAGAAACTCTCCAGCATAATGTGTTTATGGACAACATATTAAATTTATAATTCTAGATAAACAAAGGTAGCTGTCGATCCACAGTGACAAAGACGTTGTAACAATCTTGGGCATACACTGCTATTTCAGTGAAACTGATTTATCCCTTTCTTCCATGAATCAAATTCTCCAGATTTACATTACTAAACCCTGCAAAATAAGAATATATTCAATACCAAATATAATAATGAAAAACCATTTACAAAATAGATAAGAACTATTATTCAACCTCAGTTTATAGTAAAAATAAAATAAAATAAATCTCCATTTTCCATCACTGAATAATGCTGCAATTCCATGATATTTCCTTTCACAACACTAGAAATTCACAATTTTACCTTTGACTTTGACATGGTAATTTAATCGGTAGATCATCTTTAATCTTTATATGGTGAACTCTAAAATGTCTCAACGATTTGGTGAATATGCAGGCAAATCCACTTGGGCGATTTCATGCAGTTTGGTGTAACAATCTCGACTTTTCTGCAGCATAATTCTGTGGAAATTAGTTGATGTAGCAGTGTGGAAAACTGTTCCTGGTATGAGGAACAATCCAGTGGCATCTTTCGTACTTGGGCGTTTTATCCTCTTCAGTTGACACGTGAAACATGGTGTTTATGTTGAGCTAAAACGTGGTATTCTCTTGGAATTTTTTTATTAATGCTTCAATCAACAAGTTGTTTCGTAGCTTCATATCTGCAATATGTTGGATATATATTGTTCATGCTCGTAATCTCAGTGATCTGGTATTTTCTGTGATAGTTGTCACCATAAATTTTAATTATCCCACGTTAAACAGGGTTACTTTATTGCAATATGAATTCACGACCCAATTTCTTTGATGGTGTGATGCTGGTTCTCTTTTAAATGAACGGCGCAGAGCTATCATCATCTACATAAATGTAGTAAGCCAATTTATTATAAGTATATTCAAGTGAGTGAGTAGGAATTTCAATTAAAAAAAACATTTCAAATTATAATATAAATAAGTGGCACGAAGGGCGGTCGATATAAATGTAGTAAGCCAATTTATTATAAGTATATTCAAGTGAATGAGTAGGAATTTCAATAAAAAACACATTTCAAATTATAATGAGTTTCAATGTATTTGGTGGAAATAAATCTTCATAAATACCATTACTTAGCTTCACCGAATTGTTCAAATTGGTGAGTAGCCCCTTCTTCGAACTTACCTTATATTGCATATAAAATCACACTATACATTTAGCAATATCTTTATGCAGGCAAGGTTATAGGAAACACTTTGAGAAAGGCCTTGTTGAGCGATTACAATAAATGTAAGTTTTTTTAATTTTTAAAATATTAGAGACCAAATCATGGAAAAATACAAATTCTATTGCATGCTTCTGAATAGGAGTTTGAACTTTGGTGTAAAGCATTTACCACAAACTTTAGACTATGATTTTTAAACAATGATAGTTACAAGAAGTAACAAGTAATGCAACAACCTATAAACAACAAGTAATCTCACATAGAAATATAAGTACCATGGCAACAAGTAATACACTGTTTCAAGTTTGAATGTTTCATAATTTCTTTAACTTTTAGCTTTAAACTATATACAATATCACAATAAAATATTTCTAAGAGGCAGGTATAAGCAACCTTGCTGCTATTTCACTTGTTTTAATCTAAATTAATCGTATTATGGTTTTTAAATTCTCTTAAAATACAATATAACTATCCTTATATAAATACAAAGCCCAAGAACTACTATGCGGCACTTGTTTTTTTTATTATGAACCATATTAATGTAATAAATGATATTTATTAAAATATTGAAAATGGAAAATGATTTAATGAATTATGTAATGGTGTCAATGTGAAGGGTAAGAAACTAAAATTTTATTTATGAAAAATATTTAGAGTTTATACATTATTGAAGGTTTTCATATTCTTAACCCCCTCTTAATTAAGTGCATTATGTTACCTGTTAAGTATTATATGTTAATGTGGTTCAAATGCGTGGAAAGCGTTTTTCATGTCTATGTTAAATATGTTGTTTATGGTTGTTGTTTTATATAAGGACATGGTTATTATTTGGGACATTAAGTATTATATGTTACGTGGTTCATATGTGTAGAACGTGTTTCTCATATTATATGTTATGTGGTTCATATGTGTGGAAAGTGTTTCTTGTGTCCATGCTAAATATGTTGTTTCATGTAAGGACATGGTTATTATGTTATCTTGGGGCATAAAGGAACTACTTTGCTATGAAAGTTAGGCCAATACATCATGTAATTTTTCATAGCTCGTAAATGTTTAGAGGTTATTTAGGTTGATGTGATTGGAATAATAAGGATTATGTTACTTTATCTCTATGGTTGTAACTTAATATTGGTGACTTGATCTTGGGTATATGGTGACTTGACTGATTGTGGTTTTGTGTATTGGTTTGGAGATATACTTCACTTTGGGTTTTGTTGGTGAGTGATCATAGCCATAAAGTTGATTGTTCTTATTTTAATTATTATGGATCTAATTTTTTTTGTCTAATTTTCAGCTAACTATCTAGGTATAATTATTACCCTATTTGTTTGGTTAATCTATTTTATAGTTGTGGCCATTGACCCAAGTAATCTTATTATTTAATCAAGAATTGAGATGATGCCAAATGATTCATTTGAATGGTAAAATTATGTATCCCTCTTCCTCCATTAATCAACTTTTTAAAGTTCCTTCTAAGGTTTTCTCTTCACTGTAATTATTTCTTAACTGGTGTAGATCTATTTTCTTAGAAGAGAGGAGACAGTGTGGGATGGAATTGAAAAGTATGTATATATAATCAATTGTATGTTAATTAAAATTTAAACTTAATAATTTTCATAATAATGTCTTAATTTAATTATTAAATTACAATTCAATATATTAATAAATTTCAATATATATTTTTCAAGAAAAAAATCATTATATTCATACTTCGGAGGTTGAAATCAAATATACATTCAACTCTCCTTGACAGACTCAAAGTGTCCAGAAGACCTTTCACATACATTACAACAAAAATTTCTTACTGTAAATGTCAGTATGGGTGAACACACACCAACTTCCCTAGTTTAGACAATCTAAACTAGAACAAAGAGAGCAAAGAAATATAACCTTTCTCTAAATTTTTGTAATTTGAATGCAAGTGTAAAGGAAGACAAACCTAGTAATCATATGGTTGTCCTTGTTTCAGTCCTTCACTCTAACATTCCATGTGAGTAGGGTACTGCCAAGAGCAAAAGACAAATGCAAGCAACAAGAATCTATGCTAACACCCAAGGAGGAAAGCACCAATAACTATAAACGAAGTATTGTGAGAAAGGAAAATTTTTGTTGTATTAATGTAAACAAAAGGAGAGAGTTACAACCAAAGGCTTGGCATTGAAGGGTTGCTTCCAATGATCCAATGCCTCAAATAACCACCTTGCTTCAAAAGGATGAGAAAGAATCCAGGATACTCTAGCACTATTCAACCAATGTCTAGCTACTATTCCTTCCAATGTACTACTTATGGGGGGTGAGGTTGTATTTATAGACCAAAATATATTGAGGGAGTTGAGGGATAAGGAGAGAAGGTTAAGGTCAAATACCAATAGGTAAGGAGTTCGACCAAGATCCACCCTAGTCAGTCAGGATAAGCCTACATGAGAGCTTATTTCTAGAAGTCTCTCTAAACTTATGTTTTTTCCTTGAGTCAGTCAGGACAAATTATCTCTTTTTACCTGTACAAATCAAGACAAAGAACAAAGCTTTAGATGCAAACAACCTACATTCTTTCACCATAGTAGTAAGCCAAGATAATTTTAACGTCATTAAGACAACCTGCAACTTCTACTATGCAAGAATCACCTAGGCACACACTTAGTGAATTATGTCTCTACACTGTTAACCTATGTTCTATCAGTAGAACCACCTAGGTTCACCTCTCGTGGTTCATGATCTTATCATTTCAACATGGGAACACACATATATAGATATATATGTAAGGACAGATTACAACCCAACAACCTATTACATCAGGACCTTTTATGTTATTTGGTCAACCTCAAGGACTTATTACATATTAACAACATGCGTCCAAGATATTTTACGTTTAGACAACCTTCATGGTGTATTACATTCGATTAACCTACGTACCATGCCAAGTCTCATTTTTACACTCATACAACCCACATGGTGTATTACATTCGAGTAACCTATGTACCACGCCGGGTCTCATTTTATACTCGAATAACCTGTCACAGGACAGATTACGTTCAAGGATAACCTATGAGCTTCACCAGGATTGATTGCATTTGAGGACAACCTAAAAGACTGATTACGTTTGAGCATCTTGCTTCACCAGGATTTTTCCCGCTTGAACAACCTGCCACATTTCCCATGTGAGATATCATGCATCAACTATTCTAGCATAGAACACATCGGGATTGATTACAACCAAGGATAACCTACGAGCTTCACCAGGACTTATCCAAGGATAACCTATAGGAATGATTACATCTGAGCAACCTACGAACTTCACCAAGACTTATCCGAGGATAACCTACAAGAGTGATTACATCTGATTAACCTACAATATTCTTCGGGATGTTACACTTAGGAAACTTGTCTCTCTAGCTATGCTAAAACACATCGCTCCCTCTTTTGAGGGATCTCAATCTGGATCACACCAAGTCTTTATCTGAAGTACTCAAACTTCACTCAGCTCACAAGAGGATTGGTTAACACATTGACTATCTTCTCCTCTATTTCCATGTACAAGATCTTCACTGCTCCTCTTTGCACCATATCCTTGATATAGTGGAACTTTATCTCAATGTGCTTCGACTTGTCATGGAACACTGGGTTTTTCGATAGCTTCACGCAACACTAATTGTTGCAGAAGATACAAGTCACATCCAACTGGAGATCAAATAAGTCAAGCAGTAGCTTTTACATCCACAAAATCTTCCTCAGAGGTACTCAACACCACACATGATTGCTTCATGCTGAACTAGGAGATCATGCCAGATCCCAAACTGAAGCAACAATCTAAGGTGATCTTTCTGTCAGTGGCGCTACCTTCCCAGTATCAATCAACATAACCATGTAGGTTAATCTTTTGATTTGCATCATATTTGAGCCCATAATCCACTGTACCTTTTAGGTACCTCAAAACATGCTTTGCAACTATCAGGTGAACATGTCTCGGATCCGTCAGGAACTGGATTAGGGTGTTCACCGCAAAGCATATGTCTAGTATTGTATTCATCAAATGCATTAATGAGCTAATCATCTAACGATACATTGTGGCATCAACCAACTCATATGAAGCATCACTCAGAAGATTCAAGTTAGATTCCATAAGTGTGGTTATCACCTTGCAGTCCAACATTCTGAATCTCTTCAGAATCTCCACTGCATACTTCTCTTTCCCAAGGAATATTCCATCTGCACTCTGCCACACCTCCATTCCTAAGAAGTAGTGCATCATACCTAGGTAATTCATCTCAAACTATATAGAAAATATCCTCCTTGCATCTATAATGACTTCCTCTTCACTTTTCATAAGCAAGTCATCGACATATAACAGGTGTATCACAGGTCTTCCATCTTCCACCTTGAAGTATAGGTTGGAATCCACTTTAATCTTGGAATCCACTTTAATCGGTGCTTGTTTCAATCCATACAAGGCCTTCTTTAATTTGCACACATGGGTCTTCCTTTCACATGTCTTGAATCCCAATGGTTGTTCCATGTACACTTCCTCCTCAACTACATCATTCAAGAAAGTTTTCTTGACATCCATCTGGTGTATTTTCCATTTCATAATTGTTACCAAAGAAAGTATGGTCCTAATGGAAGTGTACCTCACCATGGGTGCAAATGTATCTTCATAGTTTATGCATTCTTTCTGTGAGAATTCTTTTGCTACGAACCTTGCCTTGTACTTCTCCAT
Source organism: Pseudotsuga menziesii (assembly GCA_001517045.1). Taxonomy (NCBI): domain Eukaryota; kingdom Viridiplantae; phylum Streptophyta; class Pinopsida; order Pinales; family Pinaceae; genus Pseudotsuga; species Pseudotsuga menziesii. The sequence continues at coordinate 915,718 of LPNX010515599.1, forward strand.
GTTTCCATCTGCAACATGCTTGATCTTATAGATCCACGTTGAAGTCATGACAGACTTCTCCTCTGGTATTAGAACTATCTCCCAGACATCATTCTTCATGATCGACTGATATTCCTCAATCATTGAATTATTCCATTCTTTCTTTTTTGTTTCCTCTTAATAAGTGGAAGGTTCTTTGTCAATGATTTCACACATAAGGGACACATAGCTATTATAGGTATTTTCCCTCTTTCTCTCTCTATGTATTCCCTCTGGAGCGCCATACCTTTTAGCTTCTCGTATGAGCTCCTATGCCCATGTTGGTTTCCTCTTGTGGGAGTTCTTCTCAACGAATGTCTCCACCGAATCTTGTGGTTCTATCATGTTGTGATATTCATGGTCCTCTAGAGTTTCTTCTCCAATTTCCATATCTTGACCTCTCATCTCTTCAGGTTCCTCGACTTCCTAGATAGGAGTCTTCATCAAAGATTACCTACCCACTAATGTCAATCTTCTTGAATCCTGGGAATTATATTCGATAGTCCTTTGATGTATCATTGTATCCTATGAATATACCCTTCCTCCTATAATGATCAAGCTTGGACAACCCTTTTATCCTTTGGGATATGTATGTACACCAGAAGCCAAATATTCTCAGATGGCTAACTTTTGGTTTCTCTCCTAAGAAATATTCTTCAGGAGTCTTGCTATCAAGTACTCAATAAGGAGTACCGTTTTGTACATACACTGTTGTCCTTGTTTCCTCATCCCAAAGGTGCATAGGAAGATCCTGGTCATGTAGCATAGCTCTTGCTGCCTCCATGATGGTTTAGTTCTTTCATTCCACAACGCCATTATGTTGAGGATTACATGGAATTCTCAACTCACTCTTAATCTTGGACTCTCTATAGAGTTCCTTGAATTCTTCCAAAGTGAACTCTCTGCCATTATCTAACCGTAGTGATCCAACCAAAAACCAACAGGTTTTCCTTTGATAGGTTTTCCTTGACAGCTGACAGGTTCACCTTTGACACGTTATCCTTCGCAGCTGATAGGTTCACCTTCTATGGGTTTGTCTCGACATGTTTAGGCTCCAATACAACATACCAACATGCTTTGTAATGGTTGAAATTCTGAACCATTATAACTTCTTGTAACTGAATATAGCGGGTAATCACCCAAACATCTCAACATCCTATACTAAAACATCTACATTATATAACATAGACATATTTATGATCATCATCTAATTCCTCCATATTTCATGGAGTAGAAGTAATAAATTGGTTTGAATTCTTGCATATTGTATGTGTGTATATTTCTTGTCGACCTAGTGTGTTTCCTGCTTTTCTATTCCTTTTTATATGCTTCCACCATAACATAAATCGACTCATTCAGTCGACTGTTGTCCCCAGCATGCACCTGGGAATGACCTAGACCATTGGTATCAAAGAAAGATATTTTCCAAAGCTTAAGTTACATAAGCACTTCCATCGAAGTTATTTAACTTATTCCTATTCAAACACGCTCGCAAACTCATCAACACAAGAAGCCACTTCCTTCGACTTTAGAAAAATGGTTGATGTAGAAGAAAATAGACATGCAACTGACCAGATAGGGAAACTCATAGAAATATTATTGGCTTGCGAGTGAATCGAAATGCTCTCCCAGTTCAGTGAGATTCTCCTAAGAGTCACTGTGAAATCTAAGGAATCCTCGACGTGATTTCACTCTGATAAAATCACCCCACTCGAAGTGCAAATGAATCTGGACATACCAAACCTTGAAGGCAATATTGATGTAGAATCTATCGACAATTGGGTACAACAATTGGAATCTTACTATGTGATAAATCAACTCTCTAAAGTGGAAAAGATCACCATTGTGTCCTTGAATATGTCAACCTTCGTACACTTTTGGTGGGAGAATCTATTAACAAAGATGGAAAAATAAGAAGACCCCATTGACACATGGGTAAAATTTATCGAATATGTATGAAAGGAGTTCTACCCACCTAAATACATTGAACATCAGTACAAGAAGTCCCAGAACATAAGGAAGTGGAAAGACGAGTGCATACAGAGTTACACCAACGAGTTCTATCGACTCATGGCTAGACTCGACGACCAAGAAGAAGAGAATTTGCTTGTTCTAAAGTATTTTAGTGGTTTATCCCCATACATTTAGCAAGAGATATATTTTCTAAGTGTCAGCATGATTGTGGATGGATTTCATTATTCCAGCAAGCTTGAAGCTAAGCAAGAAAGAAAAATATGTTTCACGAACAAGGCAACAGATTGAACATCCGACAAGAAGTTACTAGCCGACTCTGACAAGTTCAAGAATCCTTCAAAGCCAAATCCGCCAAAGCTTGATCATTAAAAGAAAAAATTTCAGAAATAAAAGAGGGATCACAACAAATAGACTCCTACTGGTAAATGGTGTGATTATCACAGTTCATCATGGCATGATACGTCAGAATGCAAATCTCATAAGACATTTTTGGAAAAATCGTCAACATCCGACTTGTCTAACAGAACCCTGGCAGAATCTGATCTAGATGCATCAACCCTCCTGGATTCGACCTCGACCACTCCAACAACCTCGACCATCGTTGATGAGGAGGAATGAGAGAGACTTTTCCATACACAGATATGGGTTCAGAACAATCCATTACATCTGATTGTGGATAATGGTATCCAGAAGAACTTTGTTTCTAAAGATGTTGTGAGGAAATTATTTCTTGCCACCACTCCACATCCTTAGCCTTAGAACATCGATTGGATGAAGTATGGGTAGGAACTAAGGATCACACGGCACTGTCGAATTGACTACTTCATTAAGCCTTTTGAAGATGAAGTACTCTGTGATGTGGCACCAATTTCTGTAGCCGACGCCATATTCGATAAACCCTACCTATGGGATCGACATGGTACATCTCAATCATGGCCTCTGAAGGTGATTGTAAAGATCCAAAATCAATGGTATGGCATACCAGAGCGACAACCCACATCAACGGTTGCTATGATATCTTCCAAACAAATGAAGAAATTTATACATCATGCTCAAAAGTTTGCATTAATCATGATCAAGCCTCAACATTCAAGGAAGACTACAACAACAAGTTGACTCACTGACCAGTGCAGCTCCCGACAACAACAACAAATCGATAGCATTCTTGAAGAATACCAGAACATATTTCAATCACCAGACGGAGTACCTCTACACTGTCAGGTAAAACACTCCATTGAACTTGTTCCTATTTCTTCATTTCCTAACGCATTTGTTTACAGAAGATCCATTCTCGAAAATGAATAGATTCGTAAACAAATCCAGGATTTGATCGACAAGGGTCATATCTGCCCCAACTCCTCTCCTTGTGGAAGCCTAGTCGTCTTAGTTCCAAATAAAGACGAGACTTGGCGCATGTGCATCAACTATCGGGATCTCAAAAAAAAATTAGTGAAGAACAAATACCCTCTTTCATGGATTGATGAACTCATCAACAATCTGAAGGGTTCTAAGTTCTTTACAAAAATCAACCTTAATTCGAGATACCACCAAATTCTAATCAATTCCATCAATGTATGGGAAAATACTTTCAAAACCAAGGAAGGATTGTTTGAATGGTTAGTCATGCCTTTCTATTTAACCAATGCACTTGCAACCTTCATGAGATATATGGATGACCTTCAATGACCTTTCATCAGTAAATGTGTCATTGTCTATCTTGACGATATCTTGATTTTCAGTCGATCATGGGAAGAACATTTCCAACAACTTCAACAAGTTTTCGACACTCTCCAGCAACATCGACTGTATCTGAACATGAAAAAATGCTCATTTACGATGACCAACATCAAGTATTTGGGGTATGTAATTGAATCTGGAGGCATTCATGTCAACCCAGAAAAAGTACAGATCCTCAAATACTGGCCCATTCCTCAAAAAATTCATGAACTAAGAAGTTTTCTTGGTTTAGTGAATTTCTATCGACAATTCATACTTGGCTTCAGTGACATCACATGGCCTTTGAATCAGTTAATGAAAGGAAATGGGAAAACTATCTTTAAATGGACATTGACACAACAACAAGATTTTGAGCAAATCAAAAACAAGATTTGTACTGCACCAGTACTTGTGTTACCTGATTTTCATTAGCCCTTTGAGATTGAGACAGATGCATTGAACTATGCCCTCACTGTAGTGATCACTCAGTCAAGTCACCCAGTTGCGTTTAATTTCGAGACATTCAGCGACACAGTAAAAAAGTACTTGGTGTATGAAAAATAATTGTACACCATTATGCAATCTCTCAAGAAGTGGAGACACTACATTTTTGGCAGGGAAATGGTCATCCTCACTGAACATAAGCCTTTGCAGTTTGATCCAACCTAGTCAAAACTACATACAACTCGACAACTCAAGTGGATTAATTACCTGCAACAATTTTTTTTGGTAATTAAGTATCGGAAAGAGAAATCCAATTCTACATCCGATTGTATTAGCAGACCACCCATTACTCTATTGTCTACATGATGAGTATGCAGGGTTATGACACCACTACTTGGTCGCAATTGTATTCGGTAGAATGCAATTTTTCTACAATCTATCGACAGCTTCAAACCAACAAGTTGTCAACTACCGACTACTTCCTGAAAGACACCTTGCTATATTGGCTTGGAAAACTTTGTGTACGGACCAACGATCACTGATAGAAGCTCATTTGGGACCATGGGAATCTATTTCTATGGACTACTTGATGAGATATCCTACTACCAAACATTAGCATGACGTGATACTAGTAGTAGTCGACAGATTTTCCAATATGTGTATACTCATACCATGCAAGAAGACTACGATAACACAACATATTGCTCATCTCTTCTTCAAACATGTGTGGAAACACTATGGCCTCCCGATGACCATTATTTCTGACATAGATGCTATATTTTTCAGCACCTTTTGGAAAACTCTCTGGAAACAAATCGATATGAGACTTTCTTTGTCAAAAGCCTTACATCCGTAGACAGACAGACAGACGGAAGTTGTAAATTGCTTAGTCATACAATTGCTTCACATGTTCAACCAAAAGCATCATCAAACATGAGATGACAACCTTCCATACATACAACATAGCTACAATCATTCTCAACATATCTCTACAGGAAAGATACCATTTGAGATCTATTACGGATTTCAACCCTTGGTTCCTATCAACTTAATCAGTTCCTTGACATAGTTGAACGACAGCATCTTCGAAGGATGAGAAGTGGAGAAAGCATTGAAGTTCAGAGATCAAATATGCAACCTACAGAAGTAAGTATATGAAATGTTGCAACGAGAAAATGCAAAAGCTAAGGACCGACACAATAAGCATTGTATTCCTCATTCCTTCCAAATTGGGGATCAGGTCTAGTTACATCTAAATAAGGAGCGCTTCACTAGTTCATACAAAAACAAGAAAACTTTTCAATATGGTCCATACATTATCCTTCAATAGATTGGAGAAAACGCTTACCAAATCGACATTCCTGCATGCCTTGCCTACATTCGGTCTTCAATGTAGATCTACTTCAACCATATCATGCACAATTATTGGAACAAAATGAATTGTAGACAACAAAACCCGAAGACATCCATCCAAATTTTCAGGAACCTCTTATTTGTGACACCATTGTGGGACGATGCATACACCTTACAAGGATGAACTCCATTCCCTTGTTTCAAGTGGCTAAAGCAGAACAACTCCCTGCCTAAGGAAAATGGTACTCTACTAATGAATTTTTCGACAAGTTTCCTCACTTGAACGAATACACAATGGATGTCATTGTTTCTTAAAGAAATAGGAATGATCCAACCAGAAACCGATAGGTTTTCCTTTGATATGTTCACCTTGGTAGCTGACAAGTACACCTTTGACAGGTTCGCCTTGGCAATCACCAGGTTCACCTTCAACAGGTTTGTCTCGCATGTTCAGCCTCAAATACAACATACCAACATGCTTTGCGACAGTTGAACTTCTAAATCTTTATAACTTCTTGTAACTAAATGTAGTGGGTAGTCATCCAAACATCTCAACATCCTATATAAGCATGTACATTATGTAACGTAGACATATTTCTGATCATCATCTGATTCCTCCATCTTTCATGGAGCAGAAGTAATAAATTGGTTCGAATTATTTCATATTGTCTATGTGTATATTTCTTGTCGACCTAGTGTGTTTCCTGCTTTGTTGTTCCTTTCTATATGCTTCCACCATAACATAACTCAACTCATTCATTCGACTATTATCCCCAACGTGCACCTGGGCATGACCTGGATCACATAGAGTATTGATCTTCCTATCAGTCTGGTTCTTGACCAAGGCTTTATATTCCTTGAACTTACTGAAAAACTTCACTTTTCCCTTTCAAGGAATATATCCAAGTCTTACGTGAGAAATCATATGTGAAGGTAACATAGTACACATACCTTCTTAATGAGCTAGAATATATGGGTCCACATACATCCGAGTGTACTATCTCCAGTATTCATTTATCCTTTCTCTTACTGTTGGGAAATGTCTTCTTCACATTCTTTCCTTGTGCACATCCTTTGAAAATTCCTTCATTCTTTGCTTGGATCTCTAGCAATCTTGAGACTTCTTTTATTGCCATATATAGTGCTCTATAGTGCACATGTGCAATCCTTCTATGCCATAGTTCACTTGGTTCAATTGAATCATGAACCAGTGCTTATTCAAGCTGTCTCTTTAGCTTGTACAAGCATCCATATTCTTCTCCAATAATTGGTGCATCCTCTATTGTCTTTCCTTTGGGCCACATTAGAACTTGTCCATTGAAAAAAGAAACCCTAATTCCCTTTGAATCTAGTGCAAAGATAGAGAGAAGATTCTTCTTCAATCCTAGAACATATAGCACATCCTACATATTTAAATATTTCTCAGAGTCAAGCTTGTATGAAGCTTCTCCACTCCCTTTTATGGGGTAGTAGTAATCATCCCCAAGTTTCACCTTATGAGGTGATTCATGTTCAGATATATTTACGAAAGATCCCTTGTATCCTATCATGTGTTTGGAAGCTCCAATATCCACAAGACAATCATTTCTTTCATGTGAGATAGTACTAGTAAGTGTTGATATTAGAACATACTCTTCATCCGAATCATTCTTCTCTCATATGAATATTTTGTTTGTTGGTCCATCATCTTTTGGAAACATGAGCATGGCATCTCCTTTTCCTTTAAATGGGACAGTCTCTTGCAAAATTTCCCTTTTCATCACAAGTGTAGCATTGAACATTTGAAGTAATATATTCTTCCTTGTGTGAACTGTGAGAGATTGATCTTCAGTTGCTCCCATCTAATCTTCTCTTTTCACTAGTCAAGCTTCTTCTTATGCACACTATTTTCAGAGTCTGTTGAAAGATATCAGCCTCCTTGCAAAAATCCCTTGAATGAATGAGTCTCGTGGTCTAGGGAGACAATTCAAGGTAGTCATTACAATTTCTCATTATTTGACATTATCATCAACTGCTTCAAGTTGTTCTTTGATTTGAGCAACCATTGTGAATTAATACTTTATAGTCTCGGAGTTCTGTATCTTCACCTTCTTCAGCTGGTTCCTCAAATTCATCTTTTGGTTGATGCTCTTACCTTCGAACATCTTTGTAAAAGAATCATATACTTCCTTCGGTGGCTTGAATGCAGACACATGAAGGATGAGATGATCCTTAATAGAATATGCAATGATTATCTTAGCCTTAGCCATGCTTCTATTATGAGCGGCCTTATCCTAATATCCCTATAGTTCAAGAACTTCTCCAGTGATGAACTGATCCAAGTCATTATCTACAAGGATCAAAGAGATTTTGTAGTTCCATGCTCGGAAGTTATCAACCCCTCCAATATTGTCCTCAAGCTAAGTATGGTGAGTCATCTTTTCAAATGAGAGCCTCAAATGGAAATAGCAAAGATTTAGATCTTACTGATTTAAGGTGTTAGACCTGGTTCTAAAGATGGTTGACCTAGGGTTTGTTAGAGAAACCCTACTTTTCCAAACTTGGATTTTGGGAATTCTGTTTGGACAGAAAGATACACCTCCTTGAGGCAAGTTTCTCAGCTAGGTCACTTTCTGAAAGCTAAGGTGGGAAGCCTCTGAAACTTGATTCCCTAGTTCCTCCCATCACTAGTGACAAGGTAAAAATTGAAACTTTTTCAATTCAGAAACTTCCTCCACCAAAATATGTTCCCTACTGAGGTGAGTTATCCTAGCCCTCTTTTATTGATAATCTATGGAGAGAACACCTTGAACTAGGAAGCCCTAGTTTCTGCAGCTACATAGTGCCTTCTTTCAGAGAGGATCTGATACCATGTTAGTTTTTCTTTAGATTCGATTAGATTATCTAAGATATTTATCTAAAATAATAACAAGTACAACAATATACATAATATATAAAATATACACGAGACACAAAGATTTTCACCGGGGAAACATAAAGGAGAAAAGCCTGCAAACTTCCTCGGAATAGTAAGATGATCAAAAGCAGTAATAAGAAGTATTGAACAACTATATTTCTCTCCTCCTCTGTCTATCTATTGGCAGGGGTTTTGGGGTAAGTGAGCTACGTAGCACCACAGAGGCTAAGCTCACGTGACACCGCGCAAGGTAAAGACAATGTGATGGGAGGAAAACAAACCATTTTTGAATATTTTATGCATCTTTTTGTATTGGTTGACCACATTTTGTGGATATAGATCATTAGTGGTTAAATCAAATAGGAGTTAGTTAGAAGTGGATCATGAATGTTAAGGTGCAAGCCTATATATAGATTAGAATTGCAAATGAATGGAAAAGTTGACATACCAAAGTGAGAAGTGATAGCAGAGAGAAATTGAGAGATTGAATATTTTTTTATCTATATGTGACCTTGTGGGTTGATCTTTCTCTCGCTGTAGAGAAAGGCAGCTGTTGTTTTGGATCTGTTGCGCATAAAGTAATATGATACAACAGATGTTGAGCTGAACTACTATTGTCTTTTGTCTTTTTCTGTCTTTATGTACTGCGATGTCAATATATGATGATTATGTTTTATGAATGGAGAATGTAATACTATTGCTATGAATGAATGAATGATGCAATCTGTTAGATATATGGTTGTAATGGTTGATTTATGATGAATACTGTGATATATGATGAAAGGATTTGCTAGATCTTATAGTTATGTTGATAAATCATTGATGCCCCGATCCTTCTCCTTACTTCCAAAAACTTGGTTCCGACAGCTCTCCCTTGAAAATATCGGGTGAGACTTCATCCACTCTGCGGGTGTTTCTAGGAAGGGTAAAACCTGTCTGGGTTGGTGCTTAGGGAGATCGCGTTGATTGGGAATCGATAGAATGAGAACCCCTGTTGATGAGGCTTTGTTTGTGGGTTTTAGAAAACAAATGGTTATGTTGTCAAGACCTATTTGTGACTGAAGAGGAGGATATCTTGTGGCATCAGATGAAACCAGAGATCCAAGATTGTTTCGGCCTAAGACTACGAGAGTTCGCTGAAGCAAAGAACCAGAACATGAATTTGATGAAAAATGCATGGGTGGAAAGGTACATTCATGATGGTCCTCACAAATGGTTTTTCTGCAAGTTTCCCATCATACTCTATGAGTGGCTGACATGATTCACCTATAAGAAGTGCAACTTCTAGGGAGGAGAGCCGACATCCTAGACCTCCGAGATAATTCAGGAACTCCAAGAAACTGACAATAAGGCATCTTGGGATGTCGAAGTTTGGTTTAATAGTATACTGGAAGGATATATCACTAAGTTTGCAGTTCATACCAACAAGTCCTACAATGAAGTAGAACAAGATTTCTTCAATAGACCACGAGGTAGGTTCTTACTGTCTCTGCAACTATCAATCAAGATGCTTGTTTATGAAAAGGGCATACTAAAGATGCACCTTAAGTAGTAAAACTTTTGTGTGCGGAGGCTGTGAACACTGCGATAGAAAGGGGGCAACAAATGGAAATATAAGGGGTATATGGGTGTGAGTTTCGATGATACTGTGAGGGTAGTCAAGGAAAAGAGTGGTTGTACATGGGGAGAATAAAGATTCCAAGCAGAGAAGAAATAGAGGACAGAGGAAGGTCCTGCTACGATTGGAACAAAAGACTGTGAAGGAAAACCACACAGGATGAAGAGACCCTACAGTGACGAAGAGGATGAGCAAACCCAAGTTACGCCCAGGGTAGAAGCAAGGTCAAACCTCAATAGAAACATGTCCACACCTCCGCGCACTACTCCACCATCAGGAAAATATACGCATTCCATGTCGATATGTCCAACGTGCCAAGAAGCATCCAGTAGTAAAGAAACATCTGCAGGAAAAAGGTCCAGGATGGCGGGAGATGATATGAAGCTACCTATGTTCCATGGAAATGACAATGATGACCTAGAATAGTATTATCTCTTATGTGAGGCACTCTGGACTTCTAGAAAAACTACTGATGAGGATGTAAAGAAAGGCCAGTTAGTGACTACCCTTCAGGGTCGTGTGATTTATTGGTACATGAGATTCATACAGGTCCTGCAGGCGATCGCGACAAAGAATTTGGATGGAATTCAGAAGGAACTGCTTGAAGAATTCATGAAACCAAAATTTGAAGCACATTACATTACAAAGCTAAAGGAAATCAAATAATTCCCTAATGAGATGGTTTGGGACTTTGATCAGAGGTTTAAGACGTTGATGGCATAGGTCAGCTTCAATATGAGTGACGTCCAACACAAAGAATGGGTCATTTTGGCACTGGTCCCTTATATCCGATGCCCATTAATGCAACAAAATATCGCGACATAGAACAAGGCTTTGGAAATTGCAATGAAGCTGGAGGCTTCACCTATCAAAGAAACTAATCTCGGCATGAACCAAATCCATGTGCAACTATTGAACCTAACACTTCAATTGTAGGATATCAAGAAGGATAAAGATAAACATGATGACTTGTGGTGCACTTGGTGTCATGTGGATAGACACACGAAATATACATGTCCTTGTTTCTGGAATTATATACTCTAAGGAGCGCTGAACCCATTGAGTTGTGGTGTTGTGTTGTGGTGTCACATATGTCAAGTATATGGGCATCAACATGAAGATTGTACCTACATGCAGAAAATGGTTACGAAGCCAGCAAGCTTATATTGCACCTTTTGTGGCTTAGCTAGGAGCGGCGATAAGGACTGTCGAGATTATGATCTGCTTCAAGAGAATACATATGAATCATACCTCGTGAAAGGTGAAGATCCTTGCATGGTTCTAGAGCTGCAAGTGATATAGCCACCACCCCAATTCTAGTATATGCTGCCACCCCAGATGCAGTTTATTCCATCGCAACCACAGATGCAGGTTGCACCACAGCCGTAGTTTGCACCATGACCGTAGTACAACCAAACCCTTATGGATCCACCACAGCCACAGTATGTCCAATTAGTGCACTATGTTCAGCAACAGCTTAATCCCCCGCACCATAAAATTATGCAACCCCAATATCAATAGTAAGTAGCTCAACCACAATATCAGCAGCAACGAGGATTCCACAGAGGATTCAAGGGAAGGGGAGGTTTCGGTCGTGGAGGAGGGAGAGGTCATGCATCAATCTAGTGTTAACCTTGTGGGACATTTGGCCACTATAAAAGAGATTTTCCCCATTTGCAATGTGTATACTACGTGGTGAATGATCATACTGTTGAAAATTTCCCTCATTTAGTTGCGAGCTGGCAGGCCGACAATGTTCCTTTATTACAGAAGTAGAACTAGTTCCAGGGCCAGAATCAAATACAGAACCAGCAACAACTGCAGAATCAAGTTCAGACCAAATTCCAGTACAAAATCAGAATATCAATTAGCCTATGAATCCAATGGCTTACCAAAATCCACCTCTGAATCATCCTCCACCGCAGAACCAAAATCAAGGATCGACGGTTGCAACCATTCAAGCAGAACTGCGAACAAAGGATGTTGATGTTGGGATACTTACTCGAGGAGGTTCAATGACTAGAGAAGATGGACCAAGACCACAAGTGAGACTGGCTAGAAAAAATAAAGCACCGTTTGATATCACAACCGAGAGGGATACCTTTTTCGAGGCTTGCGATGTGCTTGGAAGAAATCCTGGTAAGACACCTATTTTTGGCATGCCTTCTACTTTTGATTCTTCGTTAGAAGCTGGACCATCGTGAAAGTATGTTTCCTTGCAATAGTTCTTCAATAACTTTTTATCCATGGAAATATATCCCGATGCTCTGGTTGATATCGAGAAGTTGTTGCACCGTCCGGATAGAGAGTTGTAGGACTCTGCGGTGAATTCTTTACAGAAGAAAAAGACGAGCAAGGAAATTCGGATGAACATCCAGATTGGGGACTATGAAGTCGATTTATTTATTCTAGATATTGGATCTAATGTGAATATCCTGACAAAGAATACTTGGCAAAATATGGGGGAGCCAAAATTTGGCTGGACCCCAGTGCAGCTGAGATTGGATAACCAGGCCAAAGTTTAAACAATTGGTCGCGTGTCGAATATGGTTGTAGATGTCGAAGGTATGAGGACTCATGCTAATTTTGATGTAATCAAATTCATTGATGGAGGGGGATCCTATCTCATGCTTCTAGGAATTGGATGGGCCAATGACAACATGATCGTGATAAAATTTAAGAAGCGGTTGATGACATCTGAGAACCAGGATATCAGAGTCATCGCCCCTATGGATCCTAATGAAGGAAGGTGATATATTGAACCTGTCAAAGATGAAGTTGTTATAGGATGGGATCATGTTTAAAATATTTCTAAAGACTATATCCACCCTATTGTTGACAGATATTTGGGGTGGCATAGCGCTAGCTCTGTGTCCTCTGATTCTAATGATGCGTTGGAAAATTTGCAAAACCGGATGCAAGAAGTCTCGCTTAGAAAATGTGGGCTGATTACGCAGTCGCGACTAAGATCATTGAGTTGCTGATATATGAATGAATACCAGAAATATCAAGGTTCCTTGAGGAGTTTGAAGAAAAGGTATCTGAGCCTCGGTGCTTGGTGGCATTAGGGGAAGCATTGAAGGCCACTCCAACATGTTGGTGGGAAGTTCATAAGGAGACCATTCATGAATGGGCATAGTGTCGATGGTTGATCACTGTGCACTTTGAAGATATGGAGGTATATCACACTAGGATTAATGATGGGCATAATAACCCTTGTACTCATCTAAGAGAATGTCAGACACTGTGGGCATCGTGAACCAAGGATGAGTGGCTCCATTCTTTTATTCACACATTGGATGAAATGCCAAGGTATTGGTACATATTAGCAAAAATGCACAGAGGAATAACTACTTGGGAGGAGCTGATTGTTTACTTTGCACATACCTTCGGCTTTGTAGATGCTAATGCAGAGGCTGACAATGCACTATAGATCATTCGGGAAGTAGTCTTGAAAGTTGTCCCAGTTGCATATCATGTGGACCCACATGCGCATTGCCACATGCAATCGATAATGGAATGCTACAAACTCTCTAATGAGGCAGAGGATGATGAAGAGTTGAAAAATATTAATATTCCAGAGGCTGAAGGAAGTCGATATGTCATAGCACCGGATGTGTCGACTGATCCCATGAATCAACCACTAAATATTAAGAAAGTTAACATTGGGACGAAAGAGAATCCAAAATTTGCAAATATTGGGGACTACTAGGATGAGGAGACCATGGAAAAGATCATAGACCTCTTACATGAGTTTTAAGATCTGTTCCCGAAAAAATTATCAAAAATGAAGGGGATATTGGGTGACCTAGGGGAAATGAAAATCCCGTTAAAATGAAATGCAAAACCAGTGCGACAGAGGCCATATCTCTTGAATCTGTGATATAAAGAAAGGGTCAAGGCTAAACTTGATCGGATGCTAGATGTAGGGATTATTGATCCTGTTGAAGAATTAGAATGGATAAGTTCTATGGTGGTCCAAGACAAGAAAACTAGTGAAAAATGAATTTGTGTTGATCTAAGGAAGCTGAATGATTCTTGCATGCATGATCCCCTTCCGACACCGTTCACGGATGAGGTTCTTGAGGGATTAGGTGGTCAAGAAATGTATTCTTTCATAGATGGATTTTCTGGGTATTACCAGATCAGAATCGCAAAGGAGGATCGCCAAAAAACCACATTTGTCACCAAAGGGGGTTGCTTTCAATACACAGTAATGCCATTTGGATTGAAGAATGCACCTGCGGTATTATCTTGGGTTGTTGTTGCTGAATTTAAATATTTTATTCAGAAATTTTTGCAAGTATATATGGATGATTGGATTGTCTACAGGATGATTTAGGATCACTTGGAAAACATGCGCTTGAACCTAGAAAGGTGTTGACAGCATCATATCACATTGAATTCAAAGAAGTGCATATTTTGTGCACCATTTGGGATACTGTTGGGTCATATAGTTTGTAAATAGGGGATTTTGGTTGATCCCGTAAATATTTCACTCATTATGAGCTTGCGGCCACCTACAAATACGAAGATGATTTGCGCGACACTGGGACACACTGGGTACTGTCACAATTTTATCCACATTTATGCTGGGATTACTGCCCCCATGGAGAAATTGTTGAATAAGGATGTCACATTCATATGGATCCAGGAATGTCAAAGTAGCTTCGACACATCGAAGGCCAATATGGCTTCAACACCCATACTTTGTTCCCCGATTGGAACAAGGAGTTCCATGTCCATGCCAATGCCTCGTTTGTTGCGCTGGGAGTTGTACTCGCTCAACTAGGAGAAGGAGATTTGGATCATCTGATTGCATTTGCTAGCAGGAAGTTATCCTTTACTGAGAAGAATTATAGGGCCATAGAAAGAGAAGGGTTGGTGATGGTCTATGTGCTATAGAAGTTCAGGAACTATCTCTTGGGAGGTCACTTTAAAATGTTCAATGATCATTTGGCTTTGAAATATATGGTTAATAAGCCTATGTTGGGGGGGGGGGGTATATGTCGCTGGCTACTTCTCTTTCAGGAGTTTGATTTCAAAATCATTGTGAAGCTAGGACGCTTGAATGATGATCCTGATCATCTATCCCGCATTGAACAGGGGAAGATCCCACCAATATTGATGATGGATTGTTGAATGCACAACTATTCCAAGTTGATATCATAGATGACCATTATGCACCGATAATTCAGTTCTTGGCAACTAGAGTTGCACCGGAGGATATGAAAACCAGTCAAAAGAAGTAGTTGATAGTGAAGGCTTTGAATTTCTAGCTGATCATTGGTCAATTATACAAACTCGAACTAGATGAGATCCTGCGATAGTGTGTTCAACCTCATGAACAAGGGAAAATTCTGGCAGAAGCACATGTAGGTGTTGTGGGTGGACATTATGGAGGACGAGCGACTGCACGAATGATACTGCATGTTGGGCTATGGTGGTCTAATTTGCATAATGATGCTACAGATTATGCACGTAACTGCGATGTATGTCAATGTGTCGGGAAGCCATCATGACAGGATGAAATGTTGCTTGTACCACAAGTAACTTTGCAACTTCTTGATAAATGGGATGTCGACTTTGTGGGTCCCATAAACCCACTGAGGAAGAGAACGGTAACATGGTACATTATCACCACAACTGACTATTTGACAAGTTGGGTGGAAGCCTCACTAGTTGTGGATTGCACCGCTGCGACAAAAGAAAATTTCATATTTGAAAACATTGTGACACGGTTTTGATGCCCTAGGATATTGATGAGTGACCAGGGCAATCACTTTATCAACTGCACAGTAAAAGCACTGACGGAGGAATTGTAGGTGCAACATAAGAAGAGTACCCCATATCATCCATAGGAACATGGAACCATAGAATCCTTTAACAAAATCCTAGAAACTGCACTGACAATGGTATGTAATGCTTATTAGGATGACTAGAATTTAAAGATCCCTGCGGTGCTATGGGCATATCGCACCACTTGCAAAAGAATAATGGGGAAGATGTCGTTCAAATTGGTATATGGAAAAAAGGTAGTCATTCCTATGGAATACATTGTTCTCTGTCTGTACATTGCAAAAACAAATAGCATGGCTGATGAAGTAACACTTGAGGGGTGAGCAACACAGTTAGTCCAACTGGAAGAGGACTGTTTCATCATAGGCTTCCATCAGCGCGTCGAGAAAGAATGACAAAAGGAGTGGCATGATTGCCACATTAAAAACCAACAATTTTCCCAAGGATATTTGGTGTTGTTGTACCACAGCAAGTTCATGAAGCATCCAGGTAAGTTACAAATGAAATGGTTAGGCCTGTATCTTGTTCATTCAATTACTTCTGGGGTTGCAGTTCAATTGCAATAGTTAGATGCAGCGGTGCTGCCAAAGATTGTGAATGGTAGTCACTTGAATCCCTATAGGATAGGGACAGAAGGGTGCACTACCTAAATCATTATGCAATGAAGAAAAAATGATATAGGATAGAAATAGATAAGGAGGGCACACCAGGATGAAGTGGTTGCACAAGCGTAGGATTAGATAGCAAAGTTAGATAGATAAACTGCAACAGCCACAGGGCTGTCATTGGGTTAAATCAGTAATAAATGTAGACAATTAAGAGAAGTTAGCCAGTGATACTCATTGAAGTAGCACTCATTTATGGCCGATGTGACCATTAGCATGCCAAGATTGCCGGTGGATTCGGGTTGTTAATGCAGGATTTGGTCATGATGACTACCGCAAATTTGGAAATGATGAAGCTGGATTTGTAATTTGTTATAAAAATATGAGGGATGCTGGATGAAAGTATCATTGATTTCAGTTGAGTTGATTGAATTAGATCTAAGTTGAGGAAGGTGGAAGACTGTTGAGCGATAGCTAGGGTGTGTAATTGAGGTGTGGTGGATTGCTGAGTGAGGCTTTTGTGGTGTAGCATGCTAAGCAACCCCAACATTGTGGAGATTTCCAGTGAGTAGGAGTCACCCATCCGTACAAATTCTATCACAAAAGAAGTCATGATTATGTCGGTTGGATCATCATCGATCCCTTGGGGCAAGCGTAAGGATCAAAATCCAGGATCAACGCCACCATAAAAGAGGAAGATGCACACTTCCATTTAGGGCGCAAGGGGAGGGAACTGCACAGAAAGGGCCATCTAGTTCAAAACCTGTGGATTCTAAAACACCCAGGGGCATGTCTATCAATGATATCCCCAGATATGCCACTCCCACATGACCTGGTGCAAAGCCTCGACGATTAACAAAAAATCAGAAGTATTAGCCGAAAACACCGTTGCTACCGGAAGGGATGACGTGCACTGTGGACATTATCCCCACCTTGATCAAGATGAAGTATGAGAACCATGACTTGTTGTTGTTGAAGGAAGTAGCGAATGAGACCTACAAGTCCTTGCCTTTGGTTCTAGGCACACCCATCGAGCGTATTTCGCTCTCATGGGCACAAGGATTGAATAACTCTCGGTTGCTAGGGATTATCAACATGCCCCACTTTGGATTGTTGAATGAAGCAAATGCATGCGTCAAATAGTCGTTGGTATGTTTTTATGGTGGGACATTGTGGTTGGATACTCCAATCATGCTTACCGTGGACATGATTTCAGAGATCATGGGGCTGCCAATGATAACAATATTTCCTAGCAACCAAAGGGGAGATACGGATTGCAGTGGGGTGGCCATGCATACCGCATCGATAGCATCAACGAACAGGAAGTACGTATTGAAGAACGTATTTTATAAGGTAAAATTATCAGGGGGAATTGTCCGGTTCAATGCAATTTGGGAGTGCTTGCTTATGTGCAATAGTGCATTGAGGGAGTCCAAATGAATTGGTCCCTCTTCTTATTAAATCAACTAACGGAGGATACGGTCATAGCTTAGATCGGGGAGAGGTCTTTCTTTTATATTTGGTTGTTGATCCTAATTTATTTGGTGGCTTGGATGGAGCCAGAGGACTATCAGTCGATGGTTTTTGAAGCGGTCAAGGTGTGAAAAGGCACCCGATACCAAAATTTATGGTGGGTAGAGGAGTCTAGTCGGCAGACTGATTGTGCAACCCACTTTTGGATATACTGGGAAGTGCTACAAGCCACAAAAGTTAAAATTCCATGCTTATCAGATGCAACAAAGGTAAAATATCAGAGGATCATGTGGTTCACCATTGGTCCCCATTCAATTCATATCTAGGTGCGACGAGACCCTGGTAGGAAATGGCTTCCAATGCCTTATAAATTAACCAATGATGAAGTGGAAGTAGTAGTTTAGTACTGGGCTACTGACTAGCGTGAACTAGTTAGTGATAAAGAAGTATCAACAGAACCACTGAAATATGCCCCTGTAGAGCCTGTACGAGGATGACAGAGTGCTCATGACTCGGATGGAGAATCATCGACTGACAGCGATCCAGAATCTGAGCACATCATGGAAAAGGGTCGAACCAAACAACGCATGGAGTTTGATGTGGGAAGTAGCACTAGAGTCATTTTGGAGGTCCAATTGCAGCGACTCATTAAGGCTATCACATATTCATCCGACGCATCTATGCAAGCAATGCACCAGTCCATCCAGGAAGGCTTTGCTGTGGTAATAGCTAAGTTAGATTCTATTTATGATGTTGTTATGAAGACCACACCGGAGAGTGTTGGTGTGCAATAACACTTGTTGATTATCAATGAGCTATGAGCCAAGAACATTCAGGTTCCCCCAAATCCAATTGATGCTGGAAGTGAGGATGTGAACTCCTCCTTGTAGCAGCTGCAGGGTGTTGTGGTGGATATCAACAAGCCATTGACCCAAACCATTGTACACATACAGTGGGTCTCCAACCAAGAGTTGGCTGATAGACAGAAAGAGCTCAATTATAGGTACTTGCAATCGCATGAGGAAGCTATGCAGCTAAAGATAAAGGTCGCGGAGTTGCACCAAGTAAAGAAGAAGGTAGAAGCTGCAAAAGTGTAGGAGGTCGCAACGTTGCAAACAACGCAGGATGAGCTGAAGAGGAAACCTGCTGAAGAGATCATTGGCCTACAGAAGCAGACTAACCACCTGATCATTGAAAATGCATAGCTGGTTGCGAGTAGAGGTGAGGTAGAAGAAACTTTTGATGAGGCATGTCAACACATATATGAAAACATAGTGGAACTTAATGTAGCCACCAAATTTGAGTGACTAGGTGAGGTCATCTTCTAGCTCCAGTTGATCAAAAATATACTCAATGCTATGGTCTACCCAAAAACACCACCAGAGCAGGTTGCATAGTGAAATAATGCCATCGAATCAATTGCAACACAGTTTGAAGCAATGGAAGAGGAAGAAAAGAAGATCTTGGAGGCCATGACACAATTTTGGGGAAGTGTCATCCAAGATGAGTAATTAGACCAACTGACCAAACAACCACGGGAAGCCAACGGACAATTGAAAATGTTTAAGATGACGTTATTGGAAATGCCACCCATGATTCAGCTGACGCATTCCATTGAGTTGAGAGAGATGCAGCAATGAGCCGCAAAGGCACAAGAACATGAGTGCAAGCACAATGCCCAGCTAGATGAGTTCCAAGAGATTGGAGCGCAGTTGGATATCAAAGCAATTGTCGCACTGCAGGTTGTGAAAGGAGGCAAGAATATGGTCAATAACAAGTTGGTAGAGCACCTTGTGAAGCATGACCTAATGGGATGTCAATATGAAGCTGAAAAACTTCAAGCGCGGGTTGAGGAGATCTCGCAATAGTATGAGGACTTCAAGACGAAGACAATGGAGTACACCCTGTCCATCTGACATGGCTCGAGGATGAGCCATAAAACTGTTTTGGGGGCTTGCTGGCATGGGTTTTGGGGTAAGTGAGTTGTGTAGCACCATGGATGCTATGCAAGTTCACGCGAAATCATGCATGACAAAGACAGTGCGATGGGTGGAAAACAAACTGTTTTTGAATATTTTATGCATATTTTTTGTATCGGTTGACCACATTTTGTGGATATAGGTCATTAGTGGTTAAATCAGTTAGGAGTTAGTTAGAAGTGGACCATGAATGTAAAGGAACAATCCTATATATAGATTAGAATTGAAAATGAATGGAAAATTTGACATACAGAAGTGAGAAGTGATAGCAGAGAGCAATTGAGAGATTGAATCTTTTGTTATCTGTATGTGACCTTGTGGTTCAATATTTCTCTTACTGTGGAGAAAGACAACTGTTGTTTTGGATCTGTTGCATAGAAAGTAATATGATATGATGGATGTTGAGCTGAACTACTGTTGTCTTTTGTATTTTTCTATCTTTATGTACTATGATGTCAATGTTTGATGATTCTGTTTTATGAATGGAGAATGTAATACTGTTGCAATGAATGAATGAATGATGCAATCTGTTAGATCTGTGGTTGTAATGGTAGATCTGTGATGAATGTTGTAATATTTGATGAAAGGCTCTACTAGATCTGATAGTTATGCTGATAAATCATTGATGCCTCGATCCTCCTCCTTACTTCTGGAAACTTGGTTCCGATAGCTCTCCCTTGAACATCTCGGGTGAGACTTCATCCACTCTATGGGTGTTTTTGGGAAGGGTAAAACCTATCTGGGCTGGTGGTCAGGGAGATCATGCTGGTTGGGCGTTGAAAAAATGAGAACCCCTGTCGACGAGGCTTTGTTGGTAGGTTTTGGCCAACACTATCCCTCTCTCTCTCATGCAAACTTGAGAGTGTGTGGTGTATATAAATGATGGAGAGTGCCTCCCTATTTATAACCTTTCAAGTTGCTAACTAAACATAAGAGTGGGGCCCACATTTCTTCCCTAACAAGGCTGACTTCTCCTAGAGATATGCCAAATACACATTACATGATGTTATAGTGGGGACTATTGCCCCGACTTACAACAAAGGTTGTATCTCAAGGTCTAGACATAATTAAGACATTTTGCAAGGAGGTAAACACATCCCTAATGGGGTTACAACAACATACAATGATAATATACATCAGAATATCTTCCAAAGTTACAAATACATTAACACCATTGATATGCTTGTCCCTCCATCACATTCTGTTGATTACATCCACGTTTTAACCTTTAACTTTGTTTTTTGTTGATAGCTTATCTCTCCCTTTGGTGTGCAGCTTTCCCCAACGGATTATACATCCATCATTGATCATCCTTACCCTTTATTTCCACTGTATATCTAGTATGATCGTTAACCTTCCCGTCGATCATCAACTTGATCTTTCACCTTGAAACCTCTGCTAGTGGATCCCTTGCTCACCGTTGATATCTCCACTTGAAATATCTTAACCATCAAACCTCTTCAACATATAGCACAAGCACTCTTTCATTCCTTTTTTGTATTTTTAAAATTGTATCCCGTGGTTTCATGGGAAAACATTAAAACCATGATCTCATTAGAAAAAAATCAAACTTTTAATCTTCTTATTGGGACTTAAGCCCCTCTGCTCACTTGTAAGCCAAAACAGTGCTAATAATATCTAAAAAAACTATCATAACTTTTCCTACAATTTCTTTAGTATTTTTAAGATGTGATAATTGGTTTATCCTCCATTGATGTAGTCAAGTATGCGTATATGTTAGTCTTGTTTATTAAAAACAAATTTGTAATGTTGATCTATAATATCCATTCCAGGTAAGCACAGTTTCCATGGTCGTGATGACGCAAATACATGAAATTGTCAAAAACTTAATAGGTCATCGAGAGGGTCAAACGATTAATATCATTTTGTTCAAAAAAATATGAATATGACCAGTATGAAAATCTAAACATAATTACACCAACTTCAAGACATGACAATGCCAAGAGGGAAATACAACAAATATTCAAGACTTGACTAAACCACACTATGATGATGCACATGATGCAACTTAGTGCATCAATTGAAGGGATAATACAGAAGTGAAAATGGTGAAATAAGATATGGACATGATAATCACAATGAATTGGATGTGACAGTATAGATGAAATGATCTTGCGAAAAAGTTATGTAGGTAATTCGAATATGGATTCATGTTTTGATAGTAGCTTGTGTCTATGAATCTATCTACAATGTTACAATTTACTATATTTTAACATCGTAGATGGATTCAGAGACCCTAGAAGGGCCCTCTGAATCCATCCATAGTGTTAAAATTTAGTATAAGTCTTCGAATCCACCTGCAGACGTGTTAAAATTTAATAGTAGAAGTCTGTGATTCCATTTGTAGTGTTAAAATTTAGTAACTTAATGAATGTGACATCAACTAGTACATCGACAAGATGAACATAATTAATGAAACCAACTTCATGACATGGCAATGCCCAAAGGGAAAGGTGACAAATATCCAAGACTCAAATCAACTATCGACATAGAATGATGATGCACACATGATGCAACTTGCAGGTGGATCTAATATTGAAGGGATAAATACTATATCATAAACAAAAAATGTGAACTAATTAGATATGGACATGTTGCAGCTACAACCTTTTTTCCCAATTTTTTAAAATTTTGGACCCTCCTTTCGATTTTATCTAGCCTAGGTTTGTTTGATTTCTTTAAATCTGTCCTGGAAGTCCAGTTTTTTCCACTTAAATTGATCTTTGAGGTCGGAAACATAGAAGACCGTGGAGCTTAACGTTTGATTTTTCGTTAACTGTTTTTTCTCTGTTGTTTCGTAGGTTAAATGATCTAGTATTTCCGTTGCCCTGCAAAGAGTTCTTAATGTTTTTTGATTTTTCGATGATTTTATTTATCGCTGTTGGAAGTCGGTTGAAGAATGAATCGAGGCATTAGTATTCTATGCCATTGATGTTTCGGAAGGCAAACAATGAATGTCTCGATGATTAGTACTATTTTTCGCCGATGCGCTTCATCTCCTTTGTTTTATCTCTCAAAACTTTTTATTTTGACTGTCAGCAATTTTGTTTTATCACTGTCGGCGTTTTAGTTCTTTATGTCGCCGACGTTTCGAAGGAAAATTTATAAGTGACCCAGAGAATAGTGTTTCTGATCGCCAATGCTATAGCGATTAGTCTATTCGATCACCAATGACTTAGAAATCTGAGCTCCGATACCTTTTTAGTCGCAATAATACTTTTTTTATCACCGACATTGCGGAGAATGTTATGGTTTGAAGTTCTAATGCTATAGTGATTAGTCTCTCCAATCACCAATAGAGTAAGTCGAATGTTTCTTTTATATCTCGCCGATACTACATTGTGGGAGTTAGTTGTTAATGCTTCCGATCGTCGATACACAATCACCGCGATAATAGTGCTTAGCATTGCCGACACTGTGGAAGCATTTAGTGGTGAAGCGCCGACACTACGGAGATATTGAGGTGTGATTCGCCGAACCGTAGCGTGTAGAGTTTTCGATCGCTGATGGTTTTATGATTACTGGGACCCACAGTTGGTTTGTCGCCCATCGTTGCGGCTGTCTAGTGGACTATTCCCCCGACGTTTAGTGTTGTCAACTGCCAACCTTGAGCTTTTAGAGCTTCTGATCACTGACACTACAGAAATTCTTATTTTTGAAGCTCCGACACTTAGTGTTAAGAGTTTCCGACTCCGACAGGTTTAGAGTCTCACAGGACCTGTAGTGTGTTCACTGTCTGCCATTGCGACTGTGAATAGGGCTATTCTCCCGACATCTAGTGCTTCTGACCGTCGATGGTTATATATGCGTAGAGCAGTATTTTATATTTTATCTATGTTGAAACCCATGTTTTTCCTCCAGTCCTTGTTTTTGTATGCGTTTACCCTATTTTTGGGGGACGACGGAGGTTTGCAATGTTTTGGTCCAATCAGGGTTTTCCATGACGAGGAGCACAGTGCAGAGTCTAGTGTTTTGGAGATTAGCAGTAGCGACAATGTGGTTCATGAAGAGTTTGTTCTATCAGGGTTGTGATTTTGGTTACAGACAGTGTACTTAGAATATTTTAAGACACAAATTTGTAGGATTTGATTTTTCCTTGTCATTTTATTTTCATGCATTAATACTGTGTATAGTTCATTTTTCAGAATGCATATGGAGGAGTTAAATATATTGATATAGTTTTTTTATTTTGGTAAAAGCTTAATGGTATAAAAACATGCTATGTTTATGATAGAGAATTGGCTGAAGAATGAGGAAGAAGAAAGTGAAGGTCTGAGATTAACAGGATCTCAAAAATACCAACATATTACTGAGCAGATCGATAGCAGCAGAGGCCCAGGCTTGGAAAAATTTCATCAGCGACCAAGCTGCTCCCTCTTCATAAAGTGCTCTTAAATTTTAATTTAAAATGTAACATATTGTATAAATTATGAGCACATACTACAAGACAAAATTTTGGAATTGAAAGGTTGGGGAAGCCCAAAGGTCGTCAAGAGGAAGCCCAAAGGTCATTGAGGGGCAGCCCAAAGATTTTTTTTTTTGTATAAATAAAGGAGAGCTTAGATGTAAAAAGGGACTACTTTCGCAGGCCATTTGTGAGAGTATATAGTAAGAAGAACTACTTCCTTTTTACAATAAAGAATTACAAGTTTCTGCTGGAGAAAGTTTGGTGGAATGTTTCAAATGCTTTGCTATGGATCAGTTGAATGTGAACTATTTCATTTTCAGCTTATGTCCATTAACTGTGAGATCATTCTAACTCATTGAATCTCCATTCATGTTATGAATGCACTCTAGTTTATTCTGTGAAATTTCGACTGTGAGTAATGAAGGTTGTCATAAACAATAAGATATCTTTTTGTTCATATTTCTATTAATGTTCATGTGTTTTGAACTAAGTAACAACTATCTGTAATTTTTCTTAATGCATGCGCAGAAATACATTACTCATTGATAACTGAGAATTTTGCTCCCTAGGGATAGGTTAGTTAGTTAAATTTAGTTTCTTGCTATGTGTGATTTAGATGCGAGAGAGCAAAGGCGAGAGGTAAGAACCTGTGCATCACATTGTGACACTCCTCGTTATCTCTATCAATCTGCATTTTTAGATAGGCACTTTCACATCATAACTTAAACACAGAAAACTAAAATTATACATAGTGGGCTGGGCCATAACCGGTAAAACCTTTTAATTTGTTACTTGACCTACGGTAGCTGGACCGTAAGCCAGACGGATTCCCCATACCAAATAGTAGTGGGCTAGTTGGGAACGTTTATTGGGGAGAATCTCTAACTGTTGTTACCTACAATTTTCCAGGCCTCAACACGACATGATAAGAAAATTGAACTAGATATTATATGAATCTATCTACAATGTTTCAATTTGCTAAATTTTAACACTGCAGATGGATTCAGGGGGTCTTTGAGTCCATCTGCAATGTTAAAATTTAGTAAATTGTACAAATTTATTGTCAAAATTGTAATTTTCCATTGTTGGAGAGACACAACTAAAAATCACCAAATAAATGACCAATTGTTATGTGGTCATTTTTAGTTTAAATCTTATCCTGTGACCAAAATGGTCATTTATCCTGGTCATTTTTAGTTTAGTTCTTATCCCATGACCAAATTGGTAATTTTTAGTTAGCTCACTTAAAACATATCAATTTTGGTCATGTATCCCTTGAAAAAACCATGGCGACCAAATTTTGTGGTCACCTGGTCACTTATCTCTCTTTATACTAGTGTGTATATCTTCCTCCCTATATTTTTTTGTGATTTTTAATGAGAACTTCATCAGGTATAGTGGGATTTGTCATGGATAATAATTTCATTGTCCCTTCGTTTAGGCCATTGCATGAGTGGGACTATGTAGATACAAGTGAGACTATGTAGATTGCATTTGTATGTTCAAAAGTTTTTGTTTTGGGTTAGTGGGTCTTGGGATTAACATGTATGTACTACAAACATTGAGTGTTTATGTTTTATCATGACTTCAAGGATGTGCACAAGCCATTCAATTCTCTTATCTTTTCTATGTCTATATCCAAGGTATGAATGTAAGTCTACCCTTTTTCTGTGTTCTTCCAAGACATCAAATGAAGTATGCCCTCTGTCCATATTCTTAATTTTTTATGATTATGTAGAATGCTAAAATTTGCAATGTATAATGTTTTATTTCTCTCTAGGTTACAATTCGATCGCTTTACTAATGAATTATGTTTGTAATATTCTATTGGAGTCCCTTCCATATGAACAACTATATTTGGTGATGATTTTATAATATTGTGAGGATGGTTACATATAAAGTAATTTGCTGATTAATGTGAGTTTCCTTGCTTCTATTGTTTTCAAGAAGTCTGTTTTAGAGTGAAAAGTTGAATGTAGCAATATGGATTAGAGAGATTGATTTCAAATGCCTAAGTTGAGAATGTTTCACTATAATTGAGGAAGGTGGTTTAACCAGATTTAGAGATCACAAAGAGTTTAATTGCAAATGGCGAAGTTGAGAATGATTTATTCTAATTGAGGAAGGCAGTTGAATCAAGATTAGAGAGCACAAATAACTTTAATTGTATATGACCAAGTCGAGAATTGATGACCAAGTCGAGAATTCTTTGTTCTAATTCACTTAACCAAATTTAGAGAGAAAATTTGAGTGAGGCATACTGAACAAAGAAATTTATTGAAAATTACCAAGTTTGTTAATGCTTTATATTAACTGAGGGAGTTACTATAATTTCAACCACCCAAGCGGCCAGTTATCTAGCTCTTGCAATTTTCCTTTTTGTTATATTCTTTGTACTGATCCTAGGCCTGCAGTTATATTTCAATGATTGAGTTGCTTTAGCCAAATGCATTGAAACTATTTTGGCTCTTTCTATGTCATTGGCATTTCCACTTTGTGGCTATTCTTGTTGATGTTAGAAAGGAAATAATTTTTGTAAGAAGGTGGGAATTCCCATTCTAGGTGTTGTGGAGAACATAAGTGGCACTCGAGAGCCTATATCAAGTTTTATTTTCTAGAAGATTGTTGAGGATGGTAAGGAAGAAGATGTCACTAAGGAGACATTGAAAAGTTTACAATTGTGCTCTCCTCACTTTTCTTCTTTATTTTCTTGTACTGGAATATTTCATATTAGAAGTGGAGGAGATGAGGATGATAAGGAATAATTGTCACTGATCAGAGACATTGAAAATTTTACAATTGCATCCTCCTCACTTGCCATCTTTATTCACTTGTATTGATATCTGTCATATTTAATCTACTTATATTCACATAATGTGATGCTTTCATTCCAAGGATTTTGTGGATGAAGGTTTAGTTGTGGAGGAGGCCTAACATTTTGTATTCGTATCGTCTTATTATTTCATGTCATCATTTTATTTGAGTAAGCCTTAATCTGTATACACCAAAGTTTAGAATGCAGATTGCAAAGAGATTAATTTTTTTTAATGGGGAATTTGATCCTAGAATTATACATTGGAACTAGTTGATTGTTAATATTTTCTTCATTGTCACTTCTCCATATTTGCTAACAAACTAAGATATGGCTTGAATTCATGAAAAAAAAATTGTATTGTTAGTAGTGTGGTTTGCAACATTCCTTAATTCGGTATTAACTGGCACTTCATCTTTTCACTTCATAGGTTTTTTGCAACATTCTTTAATTCAATTTTAACCTATACCTTGTCTCTTCACCTTTGCAGTGTCGAATTTCCGAAGGATGTAAAATATCAAGTCTTAAATCATAGAGTTAAAAGATGACATCTACATAGGAAGATGCACAGACTTCAAGGAAAATAGAGGACACATGATGGGAAACAATATGTGTGAGAGTGTAGTGGGCTTTTGTTGAATGATAATAAGGGAAGAATTGGATTTCTATGGAAATTTCCAACGTTTCACTCAGTGGCCATTGTAATATGTTGAAAATTCATTGATGTAGATGATTTTTATGTAAAGTTATTGAGATAGTTCTTTTCATGGACCAATATTAGTCCATTAGTGGATATTCTACTGAAGCTCATATATATTGTAATACTTGACATTTCATATAATGTAATTTACATGGTTGAAATTATATATGTTTGTACTTGATATTATTCAGCGTTGTAGTGATCAAATGCAATTTTGCATTATTCACATCTGTATTCATATTAGATGAACATGAATATTGTATGACATGTTTTTAATTTAGTCACAATATCACACTAATTAATTTATAATGATTAATAATGAACATAAATAAATGAATAAATGACTAAATTAGTCATTTATATAATGAATATGAACTACTAAATAAAGATAAATGACGACTACAAATGATAAATCTGTGACTAAAAAATGACTAAAATTTGCTTATACACAACTATCAATAGCTAATCTACATTATCTTATAACTCGATCATCTTAGTCATTAATATTCGTCTCATTTAGTTGTATATTTGGTCATTAATTATGGCAATTAATGACTAAATCAATGACCAAATATATGACTAAATAAGGTAACTATTAATGACTAAAATAATTAAGACTAAGTTAGTTGAGCTATAAGATATTGCAAATTAGCTACTATTAGTCACCAATTGAAAAATAGTCATTTATATGAAAAATTTAGTTATTTGTTTAGTCACTAATTTCTCATTGTGTATTAGTGTGTTGAAAATACTTTTTAAACTTTTTATAAACGATATTTTATTCATCAATATATTTAAATTTAACCATATGTTCCCACCAAAGATGGCCTCTTCCCTGCAAATGCTAGATATATATTCTTGCTTCCATGGTTTATAAATAATTATGCAATTGGAAAAAAATTTGAATCCCTACTAACCACATTTATGCTTCTTCACCCTATTTAACTTCGCCATCAAAGGTATGAGGTTTAATGTCCACAAGACTAGTTAACTAGGTTTCCAATATAAGCAAATAGTATTACACAAAATCAACTTGTAATCATGCCATTAAACCAAAAATGAATCCTACAGTAGTAAAAAAAATAGGAATGCACCTACATCCAATTAATGGTTTATGTCATTCCAATTACAAAGGTGATATTTTCCATCAATTCCGATGAAACTAACTAACATTGATCGCATGGAATTGAATTTAAATAACTGAACCAAAATGAAATGCATCCACAATTAAATTATCACACCTTATAAGTATGCACCTACATCACAATAACATGTTATAAACAAGACACATGGCTATAGCATTCCGTTTTTAGGAAAACAAAGATTTCAATCCACAACTAGTTAGCAATTTTCACCACAATGTACCTAGTTTCCAATTTAACATTCTAAATGACAAATAAAGAGAAATATATGAATATTGTATATCATGGAAATAATAGTATGGTTCACCTAAATTCATATGGATGTATATTTCCACCTTTTACAATCCATTAAATAACTCACAAAACTAGCTAAATCTACTCATCCAAATTGACAAGTAATTTTATGAATCACTAGAATAATTAAATCAATGGCTCATTGAATCATTAAAATTCCATTACAAATATAAATTAAAAAAAATTATTAGTCATAAAAAAAGTATATCTCATTCAAACATTTCTTCAAACACTTCAGATGCGAAGTCACAAATCTTCTCAAAACAATTCCATTGAAGGAGCTAGAAATTTGAAAATTGATCTAGAATTTCAGAAGATATTTACCAAACACTATAAATAATATTTTACCTCATATTATCATACATTTAAATTTTATTTAACATACATAAGAATAAAAATAACACTCGTT
This sequence comes from Pseudotsuga menziesii, assembly GCA_001517045.1. Lineage (NCBI taxonomy): Eukaryota > Viridiplantae > Streptophyta > Pinopsida > Pinales > Pinaceae > Pseudotsuga > Pseudotsuga menziesii. The sequence goes on from LPNX010515599.1 coordinate 945,379, forward strand.
CATTTTTACAAACACTTCATGTGCCAAGTCTCCAAACTATGCAAAACAATCCAATTGAAGAAATAGCTTTTGAATAAAAGGTAGAAGCATCGAAGAGAAGTGTCTTAAACCATTCTGAGGATATTGTACCATAAAAATACACATTATATAATTAATAGTGGCATAAATATAAATTATTTAGTATAGGTTCCAAGGAATCATTTCCTCAAACAATTTGTGCACAAAATCCCAAAAACTAGTTTCAAATTCCTTCACAAAATTTACTTGCATAAATAGATCAAATTCCATGACAAATTTCTTCCAAAAATAGCTCATACGTTTCATAGAAAATTTCATGTGAATCCATAAATAAATCATATCATATCCAAATAAGTTAAATAAACATGGGATAAATTAAGTAAACATGAGATAGAACAATGAAAAGATCATAGGTTGATGAATGCAAAGAGTCCATCAATGATACCACGATTAGATTTAAGAATGTGAGATGGTTGATCATCTTGACACTTTTTGCATCTAATTTTCTCAAACAAGAAAATATCACCATTCATAGCTACTCTATAGATTCTAGTAGACTTTCATAGCGTGTAATTCAAATGTCATTAAATTGTGTATAAGGTGTGTAGTACTAATCATGTTTAACAAAATCCCTAGACTAAATTAGTCATCGTTTTACTCAATTTTATTTGCGTGACTTATTATTTAGTTGTATTTTTTATCCGATGACTAAATTAGTCATTTAATTTAGTCCTTTTTAGTTGTGTTTCTCAATTTTTGTCCTATTTATCTTAAAACACTATTGTGACTAATTTTGTTAGTCGTTTAGTCATTTATTTACCAATTTCTACTAATGCCCTCATCATCAAATTTCAAAACATTCTCAACTTTTTCTTGATTTTTTTTGTAGATCTGAATTGAAATCTATTTTATACCAATATAACATCAATGATATATCACTTGGTTTGTAGATATAGTTGTTCTTCTATTTCTAGTTCATTTTTTTGCAGGTTTCCATCTATATGGATTCAACTTTGATGTTTTTTGTAGTTCAATCATTTTACAAATAGATACACACCCTACCTTAAACAAAAGTGGGTATACCTCTGGTCCATACACACCCTACCTTCAACAAAATAAAGTATACATCAGGTGCATACACACCCTACATTCATCTAGGGTGCACATGCCTATTTTTCAATGCATTTGATGTTCGACAAATTATGCTCGTTGTTCTATGTAGTAGAGTTAAAGATCCTTCGGCTAGGTACTTGAAGTTTTCGACATTGGTTAGAAATTTCTATTTTTATTATTACTTTTCTTCTTTTGCAATAAATATTTTTTTGTGCATTTAGGGTTTCATTCTTTTGTCACACTATGACTTCAAAGGTTGTTTCTATTCCTGAACTAGTTGGATCTACATTAGAGGAAATTTGGGGTCTAAAATGGGCGTTATAAGAAACTGCGCCAATAATAAATTTTGTGAGTTGGAATTCAGGAACCAATAGAATTTCAATCAAATGAGTCAACCATAATGGTTGAATTGACATATTTGTCATAAAATAAAACTACTTTTTTTGTTCGTATTTTCGACATATCTCCTTGTGTTTTTACTCAAATTTCAAGCGGGAGAGCTCATTGGATGTGCAATTTAATTATGCATCCAACAAGTACCCGCACTACATACTTTTGATGAACCTCGCTACCCCAAAAATAAGAAATACCTGAAAAAAATGTGTTGATGACATCATCATCACATTTTTTCAGGTATTTCTTATTTTTGGGGTAGCAGGGTCCATCAAAATTATGAAATGTGGGTACTAGCTGGATGCAGAATTAAATTCTTCATCCAACGAGCTCTTCCGCTTGGAATTTGGGTAAAAACATAGGGAGATATGTCGAAAATACGAATAAAAAAATAGTTTTTTTCATTCTTCCTCCAAAATTAATAACTATTAGTTTATTAGTTTAACTATTAGTTTATTACTTTCCTTAGGAGGCCCATTTTAGACCTCAAATTTCCTCTAATGACTATCTCTCTTGGAAAATAAAGATGAATGATGTTATTAGGAGTAACAATCTTTGGAGATTAGTCAAAAACGATAAAATGAAACCAACCAATGCAAAAGATTTGGCAATATGGGAAGATCGATGTGATGAACCAAAAGGACTCGTTGGAAAAACTATTTCAAATAGTTTACAAGCATATATTGAGGTTGAGGATAGTCCCATTGATGTATGGAAACCCTATATTCTTTATTTGATAAAAGTGATTATGTTTCTACTTATTATCTTGAAAATAAAATCCTTGAGTTAGACCCTAGATACTATGATATAATAAATTCATTCATTATTATGGAGAGTTTCGAACCTATGTGAAGTTTTTTATCTCAACAAGTTTCATACTTTAGAGTTGAGTCCGTCTTCAGGAGAAGGATTCCAACACCTTTAATGAAAATTTAAAAAATTGTGGTTCTGATGACAAGAAAAATGATGATGCTCTTACTATTCTTGTTGAACAAAGGTTACCTTCAATTTTTTGATATGTTCATCCAAACTAGAAATAGACCTATCAGAATGTATAAAGGAACTATGAAACCAAATTTTGAATATTTTTGTAAAGGTTTGATAAATGAGCATGATAGATTAATTATTGGTCAAATGTCTAATACTAAATCTATAATGGAACATAATAAAAAGAATCCTAATAGAAGTTTTAATAAAAACTCTAAACCATGTAATCCAAGACCAGCCTATTAATTATTATGGTGCTTCTAACATGGTTTCTAATAAAAAAAGCGTATAATCCTTGTATGTATTATGGAAACCAACCACCCTAAAAAGGTTTTCTTTAAACAGAGATGTGAACTTGTGAAAGAAAAGAAGAATTCTTCTGAAGAATAGTTGATGTCCATTTGTGCCTATTCAACCTAGTAATTCATCTTCTAAAATGGAATGGATAATGGATTCTAGTATTTTTAATCACATGATTGGTTTAGCTTGTGGAAATGATACTAGATTCAGGTGCTTCTAATCACATGACTAGTGTTTCTTATTTATTTAATTCTTATGAAACTAACAAACACACAACACAGAAAGTATATATAAGTGATAGTAATCATCTTTTAGTTTTAGGATATGGTGATGTTAATGTTCCTAATAGTACTTTGGAAGATGTGTTTCATGTTCAAGGAACTCCCATCAACTTGCTTTCTATTTTTCATGCATGTCAAAAAGTTTATAAATTTGAAGCTTGGCCTGATAAGTATAAGTTAAAAGATATCAAACATTGCTTCAAAATTGTTTCTTTTGGTCTTGTCAATCATAAGGTTGGATTATATAAGTTTATTGTTTTTATTTAAATAAAAAATCAACATATTCATTCCTATGTTGATAAAGGTGTTTGTCAAGGTTGTGTGCTTGGTAAACTTAATAAGGAAATGTTTGATAAAGGTAAATATTAATGTGATAAGGAACAATTGCAACTAAATTCATAGTGATATTTGTGGTATTCTTGAAGCTACTTTGTCTCATGCAATCTAATTTCTTACTTTTAATGATTATTATAGTCATACATCTTGGGTTTATGTTTTGGAGCATAAAAGTGAACCTTTGGCATATTTTAAGAAATTAAATCCATGGTTGAGAAAGAATATGGTAAAAGTATTAATACTTTGAGAACTGATAATGAGGGGGGAATTCATTACAAAGAAAGTTACTGCATTTTTATCTAAGCATGGAATTCAAAATCAAAAGACTAATCCTTATACACCTCAACAAATTGGGGTAGCTGAAAGAAAGAAATATAAGAGATTAGTTGAAATGGATAAATGTAGGATTTATTCTAAAGGATTACATAAATGTTTTTGGCCTGAATCAATCTGTCGTGACAACTATATCTTAAAGAGGGTCTCTACTAAAGAAATTTTGTAGGTTACTCCCAAAGAAAAATGGAATGGAAGAAAACCATATATTAGTAACTTTAATATATTTGGAAGTTAATGTTGGACACATATTCCAAACGAAAAAAAAAAAAAAAAAGGTTAAAACCTAAGTCTCACGCATTTATTTTTATTCGTTATTGCAAGGATTTCAAAGCATAAAGGTTGTTTGATCCATTTACTCAATTTGTTATCATTAGGAAAGATGTCCACCTCAATGAAGTCTCTCCTCCTCTTGCTTTTGTTGACTTTCATGTTATCTTGAACTGTCCTTCACTTTTTGTTACCCATGTCTCTGTTACTCGTTCCTCTATGTTTGTTCCTACACTTGATCTTGGTTCACCTTATTCATCAAGTGATCCTCTTGAATGTTCTTAAGATCATACTAGTGTGGTTCCTACCACTACTTATCTTCCTCATTTGGGCCTAGAAAACTCTTGAATTTGAAGGTTTTGAGATTAGTATTCCTTCTAATACTTGTCAAACTAAATCTTACTTTTATATTATGAATTTTTTATTGGCCACAAATTATCCCTCTACCTATGCTCAAGCTAAAGATAAACTTGAATGGGAGAAAACAATGGCAGTTGAATAAAACTCTCGAATGAAATACAAGACATGGACTATTGTTCCTCTACCTCCTGGAAAGAATTTAGTTGGATGTAAGTGGATATATAAAACAAATATTAGTGAAAATGGACATATTGAAAAACATATATCTTGGTTAGTAGAAAAAGGATTATCTCAACAAGAAGGTATTGATTATACAGAAACCTTTGCTCCAGTTGCTAAAATGAACACAATAAAAACTAGTATTTCTCTTGTTGCATCTTATCAATGGGAAATACAACAAATGGATGTCAAGAGTGTGTTTTTAAATGGTAATCTTCATCAAGAAATTTATATGCAACAACCACCTAGTTTTATTATTATTGAAACTTCAAGTTTAGTATGAAAATTGAACAAGTATTTATATGGTCTTAAATAGACATAGACCTTGGGATGAGAAAATTGATGCTTATTTCTTGATAATGGTTTTGATTGATGTATATCTTATCCAAATTTATACGTTAATAAATTTGATGGTGATCTCCTGACTGTGGTACTTTATGTGGATAATATTATTATTACAAGCATCCATCTTACAATTATATAGGAAATGAAAAGTAATCTAAAGATAAATTTGAAATGACTAGTTTAGGCCCACTACATTATTTTTTGGGTCTATATATTTGGAATATGGTTGATGCTATATTGTTGTCTTATAACAAGTATGTGACAAATTTACTTTCTCAGTTTCATATCAGTGATTGTAATCCTTCTCCTACATCATTTCAGTCCAGTGTAAAGGTAAATGTTAACTGTGATAGTCCTCTTGTTGATGACACATTGTATCATTAACTTGTGGGGAGTTTGATATATTTCACACGCTGTTGTAGAGGAAAGATTCCTATGGATAGGGTTTAAGAGGCCATAAACATACTGGGGTTGAAAGGTAGATGCATATAGTTTTGCAAGTAAATATAAACAAGGTTCAGAGATTTGATTGGTTCATACCTTATCCAAACAAAGGTTGATCGAAGCAGCCCTTCAATACTCCTCTTGACCCTCTTACTCCAAGAGACCTGCAAAATGAATTATACCTTCCTCAAACCAATATGACCACATGTAAAGAAATGATAATCAAAGAAACATGAATTCCTAATTTGATAGACAAAATCATATGATCATAATCATAGATTCAATATACAAGACAAATTGATTGGAAGAGGAAGTGCATCATATCTGTATTAATCATGAAAGAAGTACAAGCATACCTTATCTTCAAGATAGGCACCTCTCGAAACCTTGATACAATTCTGTTGCTTCTTTTATCCAATGAACTTAGCCTCCAATTTCTGAAACACTAGGACATAGATTCTAGGGAAAAGGTGGGGGTAATGAGATCCTCAATTGCTCCAGTATAACAATGCAAAAGTCCAAGTCCCCTCTCATGGACCTATCTCCCTGTATTTATACATTTCTGAAGAGATAGGGTTAAATAAAAAGTAGTAACAACCAAAGGAGTCAGTTGTATAACCACCCAAATTACCCAAAATTTGAGAAACATTTATTTTTGACATGTACAAGACATATTCGCGGGCTGCAGTGACAACAATCGTGAATGCAAAGCCCAAATCGCAGGCTATAGTATCAAAAGTCATGAATACAAAGGAATTCCTAGGTTCACTTACCAAAAATTCACGAATACAAGAGTATTTCAGGGTAACCGTGGGTAGCATGAAGGGAAATTCATGAGTACAAAGGTGAAACTCGTGGGTACCATGTAGGCAAAGTTGTGAATAGTTCAAAGATGATAATGTTTAGGGTACTTATGGTAATTTTTAGACTTTGGAGTATTCTAGAAAGTTTTTTCGTACTTCAATACCTTTCCAACAATGTAGAGAGGAGGTTAAACAGAGTTACAAAAATTTGGATATGGCTCCTCCAAGTTAGATGTTTTTTCAGTGAATTTTCTAAAGTGTCGTCGTGCAACTGTTAGCATGCAACGAAATCATGGGAAAGTGTTCACAAGAAGAGAGTGTGCCATTTTATTTATAACACAAACAATAATCCATATCTCTCTTTTGTAGTCAACATGGTTTCAATTTTTATGCAAAATACTCAAGAAAGCAATTGGAAAGCAACAAAGAGGAGTCTCGTATATTTACAGGGGACAATGCATTATGGTGTTTTCTACGCTAGCAAGGCTATAGTTTCACTTGTTGGATATACAAATTTTGATTGGGAAGGGGATTCTTTAGATAAAATATCTACTGCAAGGTACATCTTTCAGCTTGGTTCAGGTCTGATTTCATGGCCTAGTAAGAAGTTGAGAACTCTTTATATTCATTCTTGTGAAGCAGAATATAGGGCAGCAAAGGAAGAAAATAAAGAAGCAGTGTGGATATGACATGTTCTAATAGATCTTGTTCTAGTAAAAAAATCCCCTATTGATTTAATATGTGACAATGAGGGTGAAATTCATCTCGTGTATAATTCAATGTATTACTCCAATACTAAATAAATTGACTTGGATACTCATTACATTCAAGATCTTGTTGTGGATTCATTTAATACAAATAGTATTTCAAAACAATAGATGGATGAAGAATGAAGATATATTGGTTCTTTGTTGATGTGAAATAAGAAAGAAAATATCGAAAGCACTTCCTCATCGACACATAATGTGGCTATGAAAAAGTTGATTAAGGAATCTTGTGAAATTGTATTTTAGTGTGTTTGGAATTGGATCTTTACAATATATTTCTAGGCCAAAAACACTATGAATGATTCCAAATTAAATTGGTTTATTGCATAGCAGCATAATTCAGTTGTATTGGCCTTTCTTGCACAGAAATTCAGAAAAATTCAGAATTCAACAAATATTAGGAATGGATGTAATAAGAATACAGTTGGAAAATTGAATTTTAAAAATCAATTTTAAGAAACCAAATTTTCATTATTTAAGATCACTATAAAATATAAATAACATTCATTTTCATACTTTCTTATAAAAATAACAATTAATAACTAGTTGTTATTATTAGTTTTCCTTAGATCTTATTAGGTTAATTAGGATCGTTTTCTGTAAGAATAAAAAGTACAAAAATATGCATAAGATATAACATATAAGCAATACACAAATATTTTCATCGAGGAAACCATAAAGGAGAAAACCCCATAAGCTTCCTCAAAATAGTACAGTCAAAAAGACTGTTTTATAACATGATCAATCCCAGTAATAAGAAGTATTCAACAACTATCAATCTCTCCTCCCTTCTCTCTCTCTCTCTCTCTCTCATGTAAACTTGAGAGTGTGTGAGGTGTGTATAAATGAGGGAGAGCACCTCCCTATTTATACCTTTCATGTGACTGACCAAATACATGAATGGGGTCGACCTGTTCCACTAGTAGGGCCAAGTTCTCTTAGAGATACTCCAAATACACATTAAATGATGTCACACAGGGGACTATTGCCCCAACTTACAACGTAGGTTGTACCTCAAGGTCTAAAAACAATAAATAAATCCCGTAAGGAGGAAAACACATCTCCAATGGGGGTAAAACAACAGACAATGATAATATACATCAGAATATCTTTCAAAGTTACGAATACATCAACATTCCCTCTTAACTAGGAAGGTATTCTCTCTCTTCCATAGTCATCAACACATATGATCAAGTCTTCATCGTAAATTCATCATCATGGAGTCATAGAGTGATCATCATAGTTACTGCCATCATCATATTATTTTCGATCATGAAATGGTATTATTTTTGGGTAAAATTATTGTTATTTAATTTACCTTGAATTTAATTGTCAACCAGGATATGTATACTTCGAGCTGCTACACCATATGTGCGGGAAAGGTGGTTTCAATGCTCATGCCTAGGGTAACTCATAGACAAAGAAACAAAATGTAATTGATGGAACTATTAATCCACTAAATGATCAAATGCCAAGAGTTATTAAGTCTATCCCAAAGAAAAGAGAAACAACTTGCTAACCCCTATCTTACAGTCTACAACACTGTCAAATTTAATGTAACCTACAGCAACCTTATGCTAGTTATCACTCTATTCTTCAAGGTAAACAACCAAGCAAGTAAATAACTTAGTAAAGGAAAACCCTAGTTCCAATATGACCTACAAAATGAATATGCTGACCCAAGCTTAACGATATTCTATTGTATCTAAGACTCCAACCATTAACCCTAAAGAATCTAATGCCATAATTTATATAAACTCTTGTCACTCTCAAAAAACTACTGAAATGAAACCTATCTCTCCTTAACCCTAAATCATTCACAACAGTTAAAAAAAGGAAATTTAACTTGCTGCTAATGTCAAATATACACACAAGAATATTGGAACTATTCAGAACTACACACTCAAGCTCATTTGCCTATCCTGCGAAACTTGTTTCACACCATAGAAACAACGCTGTCAAATACTTAATGGACGGTAACTCTTTGTTTTATGTTCATTCCAGCTCATTAAATAAACAAAAGAATAACTTAAATTCTTATATAGCCAATCCTAGATACTCTGTAAACTGAAATCTTTCAATCCTCTGCTAATTCAACAAATACTGCAAATTCTTTTTAACATCCACACAATACAATCCTAGAATACCCCACATTCTTGTAAAATCGATAGCCAAAAGGATTCTAAACAAGTATTGGAGTTATCCACTAATCAATGTCACGCTGGCAGTAAAAGAAATATGAAATCCCAGTCTATTTTCAATCCTCTATTAAGTCAATTCTACAATAAACTGAATATAATCGAATTCATCAGACAGTTTTTATAAATTCTATAACTCTGAACGGATTATTTAATCAAGGGCTGTAACCATCAAATGAGCAGTATCACGCTGGGATTCAAAGAGGTTTAAAATCCAAATCCACTCTTACTACTTTGCTGAATCGATTCTACAGGCTCAACCGAATACATATAATATCAACTAGTCTTCTGCAAACATAAATCCCATTCCAAATCACAAGCAAACAAAGTCATTAATATTTCATCATAAAAACAGTGTCAAATATGCAACATAACTCTACTTACAGCAGTACCAGCAACATTTATACACAAATGATTGGGGTTGAAGGTGGGCCCTGCCTTCAACGCCTGAAAGTCTGAAATCAAAACCTTGAGAGGATAAACGCTTGATCAATTAATAAAAAACAGAGTTACAGTGTCTTCTCCTGTGCATCCCTCCTAAATATTTATTTATACATGGATAGATGGCCAAGATTCATCCCAAAATTCAGAAATTCATGCAACTACCCAGAAAACGGCCAACACCAAAATCTGGAAAAACCACCTCTGTTCCGGAAAGGATTTCTCCAAATTCGTTCAGAAATTCTGAAAATTTCCTGCAGCTAGGGGTAAATAGTGCCATTTGTGAAGTGGGTTTCGAACCGTTTTGAATAACTCCCAACCTATTACTCAGAAATTGAGCCCGAAATCAGGTTCTTGATCAATGACGGAAATGCCACTTTGAGCAAATGACATCCTCAGAACAGCACTGGATAACTGCACCTGCGTCCTGGAAGCGATTAGAAATCAAACAAGATGCTATCCCAGCAATAAAATCCCCCAAATCTCTGTAACAATTGACATACACCTCTCGAGTGCCGAGACAGGCGTTGAATGGAACAGCCAAAAGACCACTGCGTGAACAATGAAGACTTATCAATTGACCAATTATTAAATGAAAACTAAAGGTTTCATTATATAAATAAAAACAAAGCAAAATAATGAAATACAATGAAAAAAATATTAAAAATCACCTGCCAAAACACCTTGCAACGTTGCTCTTAAAAAGGCATAATCAAGCACAAACATAACTAGATAAATCTAAATATTACTTGATTTCATGGTACTTTGAAGTAGAAAATATAGTGCTGAACAGTCAAAATAGGAGGCCAAAATCTCCCCCAGACTGAATATCTTGCATGTCCCTATGCAAGAATGTTTCAGACAAAAAATTTGAAGCTCAATCTTTGGATCAAACTCCAGAAACTGAGGCTGAAGCATCTGACCGGTGAGTTTTAGCAGACTTCGGACCTGATTTGGAAGGTGATGCTTTAGCAGACTTTGGACTAGACTTTGAAGGTGATGATGACAATAAAGGTTCATTGATAGGACTTGGTATGGAGGAGTAATGATGGGAATCATGAGAATCAGAATTATCATAGGCAGAAGAAGCAGTGGATGAGGAAAATTCAAAATGTACAGGCGCCTTACCTTTGGATTCCCTCTTCTTCTCTGTAATAGCTATTCTATGGGTAAATATTTGATTGGGTGAAGCAAACAAATTTTCATGACCCTTTTATCCCCCAGATTGAGAGCTGACACGCTGCCCCTTAGATACTGGAGACTTCTTAGTATGGGATGGGCCAACCTTCTTACAACTCTTGCCAGTTGGTTCCTGAGTATGAATGTTTTGATGTTCAGAAATATTTACAGAGGAGGCTTTATCAACAAAATCAGGGATACAAGGTTCACATGGTTCATTCCCCAGGGAATATTTGAGATGAGAATTGGACAGCTCATATACAAATTGCTCCCATACCCAGTCCTTTTTCTTTAACTCAGCTAAAATGAGCATCTTGATAAGCCTGTGATCTTAAGACATATAATGTCAACTTAACCATGGCGTTCAAGAATTTAAATGGAAGCATATTAATGACATAAATTACAATAGAAATGGCAAAGTAATAATAAAAAGTAAAGTGTTGCCAAAGGTCCATGTCATGAAATTATTTTTGAAGGAAAGGTAGTGTATTGACTTAGATGAGTTATAATATTATTATGGTAAATCATGCAATGCATCAAACTTACATTAAAAACAAAAACACTTGGTTTATAACAATTAAAAGTTATCCCAGCGTTCATTACCTTGGCCACTTAATATATCAATTTCTCAATTTTATTCTGGCACCTCATCCAGTCTAAGACACAAAGGTATTTTCAAGCTGACAGGGGTGAAAAATGATTACCAGCATAGCAACGATGTTATTAGCAAGGGCAAAGAACTGTCTTTCCAACTTTTGTGAGTTGAAAAGACAATTAAAACTGCCTGAAAAATCAAATAACATCCTGAAAAATTTGTTTTATCCAGCAGGTTCTTGACACAGTACCATTATTCAGTGGTTGCTTCTTCAATTAAAACTGCCTGAAAATTTTATTTTATCCAGCAGGCTCCTGGATAAAAGCAAATGATATTAAAGCAAATGGATTTCTCCAAAATACACCACTTGTATGAGTTGAAAAGGCAAGTAATATGGATTGAAAATTTGTTTTACCCCAACAATCTCATGGCACAATTACCTCATTTCAGGGGTGTTTCTTCACCTGTTCACACAGAAACAGAGATGAGTCATGAAAGCAATTTTTATTAGCAGTAAACAATAAAATTAACTACAATTCATAAACAATCAGTCTCACTCTTATATTCAAAGCTTCAATCATAAGCACAGACTTCTTTCTTTTCATTCATATAGAACTTTTTCCACCAGGACAGGTGCCTTAAAACACAAGACAAGAGGAGTACTAAAATAAACCAATGGAGTACTGGCCAACTTGACTCAGCTTCACACAAGACAGTTTCAGCAGTGAAGAGAAAAACTAGTACTGAGGTTCACAGCTATGTTCATGGACTCAGTAAATGCCAGTACACTCTAAAGGCATAAACCTTTTTTCTAGCAAGGATCAGGTGACCAAAATTTAGAGTATCTGAATATGATTATCAACAGACTATTACAAACAATCTCCTTAAATCTTATTTAACCCAGACATATGACCTCTCTTTAACATTTACATAGGTACATTGTTCATACACACAAGTATAGATGAGGCTTTCAAAAGAGATATCATAGTTGGAACCCACTGCCAGCGAGCCTGTCCAGTACTCCGGTGGGGTAACTGTAATATCTAAGAAGATTCTTCCCCAGGAAGATGCCCCATTTCCAACAAGCCTGTTTAGTACCCTGATGGGTTTACCTGTTTATACCATAGGTTGGTACCCGCTGTCGATGAACCTGTTCAGTATCCCGGTGGGTTAACCTCTTACACCCTTTTTCTATCAGAGGCCCTTGTCCCAAATTCATCTTAAAGATAAAGTTTATGATTTGCTTATGCATAGATGAGTGGGGGAGCATCTCTGAAAACCATCTAGGAATGGGATGGTATCAAAATTGGAAGAATGTTCTTAATACATGCCTGTAAATATTTGTCCAAATGAACAACTAACCTCTGTAACTGTATAAAGTTAAAGTCATGAAGTGGCTGGACAAAAAAATGTATACATATATGTGTATTTGATATTATGGAAGCCAATAGATAATAATCAATAGACGGCTCAGTCCTGGAGACCTTTTTCCAAAATGGTGCCTGACTGAATAATAACTCAATGCCCATAGTTGTTACTACTTAAAAAACAATATCCTCGTTCCATCTAGTGTGAAACCAAGTCAAATGACACTAGTAACCCATAAGTTCATAAGTAAAAGCCCTTTTGAAGCTTAAATCACTCATGGAGGCAGTGCCAGGTGGATAAGCACTTGTATGAATAAAGAGGACAAGTCTGAAAAACCTAGCAGCACACATTTATTTACTTGACACAGGCATTTCAATTACCCTGAGAAGCACAGAAATTTAATTCAAATTAACACAGTCCCTTGTAAAAATAACCAATGGCTGAAAATAGGAATAGTAACAAAAAGACTTCCCTTTTGTTTTCAAAAACATCCTGAGCCTCACCGAAGAGAATATCTGCATCCTTCAAAAAGAACCCTATTGATAAAGAAAACTCCTGTACATATATACAAAAATGATTTCATTGAATGTTACTATGAGAGAGTAGGGAATGAAGAAGTCATTTCTTCACCTACCAACTCTAGTTCAGATTGCTGACTCATATATCGAATGAATTCTTGCTTAGAAAGAAGTTTATGATATACCTTTAACCAGTGTCCATTACCACAAATGCAACCTATTCATCACCAATTGGTCTTATGTTTATACAACCATTATTAAAAACAGTCACAATTTCATATTACCCTCTGGCATTTTTCCTTGCTATGATTTGTTGTTATAATAAATTTTCTGAAAGTATGGATTGGAGAGAAGGTATAAATTTTGGTTAAAGATGTTATCATTTTATTGAAAAGAAAGAAAAACAACGAAGTTGCATTAATTTCTAAACTAAACATGCAACTTTTTTTATTTATATACATATTTTCCTATTCTACCTAAGAAGAAAGAAAACATTTCTATTCAAGTATATGAATTCTTCCAATGTAACCAAGTGCGAAGTAAGATTAAAAATATACCTTTATCCTCATATGAAAAATTTGTTGCAATGATTACCTGGGCAAGGAGAACCAACTGACTTACTTGCTTCTGCAACAAAAGATGTTGAAGGAGGAAATGGTGTTGTAGTCTGGTTGCCTCTTGGAACCAACTTTCAAAGTAGTCTTGGTACTCACCTTCCTTCCTCATATCATGTAGATCCCCTTCTTTTGATTGATTGATTTCGGAAGTACATAGAGGATCTGCTAATACCTTCTCAATTTTAGGCTGCTTTCCATCGGATGTAATCCCCAAGTTGTCAATTTCCTCTGCAATTTGGCAAGGAAAATATTTTTGTGGCTCTTGGGACTTTGTTTCATTTGTTATGTCAGGAGAGGTAGATAAACTCTTAACTACTGTCAGGATGTGTTCTACCTTATAAGAAGAATTCCCAACTACAGCTAGGATTTGAGAAAGTTTTCCCAAATTGATAGTTACTTCTGAATCCATTTTTGTCGGTTGTTTTGTTCATGTCTCGCACAAGGATCAGTGTCTGGGGCTCTTATAGCACCCAAGTTTTTATTTTTATGTGTTCTAAATGATTCTAATCAAGACTATCTACCACTAAAAACATATTTATGCCAATCAAACACATGCCGCTCTTGCATAAAATAAAACACTCCTGAAATTAAATTGCGGAAAGTAAACACACCCAAACTTGCAAAAAGAAAAACACACTTGCATGAAATTAAATTGCAAGAAAGTAAACACGCCTTACAGGAAAGGTAAACACACTTTTGCAACAAAATAAATCAAACATGTGAAAAAGCAAACACACTTACGAGAAGGAAACAACAAGGATTTGGGGCAACCCACTAAAGTGGATGCGTCAGGCTGTTACACCATAGGAATCCCATAGTGAATTATTATTTGCATCTTATCGTTTCCCCTCCACCTTGTTGTGTAATGTAAAGGAAACCTATCTACCCCTATCTACTTGAACTTCAGAGCCAATAAATTCATACAAAATGAGCAAAATACCAGCTTACCTTGGAGAAACTCCCCGGCAACGGCGCCAAAATGTTGGGTAAAATTATTGTTATTTAATTTACCTTCAATTTAATTGTCAACCAGGATACGTATACTTCAAGCTGCTACACCATATGTGCGGGCAAGGTGGTTTCAATGCTGATGCCTAGGGTAACTCATAGACAAAGAAACAAAATGTAATTGATGGAACTATTACTCCACTAAATGATCAAATGCCAAGAGTTATTAAGTCTATCCCAAAGAAAAGAGAATCAACTTGCTAACCCCTATCTTACAGTCTACAACACTATCAAATTTAATGTAACCTATAGCAACCTTATGCTAGTTATCACTCTATTCTTCAAGGTAAACAACCAAGCAAGTAAATAACTTAGTAAAGGAAAACCCTAGTTCCAATCTGACCTACAAAATGAATATGTTGAGCCAAGCTTAACGATCTTCTATTGTATCTAAGGCTCTAGCCATTAACCCTAAAGAATCTAATGCCATAATTTATATAAACTCTTGTCACTCTCAAGCAACTACTGAAATGAAACCTATGTCTCCTTAACCCTAAATCATTCACAACAGTTAACAAAAGGAAATTTAACTTGCTGCTAATGTCAAATATACACACAAGAATATTGGAACTATTCAGAACTACACACTCAAGCTCATTTGCCTATCCTGCAAAACTTGTTTTCACACCATAGAAACAACGCTATCAAATACTTAATGGACTGTAAATATTTGTTTTAAGTTCGTTCCAGCTCATGAAATAAACAAAAGCATAACTTAAATTCTTATATAGCCAATCCTAGATACTCTGTAAACTGAAATCTTTAAATCCTCTGCTAATTCAACAAATACTCCAAATTCTTTTTAACATCCACACAATACAATCCTAGAATACCCCACATTCTTGTAAACTTGATAGCCAAAAGGATTCTAAACAAGTATTGGAGTTATCCACTAATCAATATCACGCTGGTAGTAAAAGAAATATGAAATCCCAGTCTATTTTCAATCCTCTATTAAGTCAATTCTACAACAAACTGAATACAATCGAATTCATCAGACAGTTTTTATAAATTCTATAACTCTGAACGGATTCTTTAATCAAGGGCTGTAACCATCAAACGAGCAGTATCACGCTGGGAGTCAAAGAGGTTTAAAATCCAAATCCACTCTTACTACTTTGCTGAATCGATTCTACAGGCTCAACCGAATACATATAATATCAACTAGTCTTCTGCAAACATAAATCCCATTCCAAATCACAAGCAAACAAAGTCATTAATATTTCATCATAAAAACAGTGTCAAATATGCAACATCACTCTACTTACAGCAGTACCATCAACATTTATACACAAATGATTGGGGTTGAAGGTGGGCCCTGCCTTCAACGCTTGAAAGTCTGAAATCAAAACCTTGAGAGGATAAACGCTTGATCAATTAATAAAAAATAGAGTTACATTGTCTTCTCCTATGCATCCCTCCTAAATATTTATTTATACATGGATAGATGGACAAGATCCATCCCAAAATCCAGAAATTCGTGCAACTACCAAGAAAACGGCCAACACCAAAATATGGAAAAACCACGTCTGTTCTGGAAAGGATTTCTCCACATTCGTTCAGAAATTATGAAAATTTCCCATGGTTAGGGGTAAATAGGTCCATTTGGAAGTGGGTTTCAAACCGTTTTGAATAAATCCCAACCGATTGCTCAGAAATTGAGCCCGAAATCAGGTTCCTGATCAATGACGGGAATGCCACTTTGAGTAAATGACATCCCCAGAACAGCACTGGATAACTGCACCTGCGTCCTGGAAGCGATTGGAAATCAAACAAGATGTTATCCCAGCAATAAAATCCCCCAAATCTCTTTAACAGTCGACATACACCTCTCGAGTGCCGAGACAGGCGTTGAATGGAACAGCCAAAAGACCACTGTGTGAACAATGAAGACTTATCAATTGACCAATTATTAAATGAAAACTAAAGGTTTCATTATATAAATAAAAACAAAGCAAAATAATGAAATACAATGAAAAAAATATTAAAAATCACATGCCAAAACACCTTGCAACGTTGCTCTTAAAAAGGCATAATCAAGCACAAACATAACTAGATAAATCTAAATATTACTTGATTTCATGGTACTTTGAAGTCGAAAATATAGTGCTGAATAGTCAAAATAGGAGGCCAACAATTATCTATCATCGAAAGTTTCTACAAATCTATCCCTCTTTCAAGCTGGGTGTAGGCCTAGTCCTCATCCAGGTCTTCATCACATCTCGAGCAATCCATCTCGTAGGAACTATCCAGGACCTTATTTACATTGCCATGACAATAACCTGTGTCTTCTACCTTTATCTCATTGTATCTAAATAATATTCTTTGTCTTGCACAAAAAAAAACAAATCACATAGATCATCCACTGTCAATATGCATTCTACTAGTAAAGGAGAGCCGCCTAGGTTCACCTTACATGCTTCGTGACATTATCATCCCAACATGGGAACACAAACATATATAGATATGTAAGGAATTATTACATCTGAACAACCTACATCCAGTATCTTTTCGTTTAGACAATATCCAGGGCGTATTACATCTGATTAAACTGCATACCACGCTAGGTCTTGTTTTTACACTCAGACAACCCATGGGATTTATTACATTCGAGTGACCTGTGTACCATGCCAGGGCTCATATTTTCACTCGAATAGCCTGTATGAGGACTGATTACATCCAAGGATAACCTCTGAGCTTCACCATGACTGATTATATTCGAGGAAAACGTAGAGGACTGATAACGTCTGAGCATCCTGCTTCACCAGGATTTATCCTATTCGAACAACCTGTCTCATTTCCCATGTGAGATATTATGCATCTGTTATTTCTAGCATAGAAACATATCAGGATTGATTGGGTCCAAGGATAACCTGTGAGATTCACCATGAATTTTTACATCCAAGGACAACCTACAAGACTGATTACATCTGAGAAACATACGATCTTCGCTAGATTTTATGCTAACACAACCTATCTCTCTAGCTACGCTAGAACACATCACTCCCTCTTTCGAGGGGTCTCATTCTAGATCACACCAAGTCTTTCTATGAAGTGCTTGAACTTCACTCTTGGTATAGTCTTGGTCAACACATCAGTTATCTACTCTTATGTTTCCACATACTTGAGCTTCGCTACTCCTCTTTGCACCATATCCTTGATATAGTGGAACTGTGCTTCAACTTATCATGGGACACATGGTTTTCCGACAGCTTCACGCAACTCTGATTGTCGTAGAATATATAAGTCACATCCAACTGGAGGTTAAATAAGTCATACTATAGCTTTAGTAGCCACACTGCCTCGCAACTAGCTGAGCAAGAGACAACATATTTTGCCTCGGTTGCACTCAGTGCCATGCATGATTGCTTCCTATTGAACCAAGTGATCATGCCAGATACCAAAATAAAGTAGCAACCTGAATTGCTCTTCCTATCAGTAGCACTACCTTCCCAATCTGAATCAACATAACTGTGTAGGTTAATCTTCTGATTCTCATAATATTTGAGCCCATATTCCACTATTCCTCTTAGGTACCTCATTACATGATTTGCAACCATCAAGTGAACATGTCTTGGATATGTCAGGAACTGGCTCAGGGTGTTCATCGCAAAGCATATGTTGAGTCTTGTATTCATCATATAGATAAATGATCCAATCATCTGATGATACATAGTGGAATTAACTAACTCAGATGAAGCATCACCCAAAAAATTCGAGTTAGATGCCATATGTGTGGTTATTTCCTTGCAATCCAACATTCTGAATCTCTTTAGAATATCCATTGCATACTTTCCTTAAATAAGGAATATCCCATCTGCACTCTTCAACACCTCCATGCCTAATAAGTAGTGCATCATACCTAGGTCTTTCATCTCAAACTCTGTAGAAAGTCTCCTCATATATTTAATGAGTCCTCTTCTCTCGTTAGAAACAAGTCATTGACATATATCAGGAGCATCATTGGTCTTTCATGTTCAACCTTGAAGTAAAGGTTGGAATCTGGTTTACTCTTAGTAAATCCTAATCTCATCAAGAAGCTATCCATCCTATCGTACCATTTCCTCTATGCCTGTTTCAATCCATACAAAGCCTTCTTCAATTTGCACACATGGGTCTTCCTATCATGTGTCTCAAATACCAGTGGTTGTTCCATGTACACTTCCTCCTCGACTACACCATTCAAGAAAGTTGTCTTGACCTCCATCTCGTGTATTTTCCATTTCATAAAATCTTTCTAATGCAAGTATGGTCCTAATGAAAGTGTACCTCACCACGGGTGAAAATGTCTCTTCATAGTATATGGCTTCTTTATGTGAGAAGCCTCGTGATACGAAACTTTCCTTGTATTTCTCAATGCTTCTATCTGCATCGTGCTTGATCTTGTAGATCCACTTCGAAGTTACAACAAACTTCTTTTCTGATCTCGAAACTATCTCCCATACATCATTCTTCATGATCAAATGATATTCCTTGATCATAGAATCCTCCCATTCTTTGTTCTCTGCAGCCTCTTCATAGGTGGAAGGTTCTCTGTCAATGATGTCACACAGTAGAGACACATAACTATTGTAGGGATTTTCCCTTTTCATCTCTCTATGTATTCCTTCTAGAGTTCCATACCTTTCTGCTTCTCGTATCAGCTTCCATGCCCATGTTGGTTTCCTCTTATGGGATTCCTTCTCAAGGATTGTCTCTATGGGTTCTTGTGGTTCTTCCATGTCATGGTCTTATGGAATTGCTTCACCAATTTCCATATCTCGGGCTCTAGTACCTTTAGGTTCCTCGACCTCTTGAATAGGTGTATTTGTGGATCTAAATTATGTTGAGTCTTCATCAAAGGTTACATCTCTACTGATGTCGATCTTCTTGAATCCTTGGAAGTATATTCAGTAGGCCTTTGACGTATCACTGTATCCTACAAATATTCCCTTCCTCCTAGAAGGATCAAGATTGGTCATTTTCTCCTTTGGGATATGTATGTACACCGAGCATCCAAATATTCTCATATGGATGAATTATGGTTTCTCTCCTGAGAAATATTATTCCGGAGTCTTGTTGTCAAGTACTCGATGAGAAGTATGGTTCTCTACATACATAGTTGTCCTTGTTACCTCCACCCAAAGGTGCATAGAAATATCATGGTCATGCAACATTGCTTTTGTCTCTTCCATGATGGTTCGATTCTTTCATTCCATGACCCCATTATGCTAAGGATTGTATGGAGTTCTCAACTCCCTCTTAATCTCGGACTCCCTATAAAGTTACTTGAATTCTTTCAAGGTTAATTCTCCACCAATATCTGACCGTAGATTCTTGATCTTCTTATCAATTTGGTTCTCGACCAAGGCTTCATATTCATTGAAATTAATGAAAACTTCATTTTTCCTTTTACGAAATATATCCAAGTCTTACATGAGAAATGATCTATAAAAGAAACATAGTACACAAACCCGCTTAATAAGCTAGAAGACATCGATCCACATATCCGAGTGTACTATCCCCAGTATTCCTTTGGCCTTATTGATGGGAAATGTCTACTTTGCATTATTTCCTTATGCACATCATTTAAAAAATTCCTTCATGCTTTGCATGGATCTATGGCAGTCCAGAGACTTCTTTTATTTCCATTGGTAGTTCTATGTAGTGCACATGTGCAAAAAATCGGTGCCATAGCTTACTTGCTTCAATTGACTCATGAACCAATGCTTATTTAGGTTGTCCCTTTAGCTTGTACAAGCCTCCATATTCTTCTCCAATCATTGTTGCATCCTATATTGTATCCCACCTAGGCCACATTATAACATGGGCATCGACAAATGCAACTCTAATTCCCTTTGCATCTAGTGCAGAAATGGAGAGAAGATTCTTCTTCAATCCTGAAGCATATAGTACATCCTTAATCTTTAAGGATTTCCTGGAGTCAAGATTGTATAAATATTCTCCACTCCCTTTTATGTGGTATTGGTAATCATCCCAAAGTTTCACCTTGTGAGGTGACTCATGTTTAGACATATTGACAAAAGCTTCCTTTTATCCCGTCATGTGTCTAAAATATCCACTATCCACATGCCAATCATTTCTTCTATGTGAGATAGTGCCAGTAAGTGCTGATATTAGCACATACGTTTCATTAAAGTAATCCTTCTCTCTTATGAATCTTTTGTTTGTTGGTTATTCGTCTTCTTAAACATGATCATGTCGTCTCCTTTTACTAATGGGACAATATCTTGCAAAGTGTCCCTTTTCATCACAAGTATATAATCAAACATTTGAAGGGTCTCTCTTGGTCTTACTTTGTTTCTTGTCCTTCTTCTTGTTGTGATGAAATTTCTCCTTCTTCTCCTTCTTCTTGTAGTTCTTCCCGGTGTGAACTGTGAGATATTGATCTTAAGTTGCTCCCATCTTCTCTTCCCTTATGATCATGAGTTGAGCTTCTTCTTGTACACATTCTTCTCAGAGTCTACTAAAAGATATCAACATCCTTCTGGCACAAATTCCATGAATGAACGAGTCCCGTGATCCAAGGATACCATTCAAGGTAGTCATTACAATTTTTCTGTCTTCAAAATTCTCTTCAATTGCTTCAAGTTGTTCTTTGATTTGAGAAACCCTTGTGAAGTAAGACTATATATTCTCAGAGTTTTGTATCTTCACATTCTTCAATTGGTTCCTCAAAGTCATATTTCGATTGATGTTCTTTCCTTCGAACATCTTTGTCAAAGAAAAATATACTTCCTTCAGTGTCTTGAATGAAGACACATGGGGAATGAGGTTATCCTTAATAGAATACGCAATGATTCCCTTGGCCTTAGCCATGCTTCTCTTATGAGAATCCTTACTCTCATCTACCTCTGGTCCTGGAACCTCCTTGGTGATGTACTAATCCAAATCATTTTCTTCAAGGATAAGGGAGGTTATTTACTTCCATGCCTGAAAGTTATCAGCCCCTCCAAGCTTGTCCTCAAGTTGAGTATGGTGAGTCATATTTTCAAATGAGAACCTCAAATAGAAAAGTAAATATTTAGATCTTTCTGATTTGAGGTGTCCGACCTCGTTCCAGAGCTGGTTGACCTAGGGTTTGCCAGATAAACCCTAATTTTCCAAACTTGGAGTTTGGGAATTCCGTTTGGAAAAAAAATGTGCCTCCTTGAGGAAATTTTCTCAGCAAGGTCACTTTCTGATGACGGAAGCATCCAAAACTTGATGCCATAGTTTGTCCCGGCACCAGTGGTAGGGTCAAAAATGAAACTTCTTAAAATCTGAAACTGCTTCCACTAAAATATGCTCCCTACCGAAGTGAATTAGCCTAGCCCTCTTTTCTTAACGATCTATGGAGAGAACACCTTGAACTAGTAAGCCCTAGTTTCTGATGTCATTTAGTTCCTTCTTTTAGAGAGGCTTTGATATCATGCTAGTTTTTCTTAGATATTATTAGCTTAATTAGGATTTGTGTCTAAAAGAATAAGAAGTACATCAATATGCATTGTAGAAATTCAGGCCTGCAGTAGATTAATTTCACCCACAACAATTAACAATTGATCATGCAAAATTATCAACAATGGAGACTGAATATGGAGCTGTAACACAAAATTATATTAACTGAGTGTACAATAGCCAACCCTGTAATAACATAGGCTGCTGAATATATAGAATACATGAGCAAATCGAATGCATAAGGAAGCATCCAAATCTAGCATAAAGCAGGCTTACCCAAAATAGGCAAATCCCCCATAGGTGTAAAAAGATGATCCCAAATCGATCAAGGACCCCACGAATTAGCAAGGGTGCATAGGAAAGCTAAAGAGTGGTCAAATGGAAGCTCATACATGCTTTTGCATGGAGGAAAGAGTGGAGGAGGAAGAGGCAACAAAGCTGATTCACCTCACCTAGTCTTGCTTTCCTATGTGCCTTAAAACACTGAAAAGGCAGGGAATAAAGCAGAAAAAGCAGATAGGTGCCTAGGAGGCCAGGAATAAAGCAGGTTTGATTCCTAAGGCTTTCCCAAGTGCTACATGAGTCAAATATGGCAAGTTTGACCTCTATGGATAAGCAATTAGCAACTTGCACATGGTGGGACTCATGGACTAAGCAAATAAGACAAAAATAAATGAATTAATGTCTAAGTGGGTAAATACTATGGGTTGATTATTCTAACA
>LPNX010515599.1:972140-1133452 GCA_001517045.1 Pseudotsuga menziesii
TAATAAAGCAGAAAAAGCAGATAGGCGCCTAGGAGGCTAGGAATAAAGCATATTTGATTCCTAAGGCTTTCCCAAGCACTACATGAGTCAAAGATGGCAAGTTTGACCTCTATGGATAGGCAATTAGCAACTTGCACATGGTGGGACTCATGGACTAAGCAAATAAGACAAAAATAAATGAATTAATGTCTAAGTGGGTAAATACTATGGGTTGATTATTCTAACATGCATAAGATATAAAAGATACACAAGACACAAATATTTTCACTAAGGAAAGCATAAAGGAGAAAACCCCACAAACTTCCTTAGAATAGTACAGTCACCAAGATTATGTCATAAGATGATCAATCCCGGTAATAAGAAGTATTCAACAGCTATCATCTCTCCTCCCTTGTCTCTCTCTCTCTCTCTCTCATGCGAACCTGAGAGTGTGTTAGGTGTGTATAAATGAGGGAGAGAGCCTCCCTATTTATACCTATCACGTGACCGACCAAATACATGACTGGGGCTGACCTGTCCCACTGGAAGGGTCGACTTCTCCTATAGAGACTCCAAATACAAATTACATTATGTCACACTGGGAACTATTGCCCCTAATTACAACGGATGTTGTACCTCAAGGTCTAGATGCAATAAAGACATCACGCACATAAAACACATATCTAATGGGGCTACAACAACATACAATGATAATATACATCTGAATATCTTTCGAAGTTACAAATACATCAACAGTTATCTCTCACACTCGGGTTGTATCTTAGTTTATTGATATTTTATTATTTTATTTTTAAATAGTAATTTTGGTTGTAAATAACATGTTTAAAAATAAACGAATGATTTTTAATATATATTTATGCTATATTCTTGTATATTTTGTATATATTTGACTGAAAATATTATATATACCAATTGTATTTTTTCATTTTTCTGTATTATATTTTTTGTTGCGTATTTTTTCGTATCAAATCATATTCATTTCCATATTTGTACTTGAATTATACTACTATGATTTATTATACACATAATAGTATTTTAATCAATTTAAATAAATTTTGGTTATATTAGTTTATTTTAATGATTCTAATACATTTAAAGCTTATCAAAATTGGGTTTGAGTGTCTCCAATTTAATATAAACACAGAGTAAGGAAAGACCATATTTGCTTCAAACCTCTTTATATATATTATAGATAAAAAACATGAAACACATAAAATATTAAATATTAAAAAAAAAATCTAAACATCTTACTCTTTGATTATTAGTTCCATAGGTTGGAAACTAAATACATGTATTTATAAAACAAAACACAAAATTTACTTTTGGTCATGGAAATTTGAAAAAACAATTTTGTGGATGGGCATAAAGATTTTAATTTTCCGCTCGGATGCGGGTGTTAATCCCGGTGACACCTATCTATTTCTTTGGTCACTGACTTAGGCATGCGTTAGGATGGAATTATGCCGCATGGCTCGTGCTCTCCGTCAACCTTCGCAAGATTCTCTGTGCACAGGAGAAATTTTCCCGGTCACTTTGGCGCATGCAATCTAGGATGGCGAAGGTACGTCCTCCTAGGCTCATTCATGGCTTGGATGGCGAGGATTAATGGTGACAGGTGCATGGATTTAAAGGAGGTTTATACAGCTCCATCTCACATTTTATGTTATGGATGATATCAGCGCTGGGTTCGCAGTCCGGTGGGAAGTATACAAAGTCTCTACTACTGTGCGTTCCAGAGCCCGCACTGGTAATTTGGATCCACTGTGTATTGGTTTCAGGATCAATTCAAAGGCAATGTCTTGCTAACGAGGTACCCATAGACGTGCTAATTCTATAAGGGTAAAAACTCAGAGGGGATGTAGTGTACATGTTCTGGCGGATTATGAACCGCATATTTCTGCGCAAGTTCAGGTTTTGGTGAAATCTTGGGAGAATAAGGTTCTCAATTGTAAGCTATCGACAGGCGAGGAAGGTGGTCAAATTAATCACTACTGGATGCTAAAGAATATGCTATGCAATCTGGCAGAGGACATGCTTAGTAATTGGGCAGAAGCCCCAATGGCAGTTCACTCCATGAAAGAAAAAATCGCTGAGATGGATGCTCAACTCACGGCCATGGACAAATCATTTTCCTGGAAAGGCACAGTAAGAATTTCAAGTCTAAATGTCCACAACTCAGGGGGTGGTGCTCAGGGTGGCGGTGCGAGTGGTAGTGAAATGGGAGATCGAGCTCTAACCATCCTAGGTGGCAGTGGCAGCGCAACGGGATACTCCACCAAAACGCCACGTGCCAAGCCTTTCTCGGTTCCATCAACAGTGGAACATCTTCTCAAGCGACTAAAGGACTCACCAGCCCCGCAATCTGAGCAACTACCACCTTCTCTGAATCTGGCACTGACTGCCGCCACCAATTCACCTACTGTGTCGCAGGAAGAATGATGGGCTTGCCCCATCACTGAAGACAATCCCTTGGCTTAAATGTTCAATTTGAACAAGTTTTTATTTGGTCCCGTCGCTAGCAAGTTTTATGGTTATAGTCTAAGATTTTTAGTTTATATTGGATGTCTTTTATCAGTTTGGCTCTGCTTGTATACAAGAGTATAATATGTCTTTTATCGTTCTTTGTAACCCAGTCTCTTTGTATATCAGTAATGAACATTACTAGCATGAATCTGGTTAGAAGGTTGATATATTTTTTGAGAGGCTCTGGAGGAGGTTTTTCCTCTTTCAACCTCAGATAGTCACGAGTTTTTTATTGTAATTTTTTGCCCCTGTAATAAAATATACTGTGCAGTTTACAAAAAAAAAATTCCACAATTTTCAATCAGAAGCATGAAAATGAACATCGACTTATCTCTTTGTTTATAACATAGAATTTGTTGGCAAGAGTTTAGTGGATTCTTAGCTTAGAGTTTGGAATATTCTTGGCTGAAAATTGAGGATACTAATTTGGGTGGAGAATCTAAACTCTCACCCAAAAGTCACTTCCGAAAGTTTTGAAATTGAGGATATTCAATTTTAATTTCTTATCCTATAACATGAAAAATCACTTGAGAAAATTATGTATTTATGAAAACTCTCAACTAATAAGTTTTTAACCTACGGTAAACTCAAGCAAAGTATTAGTCAATAGATTATAAACTCTTCGTCGAGATAACTTCTTGATTTTTTCTCGGCTAAAAAATAAAATTTGCAATCCTTCATGTCCTTCCAAATTGTATCATTCATCTTTATGTTTTCTCATATAAAACACTCATATAAATGGATATAAAGGTTGAAAGGATATTGACTAACCATTCGGTTAACAAATTGAAGGTTACTAAACCCCTGGCAAAGAGGATAAATTGTGACTTTGGTTGACAAAGGTCCAAATGGTCTCAACTAACATCTTATAAGTTGAAGTTTTCTAACCTCCCTCGCAAAGAAGATGTAAATTTCATCCTAGTGGATAGAGGTAAAATTGATGCCAAATAATAGCATTGCTGCAATACTACTTTTAGGTCAAAATTCAAACATTTTTTTTAATTTAATTTAATTTATAAATTTTATTGTAACGTCAAATTTTTTTAAAAATATTTAAAAATACTTTTTTTTCCCTCTTATTTTCTAAAAAATTGTCACAATTCCAATGATATCTTAACTATGTCGGAAATATAGTATTCCACCATTTTAATTTCAACATTTTTGAGGTTATATCAATTTAAATAATTTAAAATAAATAAATTTATAAAAAAAAATATTTTTTCTCCTTGATGATTTTCACAATTGTGACGATACCTTCACTATGTCCACTACCATATTTTCGATGTTTGTGAGATTAGACCAATTTAAATAATTTGAACTAAATAAATTTAAAAAAAAATATTAAGAAAAGTTCATTACCTCTCCCAAATATATTATTTAATTAAAATCAACAAAGAAATAACATACAACCCTCTCCTCTCTTCATTTGATTCATTTTCACTCAGAAATAATTTTGGTCTAGTCTCTTTATCATGGTTTCAAAGGTTTCATGGATTCACTATATGGTCCTAGTTATACTCTATCTCCTTCATTCCTCCTCAAGTTTATGGTGGCAATTTCCTCTTTGTTTTGCACTTACAAAAATTTCAAGTTTTAAGGGAATCTCCCTCCTTTTACTGTGTTTTTATTTCAAAGTGGGTTACATATTTGAAGCGTAGCTTCCGAATCCAAATCAACTTAAAGTAAAACACAAATCTCCTATCTCCTTTAGTTTTTTCCTAACAAAGTTTTTTTAATTTTCATCATTTTTTAATCTTCTGGATATTTTTAAACAGTTTTTTTGTTTTCTTTTTGAGGATCTAGTCTAGAGATCTAAAGTTTGGCTTACAATCAAGTAAAAAAACATACTATCTTTTTTCTTATTTTGTTAATAATTTTTTTTTTCTTTTTAAGTATCTTTAAAGTTTTTTTAAACAAAAAAATTATTCTTAGCTATCAAAATCGGTTTGACCCCTATTTTGGAGTTGGACATGGCTATATATATCTTATGCAGGATATAGATGGCTAAAGTCGGGCCCTCTCGAGCTAGCCTAGCAACTCCCTTTTGCAACGATGACTTGGGTTGTACGCAGGCCATGGTCACGGAGGTCGCCCCACAAGGGCTCAGCCTTGGCTAACCTGAAGGACCTAGCAGGTTGCGGTTGGTCAAGTCTAAGCCCTTACAAGAAGACCCATAAACTTTTATTTTGTTTTTTAATTATTTGTTATTACTATTTTTTATTTTTATATCTATTTAAAAAGCATTTTATTTTTAAATTTTACTTAGTAATAATTTATTTTTAATTATTTTAATAAATAATTTGTTTTTAATTTTAGATCTATCCTTTTTTTTCCTTATTTTGTAAAGTAACTTCAAAAACTAATTATACAATTTCTTTTTCTTTTAAATAATATGTAGCATTCTTATTATAATAATCTTAAACACTTTTTTCTAAATATATTATTTTTATATACCTACTTATTATAACATATAGGATTCTTATTATAATAATTTTAAATACTTTCTATATATTATTTTATATACATGTTTATAATATTTTTTAAATATTAATGATGATGTTGGTTAAAGTCTCCTTAGACGAAGTTTTTTTAATATAATTTTAATTTTTTATAATTTTATAAATATTTTATATAATAATTTCTAAATCTTATAGATAATAAAATATTTATACTTACACATAAATATAAATAGGTTATGATTATTATTTTTAATAATTTTATCACATATAGTATAGTGATAATATATATATTAATGGAGTAAAAATATAATAATAGTTTCAATAATCATTAAAAACAAATATGTTTCATATTTTATTAATAAAATGTTACAATTATATAGCTTAATTTTAAGAATAAAAATTATAATCTTTAATATTTAAAATAAATTAAGAAAATATAGGTTTATTTTTATGTAATTAAATTGTTGATCTAGTTACAACAAAAAAAATTCACTAAAATATTAGAATTACAACATAAGAGAACACAAAATGGATGCAAACATAACACATAATAGAAAACAATAATTTCCTAAAAAATTTCAACATATTTTTTACCTAACAACAACAACAAAAATACAATTATTTTGATTTCCTATATTAACACATTAAAGGTGGTTCCTTTTGTGGTTCCTTTTGTTAAAACTAGTTTTGACAATAAGTAAAATATGGATTATCTCCTTATTTTTTTTCCATAAGAAATTTTATACTTTATTGAAGTATATGTAAAAGTAGTAAAAAAGATAGTCTCCCAATGTTATTGGGTGGGTATGTGTAGGCATTCTCTTTGCATGCACATCATCTTTCATTATGTAAAATAAATGATGTTATGATTAAAAAAGGTTTATCGTAATGTTTTTTACTTACTTCTAAATCAATTTTAAAGAGAAATTTTAATATATAATATTAACTTAAGTTTTATTATCATAATAATAACAACTTATTTATTTATTTTATAATTATTATATACAGTCTAACGGAGGGTCACAATCACATTCTGTATTGCACTATATCATTCAGTTATCTCCCATTTTATTGGATACACTTATGAAAGGCTAATAATGTATTTGTTTGTGAGTTCTTTTCATATATTTTATTTAAAACCATAGACCACCAACATTGAAACTGTTCAATTAGAAACCATAGGTCAAGAAACACAATAGGGAAGATGATAGGATCATAACTCTACCATTACAAAGAATAATAAATACCCATACAATTCAATGCAAGAAATAATTATCTTTTGACAATGGAATCAATGTTAAATTGTATACTGTGCTTATGCACATAAACACATAGTACATATAAAGATGTAGTGCATAAAATTATGTGAAATATTGAAATAATGCTACTTTAACAATTAAGTAGAAATACTTATATAACTAGTGAGCAACTATGAGATTCAAATATGTAGAAGAAAGGAAGGTTAAGCAGTTGAGGATTAGAGAGGTGGACTAGAGAATGAAAAGTAAGGTCATTTGGCTTGACCTTGTGATCGGAACAAAAAACAAATCATCAATTTGCTAATCATGGGAAGAATGTAAATACCATATGGGTTAAGGGTGCGGTAGTTGTATTTGTAAGGAATTTTCAAGGTTTTTCAACAACATTATTTTAATAATTAATTAGAAATACTTATATAACTAATCAATAATGAGGAGGTTAAAATATATAGAAGAAAGGAAGTTTAAGTTGTCGAGGGATAGAACGTTGGAATGGAGAATGAAAAGTAGGGCCATTTGGCTTGACCTTATGATCAAAACACATACCCAAAAAAAATCAATTTGCTAATCGTAGGAAGAGTTTAAATACCATTTGGAAAATTAAAGATGAGGAAGGGGTATGTATCAGCAAGGAATTTCCAAGGCTTGCTTGATATGGGATCATATATTTTGAAAATGTTTATAAAGAACCTGGAAGATTCAATATAGTTGAGATAGTAAAAATAGTCTATTTTTTCCTCACTTAGCCACCGAGGAGGACAATCATTGGCTACTTAAGAGGATCACCAAACAATAATTATTATGATTTTTGTATTCCTTTCATAAATACAAGAGTATCAGACTTGATGCATGGACTCCAAAGTTTTAGTTAGGTTTTTTAAGATGTTTGGTGATGGCCTTCTTAGGGATTTTGAACCAATGAAGAGGTTCAAGCTACATGCATAATCTTGGGATCATTTAATGCTACTTGTATTGTTCTCATACCTAAAATCTATTGTCCTTGGAATATTTCAAGGCTTTAGCCCCATTTCCTTATGCAATTATGTCTAAAAGATTATCTCCAATATGTTATCAGTTAGATAGGAGAAATTGTTGTCACGGTTCATTTCTCCTAAGTAGATTGTATTTTTACTGGATAGACATATCCATGAAGTTATAGGCTCAAAACAAGAGAGTATTCATTCCATAAAAATTAGTTGTATTCTAGCAAAGGTGATAAAGCTAGGCCTCTCAAAATCATATGACAAGGTGAGTTATGTTAAATTTTTGGTTGAGCTTTGAAATTTAATCTTTAGATGTGAAATAAATGAGTACTTGAAATCAATAGGGCATTCATACACATAATCAATAACACATAACAAAGTATGTACCCTAGGAAAAACCCTCAAAACAATGAGGGAGAAAAACCCCAAAGTATAATATTGATAGATAGTAGAGAATGTCTTTTACAATAGCATATTTATTTCGGCACCTCATGTGCAAGATAAGAGAGAATCAACACCCCAGGTGTTATCATAGAGTAAGAGAGAATAGAGATGGATGGAGGTCTTCATTAGTATTCCCAATATACAATTCAATTCACACTATTTTCACTAGTGAACTCTGTCCTCTCAACCATTTTCCCTTTCAACACTGAAGACAAAAAATTGCACACCAATTCACAATTTTTTCACTAGTAGGAAAAACTTGCACAATAATTCGCTCTTTTTCCTTGGATACATCAAAACTAGATTACTTTATTGATTTATACATAGCCTACTCGCAATATAACATATGCTTGGCCAAATACATCATACATTGAATTCAGAATGAAGTCATACTTCAGTTGGATGCTAACTTAAGTGTCATCACGCAAACACTTAGTTAACTTAAGTGACGTCTTTTAGTTTATATTAAGTGTCACAACTTAATTGTCTTATTTTATTTTAACTAACGTGTCAGCATGCAAAACAATTTGGTTAACTAGTTCACTATCACATAGTTAACTCCTTTAATTGAACTCCTTCTTGATTGCATCACATGAGTGATCTTTACTTTAACTAAATATTTCGTTGTTTGCATCATTGGAGTTCAATAATTCAAGTTAGACATGTGAGTCCTCCTTCTAACTCACATGGTCCTTTGAGTTGGAGTTCTACCGTTATTCATGTTCATCCCGCGTCTGGTCACACCATAGTGTCACAAGGCCATGTGCCTCCTTATGTGTTAGCTGGATATGTGCCATCTCATCGGCCATCTCATGGACCAGCTTATGGACCATCCTATGGAGTGTCTTATGGACAAACTTATACACTTTATGGTTCTGGGTATCAACCCTCTTATCAATCTCCTAACTATGGATTCATAGCACCCGAGCCTCAAGGTACTCCAAACTATAACACACAACCCTATATGGGTCAAATGGGAGGAGGTTACTATCCCACTAGCCAAGGTCATAGTGTCTATAGCAATCAAACCTATGTGAACCAGCCCTATCAGGGAGCATGGAACCAAATGGCTCAACCTAGGCTCCCTTTCCTTGCAACGTTGAACTTACTTGACTTGTCGAGATTGAAAAATAATCCTCTGACTCATTACCAGGCATGGTGAGTCATTCCTGCCAAGCTTCCTTCGGATGTTCCAAAGTTCGAAGGTAAGGCTGGTGAATATCCTAGTAAGCACGTCATGACGTTCCACCTTTGTTACTCTTCAAACTACTCGAATCATGATTTGGCTCGTTTAAGGTTATTTCAACACACCCTCACAGGGCCTGCGGCGAAATGGTACATATAGTTTCTTGGGGGGACTTATACATCGTTTAATGACCTAGCTATGACCTTTCTCAATCACTTTCATCTACCCGTGCGTTACAATGCCGGTATTGAACTCTTGTCGACATTTCGGCAGGACAAAGCCACACATATCTCTAATCACATTCAAAAGTCACGCAGACGGAAGAGACTAATTAAGGCCTTTATACCACCAGAGTTCCTTTTAGAATGGTTCCTCAAGTCTTTATTTACTTACATAGAGAAGGATGTTTCCACATCCAGAGTGCGAAATGAGGAACAAGATATCTTTAGAGCTCAACAATTGGATTTGATTTATGCTCAGTCTGGGCTCTTGTATGAGATCATACTGAACGCACCTAGATCCAATTTCGACCCTAAGTTTAAACCTGGGCCACATGCCGATGGAATTGTTGGCTCCGCAAGTGCTAAGCTTGCAATCTTGGTTACAAACCAAATGAATAATTTGTCTACAAACCATCCTATGTCAGGACAAGTTATGAATTCGTCCCATCCTACCCAAATGAAAGATATACTTTCATTGCAATCGTCAAACCAGAAAGATAACCAGCAACCTGGACGGAATAAAAAGAAAGGTAAAAACAATTGAAAGGGTGGGAATAGGAATGAAATTAATAATAATGAAAACAACAACAATAATGTTGGGGGGGACAAGAAACCTAAGCGTAAGGTTTAATTTCCTTGTAAGTTTTGTGGGGATGATCACCTCACTCGCTTGTGCCCTTGAATAGAAGATGCCCTGAATTTCTTCGCACATAGCCCAGCTGTGTTGACAAATCCTTTACCACAAAACCAGAATATGAACTCGAGGACCGTGGATCCTGGTGGTGCTTCTGGTGGGACTCCAAACATGTCTGACACTGTCAGTGGCCATCGTTGCATTAATATGATTTCTGTCGAAAATTTTGTGACTCATTCTAAGGATTATGGTACACCGCAACCGGAACTAGGAAAAGAACTTGCTCCACCTAAGATCCCTTTACACATTAAAAAACCTAGTGATAAGCCTGAAGATCCACCTTGCATTCCTAAGGGATTCTTAAAGCATTCGGGACACAACCCAAATTCCCGAGCCACCCAAAACTATTCTATCGTCGAGAATTTGGGCCAGACTCCTTGTGCAATGTCCGCTTTAGAAGTTCTTCAGACTTGTCCTCCACAAAGGAAATCCTTGTTGTCTTCTCTTGGGATGGCTGATGGAAGCTCTCCTTCAGTGATCAAATTTAAAACTCATGGATTCTACCCTCACTTGCCTTATTATGTGTCCCTTTTGGTTCATGTAGAGTGTCTAAACAACACCATCAAGTGCACACTGATTGATGAAGGCCCTGCAGCTTCCGTGACGTCTTTGTCATGTTGGAATGTGTTAGGTTCTCCTGCATTGCCTAAGTCAGGAACCATGTTAACTATGTTTGAAGGAAGATCGTTTCGGCCGCACTACATTCTTCCTTCCCTTGAGGTACAATTGGGAGGGAAGATTGTTGCAATCGAGGTCAAGGTGGTTGATGCGCCCCTTAACTATAATCATTTACTGGGTAGGAACTAGATTTAAAATATGCAATCGGTTGCATCGTCACTCTTATGGGTTGTTTGTTTTCCTTTGGATAGGAATATTGTGAAGATCGATCAAAGATCCTTTTATAATTCTAGTTCAAAACCATTTTCGAGAGATTATATCCCAGTTATTGATCATTCTCAGCTAACAACTGAGAATGTTGGGTTGGGCATGTATCCTTTGCTAATGGGAATTTATAATTTTGTCGCACCTGTTATTATGATCAGTTATTGTCTTGCTAAGGCTTCAACATCACTGAATTTGGTTCCTTTTTGCACTTCGCATATGGAGGATCCTTGGACTCTTCCTTCTCCAAGTACTTCGGGTGATTCTATACCTTTCGAGACGGACATGCTATTGTCTACAGCTATGGTGGCTTATCAAGATAATATTGATTCAGTTGTAGAGTCTTCCTTCCTCTTTGTGGATAGAGGAGGAGGACCCTTATGCATTTCCTTCTTGGGCAGTGTCGTCATCTCACTCACATGACTACCTCGATGACATCTTTCCATTGGATGAGGCTATTCTCGAGGCTATGTCTAGGCTAGAACAACGTTGGGGAGATTTGCATCATAGATCTTATTTTCTCCCTAAGCTTGATTATATTGAGTGTGATGAATTTAAGGCAATATTTAGCAAGAAAATTTGTAGGTCCATGGCCGCATTAGGCTCTCCTAGCAAGTATGTTGAAGGGAACATGTCTAACTTGTCACCGACTATACCTGTCAATATTTCTTGCATTCCTGGAAAGATTGAAAATGTGTACATTGGGGTGGATTGTTCCCTTGATGAGATTAGAGAATACACCGAGTTTTTTAAAGAATTATGAGATGTGTTCACTTGGTCGTATGAGGAAATGCCAGAAATTAACCCTCACATTGTCGAGCATGGAATGAAAACCTATCTGGATGCTAAACTTGTTCGACAATGTTTGTGTGCAATGAATCCTAGGAAAGCACCTACTATTAAGGATGAGATAGAGAAGTTCCTCAAAGCTAGATTTATCTATCCCATTTCCTTGATAGAGTGGGTGTCAAATCCCATTTTGGTGGATAAGAAGTAGGGAATGATCCATGTGTGCACCGATTTTAGAGATTTGAATCGCGCCTGTCCTAAGGATAACTTCCCCACACCATTTATTGATCAATTTTTTGTTGGGTATATGTTATATTCTTTTCATGTGCGTATGGAGGGGAGGTGTGCATGTTAGCGCTACAGCTCGGCGATCCCAAAGGCACCTTCAACGAAAACAAGACATAGGCCCTGTTTCCATTTGGAAATGGTCATTAGGCCATTTCCGATGCGAGTGCAACGAGCAATTTTTTTTGGCTATTTATAGATTTTATGGCTATTTATAGTTGTTTGTGGCTATTTTTAGAAGTTGTCTAAAAGTATGTAACTTAATCCCGGTTAAGGGATTGGAGTCTTTTTCTAATCCAGGTTAACGGATTAGGGTATTTGGATGTTGCGGAATACCTATATTTTGTATTGTGAGGATCTCATAATGTAAAGAATAGAAAATAGGAGGTGTGGCTCCAAGGTTTTTCTAGTTTTCCTGGTTAAGGGTTTCCAGGGTAAATCTCTATGTTTATGTGTGAATGATGTGTTGTGATCTCTATTTTTCTTAAAAGAATATATATGCTTTGATTCCATGCACAGGTTTAAAAATTACACATGGTATCAGAGCTCGATTTTGGCATCAGGGGGACGCCTTTGCTACTAAGGGTTCGACGTAGTTGATAGATCTCAGGTCTGTGATAAACCTGGGTTCAGTGGGAACTTTGCAATGTTGATTTCTGCATTGAAAGAGAATGGTGATCACTTCAAGAATCGAGATCGAGAAATTTAATGGCCAGAATTTTGAGCTATGGAAGCTCAAAATGGAGGATCTTTTGGTAGATCGGGAATAGTGGATTTCTGTGGATCTGGGTATGAAACCCACTGCAACGTCACAAGAAGATTGGGATAATTTAGAAAGAAGGGCGAGGAGTACAATACGATTGTGCTTATCAGACTCTGTGTTGTTGAACGTATCTAGTGAAGATAGTGCAGTAAAGCTATGGGCAAAACTAGGTAGTTTGTATCAGTCAAAATCCCTTGTGAACAAGCTGTTTCTGCAAAAGAAGTTGTTTCACCTCAGAATGGACAAGAATGACACTGTAACAGAGCATTTGAATGTCTACAATACTTTGGTAAGTCAAATAACCTCTGTTGGTATTAAAATGGCTGAAGAAGATAAATGTATTACATTATTGTGTTCTTTGTCGAATTCCTGGGACAACCTAATTGTTGCAATAGGTAGTTCTAGCCAGGTGACCTTAAAATTTGATGAAATTGTATCATCCCTACTATCAGAAGAGATGAGGCAGAAAACCATGGATAATCATAGCATGGATGCCTTGTCTGTGAGAGGTCTCCCCTAGGAGAGAAACAAAAATAAAGGATCTGGGGGGAGATCTAAATCTAAGGGTAGATCTAAATCCCCAGAAAAAGGAATAAGGAAGTGTTGGAAATGCAGTAAAGCTGGGCACTATAAAAAGGATTGCAGATCTAAGAATGTTGAGAAATCAAAGGGATATGAGGATACCCCTTCCACAGAGGCAAAGAACTCCTCAGAAGAAGGAGGGGATGTGTACGTAGCTTCCATGGGTAATCCTTTAGAACGTGATACATGGCTGATTGACTCAGGTGCGTCATGTCATATGACCCCTCATAGGGAGTGGTTCTGTGAATATGAAAAGTACAATGGAGGAGATGTGTACTTGGGAGATGATTCACCAGCCAATATCATTGGTCATGGTAGAGTCAAGCTAAAACTAAAGGATGGAAGGATTAGAACTCTTCTTGGAGTGCTACACATTCCAAATCTAGCAAGAAACTTGATATTTGTCAGAAAGATGGATGTTGCAGGTGTAAAGACTCCGTGTGGAGATGGTGGTTGCAAAATGGTTCAAGGATCAATGGTATTGATGAGGGGAGTTCTGTATGGAACTCTGTACAAACTATTGGGAAAAACCATCATTGATGAATGTAAAAATTTTGTTGTGCTAGAGGAAGGAGGTAAAGATGACAAAATCGAGTAAGATTTGCATCTGGTGCTACAAGAGCAAAGGGAATTCTAGAATTAATACATAGTGATGTGTTTGGACTTGTTCCTATTCCATCATTAGGAAAATATGTGTATTATGTTTCATTTATAGATGATTTCTCAAGGAACATATGGATTTATTTCCTTCGAAAGAAATCTGAAGTATTTTCCAAGTTTAAATAATTTAAGGCTCTTGTAGAAAATCAGTCAAAAAAGAAAATAAAGGTGTTGAGGACAGATAATGGTGCAGAGTTCTGTGGGAATGAATTCAATGACTTTTGTAAGAAGTGTGGAATAGCAAGGCAAAAGAATACTCCATACACACCTCAATAGAATGAAGTTGCTGAGAGGATGAATAGGACATTGATGGAAAAGGTAAGGAGCATGCTAAGCAGTGTTGGGATAGGACAAGAATTCTGGGCAGAAGTAGTGGAGACAGCATGTTACTTGGTAAACCGATCACCCACATCAGCATTGATTGATAAAACTCCACAAGAGGTATGGACTAGTAAGAAACCTTCTATTAAGCATCTGAAATTTTTTGGTTGTGATGCTTATGTACATGTTCCAAAGGAGAAAAGGAGAAAGTTGGATAACAAAGCTGAGAAGTGTATCTTTATTGGCTATAAAGATGGTATGAAAGGGTATAAGCTTTGGAATCCTATAACTAAAAAGATTGTTTATAGTCCAGATGTTGTGTTTTGAGGGGTCAAAGAAGTCCCCAAATAGAAAGTGAATCCAATGGAAAAGGAACCAGAGAAAATAGGGTTTAAGTTAGAAGGTGAAGAATTTGACTCAATAGAAGAAGTAGAATTAGAAGAAGAAGAACCTCATACTCCAGTTTTGAGGAGATCATCTCGAGAAATAAGGAAACCAGAAAGGTATTCCCCTCCTGATTTTCACTCTCATTTTGCTATGTCTATTACTGATGATTATCCTAGAAATGTGAAGGAAGCTGTTAATTCAGAGGATAGTGATCTCTGGAAAAAGGCCATGGATGAAGAAATGGATTCCTTGGACAAAAATGAAGCTTGGAAGCTAGTCAAGTTACCAGCTGGGAGAAAAGCCGTTGGGAGCAAATGGTTATTTAAAAAGAAGTTGAATGCAGAAGGTAAAGTGGATAAGTATAAATCCCGCTTGGTAGCAAAGGGATATTATCAGGTAGAGGGGATTGATTTTGGTGAAATATTTTCTCCAGTTGCAAAATTAACTTCTATTAGATTTCTTCTTTCTATTGCTGCTGCTTTTGATATTGAAGTAGAGCAGATGGATGTGAAGACAACGTTCTTAAATGGGGATCTGGAAGAAGACATATACATGAAACAACCAGAAGGGTTCATAGTAAAGGGAAAGAATGAGTTGGTATGCAAACTAAAAATGTCCATTTATGGTCTAAAGCAATATCCAAGGATGTGGTACCAAAATTTTGACACATACATACTTGGATTGGGGTTTGTGAGAAGCAAAGCTGATCACTCTGTATATTCCAAATAGGTTGGTGATCACTTCATTAACATAGTTCTGTATGTTGATGACATGTTGTTGATTGGAAACAACAAAGATGTTATAAGGGAGGTGAAGTCTCTATTGTCCTCCAAGTTTGATATGAAAGATCTCGGTGCTACAAACTTCATTCTGGGAATGGAGATAAGAAGAGATCGTGCAAACAAAAATTTCAGTTTAAATCAAGGAAAATATGTCGAGATGGTACTACAGAGATTTAACATAAAGGAAAGTAAGCCAGTCAAGGTTCCTATTGCTGTAGGTGTAAAGTTATCTGTAGAGCAGTGTCCCAAGACGCAAGAAGAAGAAGAAGACATGTCATGGGTTCCATATGCCAGTGCAATTGGTAGTTTGATGTATGCAATGGTCTGTACAAGACCAGACATTGCTCATGCAGTGGGAGTTTTGAGCAGATATATGTCAAAACCAGGAAAGGAGCATTGGATAGTTGTAAAGAGGGTCTTCAGATATTTGTGTGGCACCACAGATTATGCAATCTGCTACCAAGGAAGGCCTGGACCAGACAAAGTAATAAATGTACATGGATTTGTTGATGCAGACTGGGATGGAGACCTTGATCATAGAAGATCTACAAGTGGGTATGTGTTTAACCTATTTGGAGGAGCTACCAGTTGGATGAGAAAGAGACAAGCTGTAGTTGCACTCTCAACTACAGAAGCTGAATACATGGTAGCCACTCATGCAAGCAAAGTTGTGTGGTTGCAAAGATTGTGTTCAGGTATTGGGTTTGTATAGAAAGGTGTAAGGTTAGAATGTGATAGCCAAAGTGCAATATTCTTGGCAAAGAACCCTGCTTATCATGCTAAGACAAAGCATATTGATGTGCAATATCACTTTGTCAGAGATATGGTTAAAGAAAAGAAGGTGCTCCTAGAGAAGGTTGACATAGTGAAAAATGTTGCAGACTCATTAACAAAGTCTGTTAGTACAAAGAAGTTCTCTTGGTGTAGAGAATCTATGGGCATTGATGCCATGAACCTGTGACTTTATGAGTACATGACTCATTGCTATGCAAAGGAAACAACAAGTGGGAGAATTTTGGGTGTATGTTATATTCTTTGCATGTGCGTATGGAGGGGAGGTGCACATGTCAGCGTTGCAGCTCGATGATCCCAAAGGCACCTTTGGCTATTTATAGATTTTATGGATATTTATAGCAGTTTGTGGCTATTTTTAGAAGTTGTCTAAAAATATGTAACTTAATCCTGGTTAAGGGATTGGAGTCTTTTTCTAATCTGGGTTAACGGATTAGAGTATTTGGATGTTGCGGAATACCTATATTTTGTATTGTGAGGATCTCATAATCTAATGAAGAGAAAATAGGAGGTGTGGCTCCAGGGTTTTTCTGGTTTTCCCGGTTAAGGGTTTCCAGGGTAAATCTCTGTGTTTATGTGTGAATGAAGTGTTGTGATATCTATTTTGCTTAAAAGAATCTATATGATGTGCTTCTCTGCACAGGTTTAAAATTTACAATTTTGGATGAGTGTGCGGGGAGTGAATGTTTTTCCTTTATGGATGGATTTTCTTGATATAATCAAGTTCAGATTAAACCCAAGGGCCAACAAAACACTGTATATATTTCATTT
The DNA here is from genome assembly GCA_001517045.1 of Pseudotsuga menziesii. NCBI lineage: Eukaryota > Viridiplantae > Streptophyta > Pinopsida > Pinales > Pinaceae > Pseudotsuga > Pseudotsuga menziesii. The sequence goes on from LPNX010515599.1 coordinate 988,924, forward strand.
TGATTATTATTAGTACACTACAAATGCTAAAGTTATTCAATGTAATGTGATGTAATATGGTGATAATAAAGTTATATCTTATTTTCTCTATATTTTAAACTTTACATAAACACCAATAAAATTATTATTAACATTCTTTATTTAAAACCCTTTATCTATAATTTAAATCATATTTCAATTACCTACCTTTTGGGAGGACACTCTTTATCTACTATTAATTTTGGAACTTATTCTATTAATTTTGGAACTTATTCGATTTGAGTGCCTTTGAAAAAAAAGTAGTTATAATATATATGGATTTTATTGTATAATTAAAAGAACTCTTCAATAATGTATTATTGATGTTTGAATATATATATATATATATAACGAATTATGGAGAATAAGATATGATTTCTTGTTCCATGTATATAGAATGAAAGAATAAATGTTTGACATTGCACATAACTGAATTTAAAGGTATTTAACTCCAATATTTTTTTATTCACGTGACTCACTATCTATATAAACTTGCATTATCTATGATTTTATACTTACCTTCATATAACTTTAACATTAAATTTTTGTGAAGATTATAAGATTATGTGTCAATTTTGCAAAAGGCATTGAAGTAAGCACATCCATTCAGAGTGAAGGTTGGTGGTATTTCACCAAATCATGGAGTTTGCTCCTCCGTTTAAAACTATTCAACTACCTATACACAAACAGAGGGAACCATGCCATGACGCCTTTATGATGAGTTTGTTCGTCATCATGTCAAACAAAAGATTTTTGATTTACATTAAATGATTACCTGCCCCATTTTCCAAAAAGGAGGATTTTAATTGCTTGTAATACTTTTATCATTTTTCTTGGCATAAATAATCTATTCTGACCAATAACTTTTATAGAAGGATAAACATCAAGTGACGAATTCATGAAGATTTCATTCACCATTTATCCAAGTTTAAAAATAAAATCAAAAGATCGATATAATTGTTAAGGCCTACATGTAAAAATAATATCATTTAACAACATATTGATTTGCATTAAAAGAAATAAATTCCAAAGCTATGAAAAAAGAGATCACTCAGTTTTCTACCAAGAAACTACAATTAGTCAGATCAACGATAATACTATTCCTGCCACGTTGCCATATCCCTACGCTTCCACAAGACCGTTGAGAGAATCTTGCTATAATTCATGGTAATTCATGGGTGAAGAAGGTTGCCATGTTTCCTTTGTCCACATCGCTTGTCATGAATTTCACTCAGGAATATCTCTGTTGTGATCCAGCCACGACTCAGATCCCAGGATTTTCAATTCATCATTTCACTCTGAGATCGGGTTAAAGGGTTCGTGTTGGGATATACCTTCGATGTGGTTTGTGCAGCTTTTAAGGCATCCATTAGATCTCGAAGATAATCACGCCGAGCCAAAGATCGTTGGATATGTTTTCCAAATCAGTAAGAATTAAAAGTTGTCGTAACTGTAGCATCTTCCCATATATTGTTCAACCAAATCATTAAAAAAAGGGAGCAGTTATGTTATATGCTTCTGCCAGATCATTATTAACGCCTTATTATCATCCGAAAGAGATGTCACAAATGGAGAAGATATTATGCTTACGAATTAAGGAATTGAATTCGTTGATGCTGCGTGCCAGTTTACTACCATTGAAAACCGCCAAAATCCTGAGAAGTATGATACTATTAAGTTCCAAAACTTGTTAGTTGATACAATTGCGATAAAAAAATCCACCTCCATGTGCTCAGTATGCCACGTTGCAAGATTTAATCACAAGTATACCGAATTGTTTTGAAATCATCCATTATTTTGCAAGTTTTGCGGAGAGCGTGACATTAACACGGATTTATACATTATATTTTTAAGGGTTCTTACATTTATATGATGTTATTCTTAACCTTTACATGATATCATAGAAAACCCTGATAAATCCCTTCTCATTTTCTCAAAAATGTTTGCGACACGAGTGATCTCCAAATTCCAAATCAGATTATGCTTCCATCATAATTCATATCCTTAGCATCCAGGAGAAAGCGGACTCAGATGGTTATGGAATTTGTAAAGTCTATTTTGGACAACCGTTTCTGGGTTTTGATTATAGAGTCAGGTATATCTTGTATCAAACAATGGTTTGGACGCGGACATTTTCTTTAAGATTCCTACTGCTACTGCCGCTTAGCAGATATGTGACCAAGGGTTTTTCATCTTGAGCTCAAACAATTGCCCCCAGCTTTTTTTAGTGGCAGATCTATTGTTTGGGCACATTTATGTGGTCTAGTCCATCTATCTTTGAAGATAATGGGTATATATAAGGTTAAAAATGGGAAAACAACACATGGTACCAACCATAAGGATTATTTGTGGTTAGAAGTTTTCTTTTCACAACATCTTTGTAATTATTTTGGACACCTTTGTAATTATTTGGAGACCTTGATTGACTGATTGTCCTCATTGTTCACCTTTTGATTGATTGGCCATATTCCTATTTTCCATTAAACACTTTTTGTAAACACCATTGTGATGTTTACTTCAAAGTTAAACAAATTACTTTGTTTAACTTCCTATGTAATTATTTGGAGACCTTGATTGACTGATTGTCCTCATTGTTCACCTTTTGATTGATTGGCCATATTCCTATTTTCCATTAAACACTTTTTGTAAACACCATTGTGATGTTTACTTCAAAGTTAAACAAATTACTTTGTTTAACTTCCTATGACAGCAAGATCAACGTCCAGTGATTTCGTGGAATTGGCATCCCAAGAACCTCATTTGCTGATTTGCACGAGCTATGATTGCTGCAAAAGGAATTGCTGCAAAAGGAAGGTCATCGTAAGTAACCACCTCCATCTCTCATGGATTATCCGTTAAATCATATGTGCCTTCCATGGTTGATGAGCAATTGTGATATGAAGGCGGCTGGGAAATGGTGGCGATTTTTTTTTTACTTTTTCTTAGCCTGAGCCAAATGATGAACCTCAAGATCCAATTGTTTCAGATCTAAGTGTTTTTGCAGGGATCTGTGGAAGGACTAAAAACATACATGAAGCTAGGGTTTCAGGAAGTATTTTTTAAGTTTTATTTTATTTTATTTTTAATTTATTAGTTTTTTTTCTAAATTTTCTCTTTTTGTAGGTTTCAACCTATACAGATCAAAAGATATACCGAAAGAATTGGCGAAAGATAGACTGAAAGAATTGGTGAAAGATAGGCTGAAAGAATTGGCTGAAGGATAGGGGATAGGCTGAAAGAATACGCTGTTTGATCTGCTATTTAGATTTTTCAATTTTTTATTTTTTTATATCTGTTATATATTAAAATTGGCAGGTTTTGTTTAATGTTTAATGTTGATTAAATATATCTATATAACTTCATTATATATATATATATATATATATATATATATATATATATATATAAAATCATTATCTAGATATATTAATATTTTAATGTTTAAATTTTAAAATGTTTTAATGTTTATAGGTCTAATTTCAATTTTTTTTGAAAAACTGAAAACTAACATTTAAAATGAATAAACATTGCTTTTAGATTCAATGCAAAGTGATATGTATGCTTATTTATTTGTTTATTTGTTTATTTATTTTATTTTCAATTGTTAAAAGAAAACTAATTCTTAATGTATTTTTATTTTTAGAATAGCTAAAGAATTATCAAATGAAAAATAAAAATAAAAAAGATTTAAAACAATATTGAGAATAAAAAGATTTAAAAACAAGATTTAGATTTAAAAGATTTAAAATTATTTTTTAATTCTAACAAATATAAAAACAATAGTGATTAAGACTATTTAGAAATAAAATTTTAACAAATAAAAGCATTAAAGTAAATTAAAACAAAGCTAGTTTTTAAACAGAAGTAAACATAAATTTAGATCTAATTTTACAAAATGAAATCTAAGATTATAAAAATATGCGAAACTAAGTTTAGAAAATGTAAGTTAATACAATAAAAGCAAACAAAAAACTGATTTAAACTAGTACTTACTTGAAAACATTGTTTGATGCAGCATTTGTTTGTAGTATAGTCTTTAGGATGTTGATCACCCGAGATTCCTTCTTCCTCCCTTTCAATCTCTAGTTCGAACAGGTGCTCCTCCTCTGATATGCATGATTCTTCGAATGCCAATTCTTTTTCCACTTCAGGAGGAGTAGTAAATCTTTTAGCTTCTATCAAGACCTCCTTTTCTTGGGAAGAAGAGACCCCTTCTTCTACTAGGATTTGAGAGAGTTGATATAGAATTATGCTCAAACTCATTTGATTGAAATCAAATCAAGTACTAGGAGAAACAAGTACACAATAAACACAAAAACAGTTGCACAAAACGATCGCAAAAATAGAAAAATGGTACATAAAAATATGTACAAAACAAAGAATGAACAGATGCAAAGTTAGAAACAAGTTAGTATGGAATAAAAAGGTGCCCAAAAATGAAAACAATCAAAACTTTATACTACAAACTGTAAAACAAAAACTTTCTTAAAAACAAATTCGCATTTGTAGAAAAAGAAAATACTTTGCAGAAAAATGAACACACTTGCGAAAAAAAGGAACAACAAGGATTTGGGGCACCCCACTATAGTGGATGCGTCTGGCTATTACACCATGAAAATCCCAAAAATTCTGTAGTGAATTCGTCCTTGCATCTTACCATTTACCCTCCCCCTTGTTGTGTAATGTAAAAGTAATCTATCTATCTATCTAAACTCTGATCCCTTTTAGTACCTCCTCGAAAACGACGCCAAAATGTTGGAGAAAATATTAAACAAATTATAACATATATCCAACGATTTAATTGTCAACTTGGAGAGAGCATAGACTTGTGAGGTACATATAAAATATATGGAGGGTCAAAGTGTCGCTGAACTTAATCTATAACTGAAATTGAATCTAAGTTATGAAAACAAGAAATGACATAAAAATAAATCTAATTGCAGAAAACAGGAAATTGCATAAATTAACTTGATAAAGAAACACTGAAATTGCATGAAATTAACTGGTATAAAGCAATCGAAATTAACTTGTGAGCTCATGGTAAATCTATACAACTAATTCATAAGCAAAACATAACAACTCATAAGATAGAAAGTGTTGAAAATTTATATTAACATGGAAGAGTACATTATTTGCATCAAAACATAATCTCCATTACAATCAGAAATCTATTCTATGACTAACTCTAAACTATTCTCTACTTCCAAACCACTAGAGAGACCTCTAACCCAAATGAGGAGAGGGCTCTCCTATTTATATATGGATTCAATATAAGTGATCATAATTACAGATCCACTATTCTCTCAACTTATCCCCCAAAATCCTCAACAAATCTACAACTCATCCCTCAAAATTATCAACAAATATTGGATGAGATATTCTCTCCACACTTCCATTATCTTCTCCTTGAATTTAGCTCACATCTAGAAGATGAAATTCGAATCAGAGGCTAGGTGGTCACTATTGAGCTTGTTAAAGTCTTAAAATACACATTTAAGCATCACCAAACTCACCCAACTTTAAAGTATAATGAAAATATGTGAATTTTCTCAATAATTAACCATAAATTCACTCCAAATACTAAAAAATAAATGATTTGGAAAATGGTAATATAAACCCATATTTATTATGAATGTGGTGAATATTAATGGTTTTATGGAAGGATAAGATATGAATAAAGTATCAAATGGTATATGAAAGAGGAATAAAATGTGGTTTTTTTGTGGCTCAACAAGTAGTGTGTTTCACACACAAGGATTCAAAATGGGCACATGCCTCCATGAACCTAACTAAATGCCCAACATCATGGACAACCACTAGTTTAGATAAGACCTTGGTCTTAAATATCCCCTACTTACATATAATTGATCCATAGGTACCATTAATTTCCCCTAGTTAACCCATAATTGACCCCTAATTACCACGAATTAACCCCTAATTATCCCATAATTGACCCCTTATTAACCCTTAATTACCACAGCTCATTAACCAATAATTACCCTTAAATGAACCTTAATTACTGATAATTAACCATAAATTACCCTTAAATTATCACTAATTAACCCCTAATTACCCTTCATTTACCAATAATCACCCATAGATGACCCCTGACTTTCTGTAGGGCACACGTCCATCACAGAGGCCTTATAGAGGTATTTTTTGGATTATGAGTGGGATATGGTGGCAATTTTGGGATGTATAACACCATGAATATTTTTTTACAACTAGGTCATGGTTTGAGATTAACTTCTAGGGCCTAAGTTCATATAGTTTCCTCTAGGTCTCATTGGTCAATGTGTGTAGCACCCAAAACAACCACACATGTAATACAAAGGAAATATTTGGCATATGAGTGAAATATGTCCATCATTTTGAGAATTAACATATCAAGGTTGTTTCTTGATGCCCATGCCATGGCCTATGGATAAAAAGAAAGGAACTAGGCCATAACATATATTTCTATGGGGATCACATGCCATGTTTTATCACTTAAGGAATCACACATGCCCTGTAATGTTTTGAACTATTTGAAACCTTATTGACTGTTGTCTTAATGCCTGATATCATCTCTGTTCATTTCCCCAAGCCTCTGGTTGAAGGGATCTTCCTAGTTTCACGGTTGGGTGACACAAAAGCGTGGGAGTATGTTTCAACATAGTTGACTATGAAACATAAATGCTACCTGATCTAAATGTGTTAGCGTAGATGAATTCTATGTCCTAAAAGTTTCCTTATATGCTTCCCTCTGCCCGCTTCAATGCTTATGAATTTTTCAGTAAAATACCTTTATCTGCATAGCCCAAAATTTTATTGATTATGTGCAAGTATTATATCATATTTTTAATTAAAGGTGCAGAAATATTAGTGTTATGATCTATATGTCAGCTCTTGAAACATTACAGTGGTATCAGAGCATGGTCCCCCATAACTGTTCTTGATATTCATCGACGGGTCAAAAATTTAATTCTGATTATAAAAGGACAACCTCTGTAGAAGAGGAAGTTGAATCTATGGAAGGGAGATTCCACGAAGATAAAGATGAGAAGGATGAGTTTGGAAACTTTGTGAGGAACATGTTGAAAGTTCTATAAGACATTTCAACCAACATCATTCATTCTGGTCAAGAGACCAAAGAATTCCTAGCGAAGCCACTGAGTGCCAAATATGGACAAGGAAGCAGCGTTGGATCCCAGTGTGAAGAGAGAAAGATCATGGTTGAATATATTTTTTCTAAGACTAGGCCTCAGAATAGGCCTCTAGATTATAGAAGCGAACCTAAGTTGCAGCCCCAACCTATCATGCCCAAGTTTGTAGAATGCCCTAAGGAAGACCCTGAAGTGCAGAATTAAACAGTTGCTTCATGGGAGGAGAAACTTGTTGCTTATCAAACCTTAAGTGAAGAGTGCAGAATGGTTCTACCATTTAGATATTTTTGTGAAACTTAGTATAGGGGGAAGCCAAGAGGATTTCAAAGGCTGTCATATCATAATTTTGAGTTGAATAATTCCATTGGTAGAACCACCATACCATACTTTGATGGCACTTCTAAGTACACGTTGAGCTCTTGGATTCATAAGATGGACACTTATTTCTAACTAAATCCTATGGAAGAGAGGGATTCCATCAAGTTGGAAGCCTTACATATTGATGGGAAGGCCATTGCATGGTGGTTTCATGGAATGAATACCTTGAGCCATGATTGAGTGCTTACATATGAGGAATTCACTCAGAGATAGACATAAGGTTTCACTGGAGAGATCTTGACATCTCTTTCTGTGATTTGGCACATGTTAGACAAGTGGGAACTCCTGAGGCCTACATATCAGAATTCCAAAAGGTGGTTGTAATGGTCACTTATATATCAGAAGGAAGGCTGATCCTTTTGTTTACAGAATGACCGATTGAACCTTTGAGAGGGATGGTGAAATCTTACTGACCCACAACTCTACAAGAAGCGGTGAGCAGAACTAGAGACCTGGAAGATGTAATTCCTAGGACTAAGTATCATCTGAGACCCTCTATGCCTGTTAAATTTCAGAATCAAAGACCTCTTGTGAGAAACTTTCCTGCCGCTAGCAAACAATATTACTCCTACAAGGATCGGGATGAATTGAGGAGGAAAAAGCGTTGTTTTTCCTGTCAAGAACCTTGGGTTCTGGGCCACAAGTGTGTCAAGTGGAAGGCACACAACATTGAAGTATTCTCCGAAAGTGATGAGGAGGTGGTGGAGGAAGTTGAGATGGCTGATGGAGAGTATGAAACAAATGAATAAGAGGAGAAGCTCCCTGAAACTAGCAACAAAATTGCAGTACTAAGTGGAGTACCATGGTCCCATACTTTAAGGCTGAAAGGAGTACTGCAAGGTCAAAAAATCACAGTCCTTATTGATGGGGGTTCCACCCATAATTTTATTGATGCATCCCTGGTGGAGAAAAGGAAACTGTCGACTGAGTCCTTTGAAGGATTCACTATGGCCATCCCGCAGAATCATACCATGGAATGAATTTTTTTAATCTTGTAATGTTTCAAGATCTGATGTACATATCCAAACACTAATATTGCTACAACTTTAATTAAAAATATGATATAATACTTGCACATTATCAGTAAAATTTTGGACTATTTAGATAAATGTATTTTACTAAAAAATTCATAGGCATGGAAGCAGGTAGAGGGAAGCAACCAAGTAAACTCTCAGTACATATAATTCATCTTCCCTAACTACACATTTATACGAGGGACCATTTAGGTTTCAGATTCATCTATGTTGAAACTTACTCACACTCTTTTGGGTCACCCAACCGTGAAACTAGGAAGATTCCTTCATATCCCTTCAACCAGAGGCTTTGGGAAATAAAAATAGATGATATCAAACATTAATGCAATAATAAATAAAGTTTTGGAACAATTCATAACAATTCTATATAGGTTTGGGAAGTTTAGGAGAGAATTGGGAGAATTTGGCAATTTTGGCTTAGTGAGGCCCTATGCAATGAAGGTTGCTCAAACCAGGTATGAATCCAATGAATTTTATATTCAAAGGTTTGGTTGGATATAGGGGTATGTTATGGATGCACAAAAACTTCCTGAATTGAATTTGGGTGAACAAAATGCTCATAATTAAAGAAACTATGAGATTAGTCAATTTTAACTAGTCATCTAGCATAAATGTACCAAAAAGCATGAAATTCATATCAGAAATTTATCAGTCTTGAGAATTGATATTTACATATCTTAATAAATTTTTACATGACAAATTACATCATTTAGAATCACACCCATGGCCATTACTCATTTATCATTGCATCAAACTCATAAAAACTCTCATTGAAAGACACATTAAAGCTCTTTCATGGGAAATTGGACATGCTATCTTATTGTAAAGAATGATAAAAATATTAAAAACATATTACATAGAACCTATGGAATTATTCACAAAAAAAGGAAGTTGGAAGACTGACCACTCCCAAAATGGGACTCAAAACAATGGGCAGGAGGCCCAACTTTGACATCAATATGGATGGGAGCGTAGGTGAATATTTCAGTTCACTAGATCTCGAATTCACTAAGGAGAATGTCTACAATTATATGTCTGAATATGTTCTCATTGTCTTATCATAATATATCCACACTTGCAATGAGAAAATAAAGGGAAGAAGAAGAGTGGGGAAGGAAAGACTTGGGGCACATCTCAAAAGGGTTGAGGCACAACTCTCAGTGGAAGCACTGCTTTACATAAGAATGAATAAATAATAAGAAAATTGATGAAAGGAGATCGATTTATCGTTAAATAGGCCACTGGTGACTTGCTAGGAAAGTGACTCACCTTCTGGGAAAGTCTCCCTTGACAAAACCCTATCCCTAGCCAAGTCATGCGCCCTCCTTGAGAAATTGGAAAGTATGGGCCATGTAAGTTGTTTCCCCATCCATGTAATGCATCTAACCTATCAACTATGCCCTCCCTAGGCCCAAAGTTGCTTCTTTTTCCTTTGACATCTTTTTTTGCCTTTCATGATTTTATGACTGAGCTTCAAAAAGGAAACTACACCTTCAATTGTTTCCTGGTTTTCTTATGACATCTTTCCTTGTTTTCTTATGACATCTTTCATGCTTTTGAGACCAAGTCTCCAAAAGGAAACTGCGACTTTCTTGTCAATTGTTTCCTTCTTTTGTCTCCGACTGATTTTCTGTGGATTTTGGCCACTTTCCTTTTTCCTACCTGACTACTTTTGTCATATAATTTCCAATTCTTCCTCCTTGGCAAGTTGGCTTTCGCAAGTGCACCCCCTGACATGGAAAGCTCATTTCCACATAATTAAATTTCCTAATAAATAATAATTATAAATAAAAATCAAGTACATGCCTCAATAATGATTATTTAGAAAAATTTCCCTAGGCTAATTAATAAATGCCACTTAGTCCCCCTAGGTGTTTAGTATGGTCCACACATTTTTTGGTCAATTAGGTGGGGACATGACATATCAATGGATTCCAAATCTGCAAGTGAATCTAGGAGACTTCACCATGAAAGACAAATTTTATGTTGTCAACTTGGTAGACACCAACATGGTGTTGGGAGTTCAATGGCTGTACTCTATTGGAGAGAAATCTGTGAATTACCAAATACCCCAAATAAGTTTCAAAGACGCTGAAGTAAAATCAATAGTTCTGAGGCGTATGAATACGTAGACAAGCCAAGTAATTTCTTCCAAAAGTATGAGATCCGTTAGGAGGCATGGGGTCATTGAATGGGACGTGGAATGCCAGATTACCACTGAGGGAACTACTAGAAAATTTTCCTCCCAACATAATAATATAAAAATATTGTTGTGCAAACACAAGGGGTCTTTTGAAAATGTTCCTCATGGCAGGGCACCTGACCATGGCATCGAACACAGAATTGAGCTAGAATATGGTACTCTTCCAATAAAAATCCACCCTTATAAGTATCCGAAGAGATTCAATGATGAAATTGAGAAGACCATCAATGAGCACCTTGAGTTGGGCCTCATTAGAACAAGCTCCAGTCCTTTTTCTTCTTCGGTGGTTCTGGTGAAGAAGAAGGATGGGACACTCAGGATGTGCATAGACTACCGGGCCTTAAACAAGAAGAACATAAAGAACCAGTACCCAATTCCTCGGATTGATGAGCTTATGGATAAGTTTCATGGAGCCAAATTATTCTCCAAAATATATCTCCGGTTAGGGTACCACCAAATCAGAATGAGGAAGGAAGACATACATAAGACAAACTTCTGTTGTCATTTTGGCCATTTTGAGTTTTTGGAGATACCATTTCGATTGACTAATTCTCCAGAAACCTTCCAGTCATGCATGAACAAGGTGTTCAGTAAGTAGCTCTGTAAGTATGTCCTTGTCTTCTTTGATGATATTTTGATATATAGCATGACTTAGGAGGAGCACCTACACCACTTGGAAGAGGTGTTCGCTACGTTTGTAGATTTGTACTTTTATGCCAAGATGTCTAAGTGTGAGTTTGGCATGACCGAATTGCTATACCTTGGCCATGTGATCTTCCAAGAAGAGGTCATGATGGAACTATAGAAAATAAAGGCGATATTGGATTTGGAAAGCCCCAGGAAGTCACCGAACTGAGGGGCTTCATTGGCCTTTATAACTACTACCGCAGATTTGTCAGGGGTTGCTTCATGTTCATTGCACCCTTCACAGATTTGACTGAGAAGGATACATTTAGTTGGAATGTGTTGCCGCCTTTCAGACACCTGGGTTATGTGGCAGAAAAATTCAAGCCACTCGGTGTGTCCTTGGGGGCAAGTCTTGAGTCAAGGCTATCACCTTGTTCTTGAATCCTCTATTTAGGCTCAAATCCTAATGAAGCCAAGGGGGGTAGACCCTATTAAATTACTAAGTATAATTACTTAGTGTGATGGTGTTATAATGATTAAGTTGTTTAGGAGTTTTGAAGTTAACCAATGAAAGCAAAAAATAACAAGATGCAATATTTGAAGCATATAAGCACAATAATGACACTCAATATATATATAATCAAAAGAATTGATCAAAGTAAATCACCAGTGCCTTAAAAGGAGTCAACAGAGAAAATAATGTGCTTGCATGCGCTTGAATGAATGTTTTGCAAATGCTTCTTGGTAGATTTTAAATTGATGTGGAATGTGAATGAATTAAATTAGGCAAAAAGGGGACTCTAGATATACCCGAGGGGTACTTGGAGTATGTCCAAAAGTAAAATTTCATGACTACCCGCAAGGTGTTTGTGGGATGGAACGGAGTCTCGGAGACTATTGTTCATAACGCACCCGTCAAGGTGTGACAGAGATCGGCGCCTCGAGGTCACTTTCCAGTTGTTCCCATTCCTTTGGGTATTTTTCCACCGCTTATAGTTTGTTCGAGGCGTTGGATTTTTGCCTGATGGTTTGTCAATTTGGGAGGTAAGGACTAATTAATCTAGTCACTCAAGTGATTTTGATGCAGCTTGACTGATCGGATGAACCGCATCCAATTACAAAGCATACACACTAGAGTCTTCGTTATTTTTAGTAAATTTTAAAAGAGGTGTTCTTATTAAAAAGAAAACCCTTTAGGAACCTCTTTCAGTCCAAGTGGAACTCAATCTAGGAATCAAGGAGGGGTTGATTTTATTATGATTATCAAAACAACAAATGAAAAATGGAATCATAGATACACAACACCGGTTTTCTAATTAGTCCTACCACGCATCCCTTTCCCCTTGCGGGTCAATCGGGAAATCGTGGGGTAAGTAGTATGATTACTTTTGAATTGAAAATATGGAATAATGAAAAATATTATCAAATTAAACCACCCTACATGTCAATACTAAAATATAACAAAACAATAAAAAAAATGTAAAAAAAATGAAACAGACACGGATCCCCCATGGGGGGATGGGGAGTGGGATCGAAAGAGCCTACTCAAAAGAGATTTCCTTTTATTATTATTGGTTACAATATCATCAAACTGAAATATCAAAATCCTCCTGGTCCTTATACGGGATGAAACCATGATCTTACAACTTTCCAAAATTTTAAGATTTCAGTCAAAGGGGAGACCCCTGGGGGGATTTGAACGATCCTGAGGCCACTTTAGAAAAAACAACTTCTCTTATTTCTATTACACTTGCTAAAATATAGTGATCATGTTAGAATGAAATATGCCCAAAATTACTTTAAGTGTATCTTTGGGTCAGCTTACTTTAACTCAAACAAAACTAAGTTAAAACTAGCTAAATTGATGAAAAAGGAACCAAGGAAAGCAAGCTTTCCTTGGGATCTTGGATTTCTGATTGCGCAGCCAATTAAATATGCATTGATTGATGGATTTAATATTTTTAAAATAGAAAAGGAATTCTATAGCATGCAACCTATGGATTCTCTTTAAATTGTCATGCAAAATGGACGATTTCCCTAAGCTAGAAGGCTAGAATGCTTAATGATACTTTTCATAAATGAGATCTAGACTATGAGCTTTGAAATAGTAGATCTATGCAAGTTTTAATTTAATATGACAGATCTAAATTATAACAAAGCTTGCAACCAAAGTAACAAGTTAAGATTTGGAATTTTATAAGGAGGAAGAGAGAGGAAGAGTGCTAGTAGCCTTGAAGATCCACTATGGAGCTTTCAGGTGGAATGTCGAGGGACTATGCCTTTGAATGGTTCTGGAGAGAGTGAAGAAGAAAACCAAATAAGCATCCTCTCCAAGCTAGGAACCTGGAACTGAATCCAAAGACTTGCCAAAATACTTGTGAGATCTGGTTAATACATACACAGAGATTTTAGAATAACATGCATATAAACTTATAAAACATGTTGAATCTAGATCTCTAAACATGCATCAAAGAAAAGAGATGGCCAATAAAATTATTGAAAAGCTCATTTCCTATCAAGAGTATAATAATCTTATTATAAATCTTAGCAATGAATCCACAAACAATTAGCAAATTATGAACATAGATACAGGTTACCTCAGTAAAATATGGCAATGCTCATCCACACATACAATGACATGACACCGTCTTGCCTCCAAAGCTTCTCTTTATTTCAAATGAACAATAAAAACAGTACAATAGCAACAACACCTTAATCCCAGTTCTAACTAGCTTGGAAGAGGCGATTTGAGCTTTATTTATACAAAAAATAGGAGATCCAGCCCAGGGGGCGCAAATCCCAAGGAGAGAGACCACTGCAGCTGAAGGAGAGTCCATCAATGCCAATCTGAATCTGATCTGAGCTTCCACTAAGCCTACTTGTCGATCGGGGGGCTGATTGAGCTGACACATCAATCAACAGAGCTTCCAGGAGAGCCCACACATGTGGAGGAGAGAAAGAGGGCGCAATTCCTCATAAAGGAGGCTAAAGTTCAACTCTGGATCTGTCCAGATCACCTCCTTTAGTCAAGGATTTGTCAGATCTAGTCAATCTAGTGTCGATCTGACTGATTTCAATCAAATCGGTTGAGAATCCATTGATCTAGGATTTTGGATTTGCTCCATTATTCATCAATTTATTGATTAAAATAATGAATAATTGATTTTTTGGGGCTTTCTGACCTGAGGGATGGAAAATCACTAAAAACTCGGAAATAGTGGGTCTATAGGTTTACTGGGTGCTCTTAGCTTGAAAATGAGCACCTACATGACTGAATCTGACTTCCAAGCCCACTTTTATTACAAAACCAATTTTTTCAATTAAACTATTAAAAAATAGCCTAAGTTTTGGAAAAAATAAATTTTAATAAAAAGCACTGAAAAAATTTAAAAATTTAAAAAACCTAAGGGTACTTAGACATGGTCATATGACTCAACCATAATGCCTAGCATGTTTAGACATTGACACACAGACTCTAATAACCTTAATAAACACATATTTCATTAAATTTGTAATGATTTAGTGGATCTAGAATTTAGAACTTCCGCTAAATTGAGTTCTTTCGAAATGAGGAAAGTCATAGCCTTTGAATCCTTACATAGTTTCTATTAATATTATTTCTAGTTTGTATTAAATGTTAAGTTGATTAAATTATTTTATGACATAATACCAACATTTTATTTGTTACTACAACAATTATAAATATTGTCACAGTAATTAGTTTTTTCTTTGTTGAGTATGTTGTTTTATTTTTGGAAGTTGGCACCACTTATAATCAAAACGAGAAAATATTTTATGACTTTAAAGTATAAGTTTTACCCTTGTAATGATTAAAATAAATTATGAATTAAAATAGCAACATAATTTATTATTGTTGTTGTTGGTAGTGGTAGTGTATTAAAAACTAAGTTGATGAATGTTTACTTTATGAATAATAGACTAACCTGAGAAACTTCTTACCTATAAATTTATTTAATGATATTGATGTTAGTAAAGCTTCCCTTATTTATTAATATTAATTATTTTAACAATCAAAATCAATTATGAACTAGAATAACATTAGTGCAGTACAGTGTGATTTTTTTCATATACAAGAGGAAAGGGGGAAAACCAACTAAACTAATTATTGCAAGTGTTCATTATTTATTTATGAAGTATTTGAATAATGTGTTTAATTGAAAATATAGATATCTTACAATATTTATATTATCATTAATATTTCATATCATCTATTAATTTATGGTAGGGCATGGAGGAATCGAACCACCATAGTCCTACTTGTAATGCAGGTGCTCTTCGATTGAGCTAGCACCCTTTACAACATGAGGGGAGAGGGACTGTGTTAACACCTAGATTACACCTTTCTAATTCTCTATGACAAATCAAAATGATGAAAGTCTTAGACTTTGATTCTTTCAAAATGATGAAATTCTTACTTTGTTTCCTTACATAATTTCTATTAGTATTATCTGTAGTTTGTATTAAATGGTAAGTTGATTAAGTTTATGTAATGACATTAATATTGTATATGTTACTATGATTAAGCAATTGAATTATAATTTGATATGGTAACTAGTACATTGTTGGTGTTGAGTTCCTATACTAGTAAAAGGTTGGCACAATTTTAGATTGGCCCATTGAAAAACTATTTAATGACATAATACAAATGTGTTTGTTACTATAACAATTTTAATTCTTGACATAGCAAGTAATATTGTATGTGTTGAGTATCATGTTGTAATATATTAGAAGGTTGGCCACATTTCATGAGTGACAAGAAAAACTATTATATATTAAGCATTACTGTGCTAAGTTTATTATTTTAACGATCAAAGTCAATTATACATTAGAATAGAAATATAATTGATTTATATTACTATTATTTATATTTTCTAATAAAAGTTAAGTTGATCAATGATTATATCACGAAAAATAGGTTGTAGAAGATTTTTTGCATATTATTATTAAAGCTATTTAATGACATTAACAATCAATGTTTGTTGCTATTATTATCTTGGAATTTCATTTAATTGATATTATGTTAACGAATGTGTCTAGGTTAAGTTATCATAGTAAGTCTAAGTCTTTTTTGAGTATGACGTTTTATTTTTGAAAGTTGGCACCACTTGATAGTGGACAAGAGAAAATATTTTATGACTTAGAGTAAAATAGGTTTTATCTTAGTAATGATTAAAATAAATTATGAATTAGAATAAAGACATAATTTATTATTATTATTGTTGGTGGTGGTGGTGTATTAAAAACTAAGTTAATGAATGTTGATTTTATGAATAACATATTTATGTGAGAAATTTTACCTATAAATGTATTTAATGATATACTTTGATTATCATTAATATTTATATTTACTTAATAAAACAAAAGTCACTAATATTTGACTAGTGAATTATTAATAATTTGTGTACGAATTTTTTTACATAATATAAAGTTATTTAACAACATATTAATATTGTGTAGTCACTATTATTAACTTATGTAGTATTGACGGTGAGAAGATCGCTCGGCTGGATGCTCCTTGTGGCCAAGCGAAGCTAGGTCATCCTGCGTGAGTTCCCCAGCGGCCGCCATGGCTGCGCCTGGGGGAGGGAACTCCCCTCCCTCCCCATCTCTCACTGATGTAGAGGCCTTCAAGAAGATGCTGTCACTTGCTGGGAAGAAGCTGGTAGCCCCCCAGATCCCAAAATTCATAAAGAAATTGGAGGCAATACCAGAAATTATCTTGCCAGAAGAAAAACCCATCAAGATTTCCCTAGCCCTGGCAGAACGGGGACTGGTAGGGAAATTCATGGGATTATGGCCCTCCACAAGATCCATGGACGACTGGATTCAAAGAAACTAGAGACCCCAACTGAAGCACAGCGTGACCTGCTACCCGGTGGGCAGAGGCTTCTATATTTTCGAATTCATCTCCAAGGATGATCGAGATCTCATTTTCAGAAATGGTCCATACTTCATGGGATCCCAAGGACTGTATATCAACTGCTGGACCCTGGATTTCGACCTGAATCTCGACTCCCCCAAGGAGGTCCCAGTCTGGGTCCGTCTTCCAAACCTAGCAGCGCACTGTTGGAACACTGAATCTCTGGAAAAAATAGGGAATGGGCTTGGATGCTACATTGACAAGGCGGATCCCAAGGGTCAATACTCCTGTGCCAGAATCTGCGTTGAGGTGGATCTTGAGGCCGGTCTTCCAGAAGCAATCAAGATCTCTGTGGGTGATTGGCATCACTATCAGTAGTTGGATTACGAGTAGCTTCCCTTCAAATGCAGACACTGCCATGAGCATGGTCACTTCCAAAGAAACTGCCCCAAATACTAGCAAGGAGATGAAATAGAAGGATGGAAAAGGCCCAAAAAAGGGAAAATAGCCTCAAAAAACCAAGAAAAAAGGCCTGGATTTGGACTGCAAAACCCAAGCAGTAAGGAGGTGACTACATAAGGAAGGATATCTCCATCAAGAACAAGCCAGATGAAGACCTCAACGCAGCCTACGGAAAATGAAGGAACAATCGAAGAAAACAGAAACGCTGCTGGACCAATCTCGACAGATCCAATCGACCACGGTGAAGTACCCCTGCATCCAGTTCTAGATCTATCCCATGTCATTACTGTGGATATCCCTCCCCCCATCCCAATGGGAGAGATCTCGAGGATAATCATCCAGGAGGAGGATTCGTCTAATATTGACTCCGACCAAGGTGGTTTCTCTGAGGAATATTATTCGGAATCCAGCAGCCCACATGCAACACCGCTAAAGTCCAACAGGGGAAGAAAATCCAAAAAAAAGCACCGTGAAGAGAAGTTCTTCAGAGATGTAGCCAAAGGATATCATAAAACGTTACCAAATATGATTATCACCAGATCCAAGCAAGGCCAACCCACCAAGGGGGCCTCCCCGTCAATTTTTTTTTAAATGCGTTACGTCTCCTGGAACTGCAGAGGTCTAGGCTCCAATCAAAAAGAAGAAGCTCTGAATAACATCATTAGAATAAACAAGCCAGACATTCTGTTAATTCAGGAGACAAAAATGGAGGATTCAATCCTCTATCAAGCAGGTCACGCTCTCTGGAAAAAAGGACCCGGGCTAGCAATAAGCTCTAAAGGGGCCTCTGGAGGAATCCCCACCTTCTGGGACTCTACCAAATTTCAATTGGAGAAAGAAGAATGCAGCGACCACTGGATCTTCACAAGTCTTCTTCACCGGGACTCGGTTCAGCAAGTAAGTCTTTTTAATATTTATGTTCTTAACCTCTTTCCTGAAAAACGCAGCTGTTGGGATTCCCTTGATATGTTTCTTAGCCAGCACAATCCAAGAAACATAATCATTTCCGGTGATCTCAACGTTATGCTATCCATCGAAGAAAAGAAAGGGGGCTCCATAGTAAGGGATCAAGCAAGAGAATGGGTAGAGGACATTATCCTCCATTGGGATTTGATGGGCATTAAGCCTCCTTCAGGAAAGTTTACCTGGTCCAACAAGAGACTGGGTCCTGGACATATAGCAGCATGCCTTGACAGATTCCTCATTCACTCTGAATTCCTTTCCTCTGGTTTGTTGGCCACTTCCAAAATCCTCCCCAACTGCACCTCAGACCATAGACCGATCCTGTTAGATATTTTCTCTGATGCCATGCTGGGCCCCATCCCCTTCCGTTTCAGTCCCCTTTGGTTGCTTCAAGAGAACTTCCATCAAGTAGTCTCGAACTCCTCGTCTATCTCGATGCCCAGATCCCCCTCCTTCTCCTAGGAACAGAAACTAAAGAGGCTGAAAGCAGCTCTAAATAAGTGGGCTAAGCTTTTAACCTCCCCTACCTCCTTCAGAATAGCAGCCCAAAAAGACCTCGAAAATCACCAGCATGCGATGGACTCAATCCCCATTACCAGCACTATTCTCTCCAAAGAATCAGAGCTCTAAAAGTCCTATTTTAAAGCCTGTAGGGTCGAAGAAGAATACTGGCGTCAGAAGTCCAGAAGCTTGTGGCTGGAGAGCGGGGATAAAAATACAAACTATTTCCACAAACAAGCGGAGGCTCGGAAAAGCTACAAAGCTGTAAATGAAATCAACTTCCGGGGATCCCTGTTAAAAGACCCTGAAGAAATAAAGAAAGCAGCCTTCCTCACCTTCAAAGATCTCTTCACGACTTTTGAGGACACCCCTTTAAATCCAATGGACCATCCTTTCGAACTCATTCCCCCCCTGATTCAAGAGGCTGATAATCTTCTCCTCTCTGCTCCCATCACCTTAAAATGTCTTAAAAGGGCCCTTTTCAGAATGAAGCTTGACAGTGCCCCAGGCCCTGACGGTTTCACGGCCAATTTCTATACTAGCTGTTGGGACATCATTAAATTGGACCTGCTAAGGATGGTAAGGCACTCCCAAGCCACCTGCAAGATCGGAGGAAGCACAAACTCTTCTTTTCTAACTTTAATCCCGAAAGAAAAGGGAGCCACTTCCTTTACCAGATTCCGGCCAATCTCCCTATGCAATCTCAGCTACAAAATTATAACCAAAATCATTGCCAATAGACTCAAAAAATCCTTCCCAAAGTCATATCAGAAAACCAAGGGGGGTTCATAAAAGGGAGGAAGATCCAGGACAATATCCTCCTGGTCCAAGAGGCTATACACTCTAGCTGTCAGAACAAAGAAGAAGGAATGGTGATAAAGTTGGATCTTGCCAATGCTTTCGACAGGGTCAGACATGACTTCCTCCTCTTAGTCATGAAGAAATTGGGGTTCTCAGTGCACTTTACCAATTGGGTGCAAGGCTGTATCAGCTCCCCGTGGATAGCACCTCTCGTAAATGGCAGATCCACTGATTTTTTCCAAGCGACCAGAGGGCTCCGGCAAGGCTGCCCCCTATCGCCCCTCCTCTATGCAATTCAAGCTTCTATTCTAAGCTTCCAGTTAACCGCCAGCAATTAGAAGAATCTCCTTCTAGGCCTCAGGCTGGACCCAAAGGTAAAAAGCATCAGTCATGCTCAGTTCGTGGATGACACGATCCTTCTAGGTGGAGCTAGCATCGTAGTGGAAAATCATTTTAAAAATGAACTTGATGTTTACAATCAGACCTCAGGAAGTAAAATCAATCCCCAGAAGAGCAAGATTTATGGATGGAATTGTTCAGCAAAGGACCTAGGGGAGATTGCCAGATCGCTGGGCATGGAAGATGTCCATGATTGGGACTCTTTCACCTACCTCAGCACCCCAATATTTAAGAAAGGCATGAAAGCACTTCAATGGAACCCGATCATTGACAAATTTAAAAACCGAATCCAAACTGGGGCTCAAACTGGCTAAATCCAGCAGGCAAAACAGTTCTGCTCAAATCTGTGCTCATGAGTATCCCAATTTACCAAAACGCCATTCTTCTCGCGCCAGTCTCTATATTGAAAAAAATGGAGTCTATTTTAAAAAAATTCCTTTGGGAAGGAGGCAAAGGGAACCTCCATCGAATTCACCTGGTCAGCTGGAACAAAATAAAAATGCCTTACAAGGAAGGAGGCCTTCAAGTAAGGGATCTGGAAAATCAAAATCTGGCCATGGGGGCCAAAACTCTTTGGAATCTGGTCGCAGGAAAAGACAACTGGAGCAGCAAGGCACTCAGAAGAAAATATTTCAATGGGGAAAGGCTTCGTTTCCTGGATAACCCAATCCTACGTAAGAATGGTTCCCCCATATACAAACTCTGTCTCAAAGAACTGCCTCTCTTCCAGCCAAACCTCCATTGGATTCCCAGAAACAGAAAGAAAATAAAACTGTGGGAGGACGCAATCATGGGAGATCAGCCTCTAGGACAAAACCCGGGAATAAAAAACATCAAGGACTGGGCCCAAAACAACAATTTAAGTACTTTGTGGGACATTTCAAGATGGGAGGAAGATGGCATATGGAAATATTGGCACATGGGAAATCTCCCTATCCAGCTAATCGATGAAAAGGAGTGCTTAATGCATCTCCTCCAAGGGAAAACACCCTCAGCGAAGAGCAGTCATGACAAAAGAGGGTGGGGCCAGCGTTCTGGCATTTACTCAGCCAACGAAGGATACAAAGTCTTCCTTTCGGTGCCTCATGTCGCTCCCAACCCTGCTACTTGGAATTTCATTTGGAATTATCCCTTTGTGCCCAAGATAGACTTTTTCTATTGGACAACAGCACACAAAAGCATTCTGACTGGGGATAAAAAAATAGAGGCATGGAGGGTCCATCCAGATGCCCCCTTTGCTGTTCAACGGAAGAGACAATTGATCACCTCCTGATTACTTGTCCTTTCTCAAAAGGAATCTGGGTGGAGGTCCTCCTCCTAAATATTGAGGAACTGGCTATCCCCCAAAACATCACTGAACTCTTTGCATCCTGGGCCACCAGCTCTCCATTCGACCTCCACAAAAAATACCTTCTAAAAACAATTTGGATTTGGGCCCCCAAAGCTATATTCTGGAAGATCTGGCTGGAGCGCAATAGCCGAATTTTCAGGGATGAAGAAAAGTCTAGCATCAAGATAGCAACCAAGTGCAAAGCCCTTCTGGGGGAGCTTGCAGAAACTAGGAGCAAGCTTAAGAATTCCAGAGACCTGGATCCCCAAGAGAAAAGGTGGCTATCTCAATTCCGGCATCCTGAGCCCATCCCCATTGCTCCCATCCCTAAAACTGCTAATTGGGAAATCCGACTCGAAGAAAATGATTTCCTAATGTGGAGATCTACACTTTCAGAAAGCTTCCTCTTCTTTGACGGAGCCTCAAAAGGAAATCCAGGGAAAGAAGGAGGAGGAGGGGTCCTCCTCTCAAACGAAAACTCGGTCTTAGCCACCTATGCTTGGGGGCTAGGATTAATGACAAACAACAAAGCAGAGGCCTTGGCGCTCTGGCAAGGCCTCAAGCAAGCCCATGAGAGGAACTTAGACACACTTGCGGTGTTTGGTGATTCAAAAATAATCATTCAAGCTCTGAGAACCACAATATTTCCCTCCAACATCTTCTTAATGGCCATCATCAAAAAAATCCTTCTGTTAGCCTCAAATTTCAAAGAAATCACCTTCTACCACATCCTGTGTGGTCTAAATGCTCAAGTGGACATGGAGGCCAACAAGGCTGCTCAGATGGATAGAAACATGCTTGTGGTAAATGGCAGAGATTCCCTCTGCATTATTCCATAATTCACTGCTGTCAGGAAATCGATCTGCAGAAATCTTCACGACAGGCGTGGAATCCGAGCTGCAGTAAATCTCACGTTTTTCAATGATTCTCTAAGATGTGGCCTTGGTACAATACTGAGTGCACAGAATATTCGTATCAGCTCCAATTCTCTAGCTCGTGATCCTCCATCTCCAGCCCATGATCCTCCATCTCTAGCTCGTGATCCTCCTCACCTTTTATCGGGCCTCTCTTTGCCAGTTCCAAGCAAGAGTTTGATCGTTCCTCAAGAGTGCTTATCGCAGCTCCTCCAAGGGAATTCTCCCTCAACGATCACTTTTTCTGCAAGCCTCTGATCGTTCCATAATAGCCTGCGACTTGTTAACTCTGTAGATCCCTCTACTGAGTCCCCTTGAGGCCATTCAGCGCATAGCATATCCAAAGATTGTCCCCGACCCCATGGATTCTGCAGGGTCTTCCACCAATCCGCAGTCACCTGAAGAAAGATTGGCAGACATCCAACAAGCCTTGGATGCTCTAAAGTTAAATACTGACGTTCAAGGAAGTTCGATCAACACCAACGCTGCTGAAGCCCGCAATCAATGAAAGAACTTCGCCTCTGAGCTGCAGACCCTCAAGAACGACCTCAAAGACACCAAGGGAGAGGTGAACTGCTACAAAGATGTCATCTTCACTTAGTTCAAGGATGCTGCCAACGTAACTGGCAACTTTGGGAATCGACTTTCAGAACTGGAATTAGCAGTCAAAAAGATTATGGAGAAGTTCAAATAATCACTCTCGCCTCCTTATCTTCATTTGTTGTTCTGTTAGTTTCAATTTTTCTAGCAGCTACTCGCCTCCTTATCTTCAATTGCTGTTCTGTTAGTTTCAGTTTTTCTAGCAGCTACTTTCCTGCTTAAGGATTGATGTAAAGGATGCTTCAGGACCTAGTAATCCTCATGAGATTTTCCAAATGTTCGTGAGCTATTTTTCCAGATTGTTGTACTCAGCACCCGGTGGCTCATTCACTGGTTCATAATATATCTTCCCCCTGTTATAGTAAAAAAAAAACTTATGTAGTATTGACATTAAATTGTCATTAAATGTTAATACTTGGCTATTGATTTTTGGGATTAAGCTATGTGAAAGCTTTTCAAACCATAATGAATTTTACATTGTTCCCCGACAATCATGTGTGGAGTGCCCACTTGAAATGTTGGTTTGAAAAATTCACTGACAACTTAATCCAAAAAATCATTCACAATGATGACAAACTGTGAAAGCCTACACTTTGAAAATGTTACTACTTTGTCTTTGTTGAGTATAAGATATTCCACTTGGCACCACTACTAGTACTACTAGTACTAGTACAAGTACAAAGTTGGCACCACTTTAAAGTCTACACTAGAAAATATAATTATGAATTTGAATGCAACATAGTAGTACAATTAAATGTATATCAACTATAATAACAAATAATAGGGAAAACTCACTTCAAACGTTATTGCAAGTGTCTTACATTTATTCACAAAGCAAGTCTATAAGATGTTTTAAGGTGCATTCGCATAAACTATCATCACATGAAATAACATTGAAGTTGAACCAAAATTTTCATATATGTAGCAAATAATATAAAATTCCTCAAAAGGTAGCTTGAACATAATATTTGATATACTTAAAACATTGAAAATTTTTTCTTCATGTATATTAATTAGTCATTCAAAAATCAAAATTACATTCATGAATCATCTCCACCTAATCTCCTTATATTTTATCAAGCAGATCAAGTACAACTTGAGGATGAATATTTCCACAGTTAATCATAATGGCAAAGAGAGTTTATGGAATTAAATTGTGTGTATTGAAACATCCCTACGTTTTGAGTGGACACTCCTCCAATCATCAGGGGAACAAAATGAAAATCTCAAAGTGGTATTGAAGAGAGTGAGCAAAAGCTAATAATAAATAAGCTAAGGGTTTTGTACATGCATTAATGAATATAATAATGCACATTTGATATAGTGAGATGTTGTGTTGATCTAAAAGACAAATTGAAAAGTTAAAATTTGAATGGTGTTATCTAATTCACATAAAGTATCATCACACGAATTAACATTGGACTTGAAGTGAAATTTTCATAAATGTAGTAAATAATATAAAATTACTCAAAAAGTAGCTTGAAGAGTATTTATTATACAACAAACATTGAAAAATGTTTCTTCATGTATACTAAAAGTCATTCAAAAAGAAAAATTACATTCATGAATCATCTATGTAATGTCCTAAGTCTGGTTTACAGACCTGAACACTCTAATTCTGTAATTTTTTTTTTCTTAAATATTTCTGAAGTTTAAGGGGTCCACATAGAGCCTTCTCGGATTGGCAAAACAATGGTTTCTTCAGGAAGATTTTGTAGAGGACAAGAGTGATCAGTCAGCAGTAAGAAAAGGGATGTTAGAAATTTAATTTCCTATCCCCTAACACATTTAGATCTGGTTCCATTTACTTTTCAGAATCCGTGCCGCGAAAACCTACTACCACGCTTCTGGGCAGCCAAACCATGCAACTAAGGAGAGTACTTTTGCCTGCTTCAACCAGAGGCTTCAAAATACTTAAAGAGGTTTTTTACAGCCTTAATTTATTATATAAAAGGTATTTATATAGTTTACTTAAGTTCTGGAAGGTTATAGGTGTTTTGGGTGAATTTGGGGATTTCTGGCTATTTTGGTCAAGAGAGAACCTGCGCAGAGGAGGATGCAAAAGGGTGGTAAAACCCAAAAAAAAATGATTTTGAAGATATATATTGGAAGGAGGGTCTGTTACTGATATATAGGAACTGACAGAGCTCAATTTGGGTTAACAGAACCTATTTTGCATCAATTTCAGTAAAACTAATTATTAGAAACTAGTAATATAGCTAGGGTCTTAAAAGAACTATTAAATCATCTTAAATAAAATTTTGTGAAACTTGAGATTTATAAAAGGGATAATTATGAAATCTATGAACATGAATATTTATTTGAATCCCTTCCCCATCATTAAATATTCATTACAACACACATATTCACTCAATTCCCCCATACACTGATAAAATAGAGTCTTTTAATGGAACTGAGATAATATCCTTCAGGGTATGAGATATCTAGACCTGATAAATGTAATTTTCATAAAATTATGACACTACAAAACATAAATTACAGTATTTACTGACCATTACAAATATGCTTCCAAAATTAAGGGCAGGAGGCCCGAATCTTGACTAGCAAGGGGCTGTGAGCATAGGTGAAGCATGGGATTCACTGGAGCTCGACCTGAAATTCATGGAGGCTGTAATAAGTTATAGAATAAGCTTCAATGGATGAAATTAGTGCTCCATAAACCTGCAATAGATATAAAGGGAGATGGAAGATAAGGGAGGAGGGATTTGGGGATCATCACCCAATGGTCTGAGGCACAACACTCAGAAAGTATTCGCACACATCATAACCACAATTTAAAATCATCCAAAATGAATCAATGGAATAGAATTCACCTTTAATAGAGTGTTGAGTGACCTTCTTAGCAGGAGAGGATCCAAGGTGACCTGTGAGAGCAAGTCAACCCTCAGCAAACCCTAACCCTAGGACATAGGCGCCTCCTTTGGGGAATTTAGAAAGTAGGACCATGTGGAATTATTTTTAAGTTCAATTCCTCGTTCATAATTAGAAATTGCGCCCTATCTAAGTCAAAAGTTTCTTCTTTTGAGTTATGACACCTTTTTTGCTTTTCCAGACTCCTAAGGAAGCTGTTCTTTCCTTTGAAAACTTTCCTGCTTTTCTCTGACTGCTTTTCTGAGTTCCATAAGAGGAAACTACACCCTCCTTTTAAAAAATTTCCTACTTTATCCTTGACTACTTTTTTATCTGCTTTTTGGTACTTTCCTCTTTGTTTCCTATGACAGCTTTTGTCATAGTGTTTCCTCTTTCCTTCCTTGGCTAGTAGACTTTCCCAATGCGCCCCACCTGACTAGGCAACTTATTTACACCTCATTAATTAGCAATAATAATTAAAATGGAAAATAAAACTTAGATACATGCCTTACTTAATTAATTATTACAAAATTTCCCTAGGCAGCATGATTAATGTCAAATTGAGCCCCTCCTAGGAGTCCAGTATGGTCAACACTTTAATGGCCACTTTGAGGGGACATGACAATCTCCACCTAATTTCCTTATATCTGCTTAAGCATATCAAGTACAGCTTGTACATCACATTTATTTATCTTGGTCTTCCTGCAATCTTCTTTCTTTGGCATCCATGCCCAAACTATGGTATTAATTGGAATAGATCCAAGTTTCGTGTCATCGAGATTTGGTACCCAATATTGTTCTAAAAAACTTACCTTGTATTTCCCTTAGCTAGGCTACCACCAATCGATCTTTACGTGAAGGGTCTTGTTGTCATCATCCTGGAAGATATCTGAGGTGGCTCTTTCCATCCAAATCATCTATCCTTCATCCTCATTTCCTAATCTAACAAGCAACATATTTCCTTTCTCAACATCAATTCTAGGATCGAATGTTGGCTTTGGCTTGTTGCAGTTGGGTCCAACATGTACCTGTTCATCGGTCACATTATCAAAATCCTCATTCATAATACTTGATATTGCATGGAGTGCATTACCATCAACATTAACATTTTTCCTCGTCTTGGGAAAAAAATCATCAGAAGAAGAATCACTTTCATCCAAGGGTGTATGGTCATTGTAGATTCCATCCAATGCATCAAGAACATTTTTCCAATACTCTAGTTTTTTATTCCCTTCCTCTGTAACAATTGGTGAATTCTCATTGCCAACAGTCTCTTTCCACATTTTTATGTATGATGTTATTCATTCCTTTAGTTCTTTTAAATAAACATCATTGTCTTTGGGACGTAAGAAAGATGGCTTCCCTATGGGCAATATAGGTTGACCTTCATTATCTATATTCCACAACTCAATTGGTTCTGACCACTCAATGTCTATGATGGATTCTTTATACCTCATAACTGGAACATCATTGAGTACAAGAAATTGGAAGTACTGGACATTAAGACGTCCAACTAGTGCATTTTTCCCCTCTTTGGTGTACACATTAAGAAAAAATTTGAAGTCATACACTTTGTCTATAAGTTTAGGTGGAAACACCCATTTTTATTCTATTGTGTGATATGTATCCATCATCTTAGGTAAAGAATATATATCTTTACTTTTCAAGTTGGAATACATTCTTATGTAGGTTCCATCTATGTCTTCATGGGTGTGCCCCACAAGCAAGAACCCAACCTCAATAGTGATGAAGATGCGAAGTGCAGTTAATAGTGATAGAAACATGAAAACATAATGAATCTTATTATCACTAGCTGCATTTTCCAACTGTAACAACAAATGCGGAGGAAGAGGTTTAATATCAAGATTTTGATTTTTTGAGCTTCTATTTAAAGATAGGAAAGAATCATTGTGCACTCTACATTTTGAGTAAATAGAGTTTTAAAGTAATGCATTTGAAGGTGTATTTCTTGAACTTCCACTCTCATAAAGCAAATCACCATACATATCAAGGTGTGGGTCTTCAAGGTCCCTCAAGCACTTTACAAGAGATGTAATGGTAAATTGTGATCCCATATGTACAAATGGTAGGGAGAAATGACCAAAACCTCCTGTGCTATGCCCATGTGTTAGCATACCTATCAATGAAAAACCCAAGTTTGTTCCTGCAACAGATTTTGATTTGACACGTAATCTTGGGATTGAAGTCTTTTTTTTTCCATTTTATCATGGATAATGCTCAAGTATTCCTTTGGACACCGCTCTGACATAATTCTATGGGAATAGTAGCAATATCTTCCACACATAACAATCTTGTTATGTTTCTTCAGTCTAACTTGTGCCTTTTCTTCTAGCTCTTTTGTAGTCGATGTCTTCATTTGTTCTTTCAACACGATACATTCACTACATTTACTGAAGTTAGTGTTCTTTGAGAATGCCACATCTGGAAAATGAGAATTCCAAATCTTGCTCATTGTTCGTTGTGATATTGATGGAAAATTGAGCTCTTGAAGATCCTCATTGATCTCTTTTAACAAAGAAATTTGGGTGTACGTTGATGGCAGCAATCTTAAAGGAGCAAATGTTCCATCTTCTTCAACTTGGCGTGTTTGGTTCGGATAAAAATCTGAATTATCCATTACAATTTTGTGCAATATTTCTATGGCTACCACAGTATGTGCACATGCTTTTCATTTCTTAGTGTTACCATGAATTCCTTTGACATATCCTTCTTGGAAATTATGTTGGTAAGTATAGAAGGTGCTATGAGGAATATTATGTATCCTATACTATGCTTTCTTACAAATAATATCTCCATTAAACCTCATGTCCTTTACTTTCCTAGCAGTAGGAGGTAGGACATCGCCATGGCTCTTTAACATGATTGTGTTGGAAAGGAGTGAGTTCAAGACAAATTCCCTAATGTCATTTTTATTTAAGAGTTTCATACCCCTTCTAGCAGCTGCAATGGCTTTCCTATCCACATGTTGAAGACAATCTTTTTTGCAACATTCATCTGCTACAAAAGTAGGATTTATTTCTCTTCGTCTCTTTGTATTTGAAATTTTCCAACACAAATCATTTAATCTTTTTATATGGCATCATTACATGCATAGCAATTGAGTCTGGATCTTTTTCATTATAAAGATCACCATCCCATGTGTTTAAGGGACTTGTGTCCTCTATAAGATCCCATACCGCTATTTCCTTGGGTTCCTCCTTGAATTTTTCATTCACCCTTAAAATATCACCTTCAGTGTCCACCAACTTATTTATTGGCCATCTAACCAAACAATGTATAGACTTATCCCCAATCCTACATCTTTCACAATTTCTCTCTATGTCTTCCACAAAAACACCGAATTCCTTTTCACCTAACATTTCACCCTCAACCATGTCATCCTCACGGACATTAACTATGATCCCTTTGGCAATCCACATGCTTGTTCCCATGCATTCATGTGTAAGAGAAACCTTTTTACATGTGAATGTAATCCTATCTTGGGTAGTATTTACTGGATGATCATGACAATGAGGTTCCAAATCTGATTCTGGCCAAATCTCATAAGATCCCAATGCACCCCCTAATGTATTCTCAAATCCTATTGGATGTGGCAAAAAAACATCATGTTTTAACACCTTCTCAATGTTAACCACTATGGATACTTTATTTACCATCCTTCCATGCACCTTATGACCAATCTTTGTATTAAATATTGAGCCTTCACCAACCTTCACTCCACATTGCAAAAGATCTACCGTGTCTCCAATATAAAATGCTGAATAGACATTTGCACCTATACAGAAAATTAAACAAACTTAGCATTTGCTCAAAAAAAACAAGCAATGTACTATCAAAAACACTTAACATGTGCTTCAAGATTTTGATTTACCTTTGTTATGTCTCAAATCTATGATCCTCCATGGATGTAAGTCCCCTTCATAAACATCTTCCACAATCAAATGTGGTTCAATGACATCAATTATCAAAACCATAGCATATCCTACATTAAGCCTTTCTCCACCATAATGAGTTGTAGTCTCTGTAGATTCAACCCTTCGTAGTCCAATAACTTTACCATTAACAAGGAGGTCAACACAGTCCCCTCTTGTCAAAATTATATTTTCCGTTGTAACTCCTCGCAATTTTCGTAACACATTTGAATTGTAGTTTGTAATTAAGGTAAAACCATATGAAGTGTATGTTCAAAAAAGTAATATAGTTGCAATAATTCAAAACAATAAGGTAGCCCTTTTGTATTCCATGAAACATTGTTCCCCTACATCTCGTGCTCGCTAGCAAAAGGGAATTTACATATAAATTACATAATATATATATGAAGATACAACAATAAGAGATCCAAGAAGTATTAGAAAATGACAGATGTCAACTCAGATAAAACCACCAAATTCTTATTTGACTTTGGACATGGCAATTTATTATTGATGTATGTGTATGAATGTGTTGAAAATCTAGCTAGAGTTAGCTTTCATTCTTAAAACGTTACACAATGAATGAAAGTTAATGTGTGTTAGTTTTCATTATGTAGTTTTCCATCTAAGAGAACCACATTGTCATTAATCACACTACATCATGATGGAAATCTAGTTGAAGTTAGCTTTCATTCATAAAACATTGCATGGTGACTAAAAGTTAATCTGTGTTAGTTTTCATAAGGTAGTTTTCCATCTAACACAAACACATTGTCATCAAATACATTACACCATAATGAAAATCTAGTGGATTTAGATTCCTTCTAACAACATGGCATGGTGAGTGAAACCTAACGTGCGATAACTTTCATAAGGAATTTTTTCATCTAACACAACTACATTGTCATCAATGACATTGCACCATGATGAAAATATAGTTGGATTTAGTTTTTTTTCTTAAAACATTGCATGGTTAGTGAAAGCTAAAGTGTGTTACTTTTCATAAGGTATTTTTCATCCGACAAAACCACATTGTCATCAATCACATCGCACCATGATGGAAATCTAGCTACAGCTAGCTTTCGTTCTTAAAACATTGCACTGTGAGTGAAAGGCAATGTGTATTAGTTTTCATAATGTAGTTTTAAATATAACACAACCACATTGTCATCAATCACATTGCACCATGATGGAAATCTAGCTGGAGTTGGCTTTCGTTCTTAAAACATTACACGGTGAGTGAAAGCTAATGTGTGTTAGTTTTCATAAGGTATTTTTTTTATCTAGAATAGTCACATTGTCATCAAATATATCACACCATGATGGAAATCTAGTTGGAGATAGCTTTCCTTTTAACAAGATGGAACGATGAGAGAAAGATAATGTGTTAGCTTTCATAACGTAGTTTTTCATATACCACATCCACATTGTCATCAATCACATTGCACCGCAATGGAGATATAGTTGGAGTTAGCTTTTGTCCTTAAATCATTGCATGGTGAGTGAAATCTAATGTGTGTTAGCTTTCATAATGTAATTTTCCATCTAGCACAACCACATTGTCATCAATCACAATTCACCATGATGGAAATCTAGTTGGAGTTAGCTTTCGTTGTTAAGACATTGCACAGTGAGTAAAAGCAAATGTGTGTTAGCTTTCATAAGTTAGTTTTCCATCTAACACAACCACATTGTCCTCAAATGCATTACACCATGATGGAACTCTAGCTGGAGTTAGCTTTCCTTCTAACAATGTGGCCTGATGAGTGAAACCTAGTGTGTGTTAGTTCATTGCACCATGATGGAAAGCTAGCTGGAGTTAGATTTTGTTCTTAAAACATTGCACATTGAGTGAAATTTAATGTGTGTTAGTTTTCATAAGGTAGCTTTCTATCTAAAATAGCCACATTGTCTTCAAATACATAACACGATGATGAAAATCTAGCTATAACTAGCTTTCCTTTAAAAAACAAGATAACTTCCGTTTTTAAAGCATTATACAATGAGTGAAAGCTAATGTGTGTTAGCTCATTGCACCAAGATGGAAATATAGCTGGAGTTAGCTTTCCTCCTAATAACATGGCACAATGAGTGAAAGCTCATGTGTGTTAGTTCATTACACCATGATGAAAATCTAGCTGGAATTAGTTTTCTATCTAACACAACCACATTGTCACATTGCACCGTGATGGAAATCTAGTTGGAGTTAGATTTCGACCTTAAATCGTTGCACGGTGAGTACAGTGAAATCTAATGTGTGTTAGCTTTCATAATCTATCTTTCCATTTAGCACAACCACATTGTCATCAATCAAAATGCATTATGTTGGAAATCTAGCTAGAGTTAGCTTTTGTTTTTAAAACGTTGCACAGTGAGTTGATTAATAGCTAATGTGTGTTAGCTTTCATAAGGTAGTTTTTCATCTAACACAACCACATTGTTATCAAATACATTGCACCATTATGGAAATCTAGCTGGAGTTAGTTTTTGTTCTAACAACATGGCACTATAAGGGAAATCTTATGTGTTACCTCATTACACCATGATGGAAATCTAGCTGGAGTTAGTTTTTCTTTTAACAACATGGAACATAGTGAAAATTAATGTGTGTTAGCTTTCATAAGGTAGTTTTCCATGTAACACAACCACATTGTCATCAAGCACATTGAACCATGTTGGAAATCTAGCTGAAGTTAGCTTTCATCCTTAAATCGTTGCACGGTGAATGAAATCTAATGTGTGTAATCTTTCATAGTGTATTTTTTCATCTAGCACAACCACATTGTCATCAATCAGAATGCGCCATGATGGAAATCTAGTTGGAGTCAGCTTTCGTTCTTAAAACATTGCAAGGTGAGTAAAGCTAATGTCTGTTAGCCTAAATGAGATAGTTTTTAATCTAACACAACCACATTGTCATCAAATACATTACACCATGATGGAAATCTAGCTGGTGTTAACTTTCCTTATAACAACATGGCACTATAAAGGAAAGCTTATGTGTGTTAGTTCATTACACCATGATGGAAATCTAACTGGAGGTAGATTTCCTTTTAACAACATGGCACGATGAGTGAAAGTTAATGTGTGTTAGCTTTCATAAGCTAGTTTTCAATGTAACACAACCACATTGTCATCAATCGCATTGCACCGTGTTGGAAATCTAGCTAGAGTTGGATTTCATCCTTAAATCGTTGCACGGTGAGTGAAATCTAACGTGTGTAAGCTTTCATAGTGTATTTTTCCATTTAACACAACCACGTTGTCATCAATCAAACTACAAAATGTTGGAAATTTAGCTAGAGTTATCTTTCATTCTTGAAACATTGCATGATGAGTAATGGTTAAGCTGTGTTAACATTCATAAGGTAGTTTTCCATCTAACACAGTCACATTGTCATCAAATACGTTACAGCATGATGCAAATCTAGCTGGAGTTAGATTTCCTTCTATCAACATGGAAAGATGAGTGAAAGCTAATGTGTGTTAGCTTTCATAAGGTAGTTTTCCATCTAAGACAACCACATCGTCATCGATCACATTGCACCATGATGGAAATCTAGCTGGAGTTAGCTTTCGTCCTTAAATAATTGCACGATGAATGAAATCTAATGTGTATTAGCTTTCATAATGTATTTTTCCATCTAGCACAACCACATTGTGATCAATCATAATGCACCATGATGGAAATCTAGCTAGAGTTAGCTTTCGTTCTTAAAACATTGGACGATAAGTAAAGCTAACATATGTTAGATTTAATAAGGTAGTTTTTCATCTAACACACAAGCACATTGTTATCAAATACATTACAACATTATGGAAATCTAGCTAGAGTTAATTTTCCTTCTAACAACATGGCACTATAAGGGAAAGCTTATGTGTGTTAGCTCATTACACCACGATGAAAATCTAGTTGGAGTTAGAATTTATTTTAACAACATGGCACAATGAATGAAAGCTAATGTGTGTTAGCTTTCATAAGGTAGTTTTCAATGTAACACAACCACATTGTCATCAATCACATTACACCATCTTGGAAATCTAGCTAGAGTTAGCTTTCATCCTTAAATCGTTGCACGGTCACGTGAAATCTAATCTGTGTAAGCTTTCATAGTGTATTTTTTCATTTAGCACAATGAAATTGTCATCAATCAAAATGCACCATGTTGGAATGCACCAAGAGTTAGCTTTCATTCTTAAAACGTTGCACGATGAGTAATGGCTAATTTGTGTTATCTTTAATAAGGTATTTTTTCATCTAACACAACCATATTGTCATCAAATACATTACACCATGATGCAAATTTAGATGGAGTTAGCTTTCCCTCTAACAACATGGCACGATGAGTGAAAGCTAATGTGTGTTAGCTTTCATAAGGTAGTTTTCCATCTAACACAACCACATTGTCATCTATCACATTGCACCATGATGAAAATCTAGATGGAGTTAACTTTTGTCCTTAAATCATTACACAATGAGTGAAATCTAATGTGTGTTAGCTTTGATAATGTATTTTTCCATCTATCAGAACCGCATTGTCATCAATCACAATGCATCATGATGGAAATCTAGCTAGGGTTAGCTTTCATTCTTAAAACATTGCACGGTCAGTAAAGCTAATGTTTGTTAGCTTTCATTAGGTAGTTTTTTATCTAACATAGCCACATTGTTATCAAATACATTATACCACGATGGAAATCTAGTTGGAGTTACTATAAGGGAAAGCTTATGTGTGTTAGCTCATTACACCATGATGGAAATCTAGCTGGAGTTAGCTTTCCTTTTAATAACATGGAACGATGAATGAAAGTTAATGTGTGTTAGCTTTCATAAGGTAGTTTTCCATGTAACACAACCACATTGTCATCAAGCACATTGCACCGTGTTGGAAATCTAGTTGGAGTTAGATTTCATCCTTAAATCGTTGCACGGTGAGTGAAATCTAATGCGTGTAAGTTTTCATAGTGTATTTTTCCATCTAGCACAACCACATTGTCATCAATTACAATGTACCATGATGGAAATCTAGTTGGAGTTAGCTTTAGTTCTTAAAACATTGCACGGTGAGTAAAGCTAATGTCTGTTAGCCTTCATAAAGTAGTTTTCCATCTAACACGTCCACATTGTCATCAAATACATTACACAATGATGGAAATCTAGCTGGTGTTAGCTTTCCTTATAACAACATGGCACTATAAGGGAAATCTTTTTGCACCTTGATCTCTGCTAATAAGCATTGTATCCATCTCGAGCTATCATAATATTGGATATCCTTTATTTATTCATGTGTTAGCTCATTACACCATGATGGAAATCTAGATGGAGTTATCTTTCATTTTAACAACTTGGCACGATAAGTGAAAGCTAATGTGTGTTAGCTTTCATAAGATAGTTTTCAATGTAACACAACTACATTGCCATCAATCACATTGTGTTGTGTTGGAAATCTAGCTGAAGTTAGCTTTCATCCTTAAATCGTTGCATGGTGAGTGAAATCTAATGTGTGTAAGCTTTCATAGTGTAGTTTTCCATCTAGCGCAACCACATTGTC
This sequence comes from Pseudotsuga menziesii, assembly GCA_001517045.1. Lineage (NCBI taxonomy): Eukaryota > Viridiplantae > Streptophyta > Pinopsida > Pinales > Pinaceae > Pseudotsuga > Pseudotsuga menziesii. Next base: position 1,024,535 of record LPNX010515599.1, read on the forward strand.
ATCAATCACAATGCACCATGATGGAAATCTAGCTAGAGTTAGCTTCCGTTCTTAAAACATTGTACGATGAGTTAAATCTAATATGTGTTAGCTTTCATAAGGTAGTTTTCCATCTAACACTACCACATTATCATCAAATACATTACACCATGATGAAAATCTAGGTGGAGTTTTTCCTTCTAACATGGTACTATGAATGAAAGCTTATGTGTGTTATCTCATTACACCAATATGAAAATCTAGTTGGAGTTAGCTTTCTTTTTAACAACATGGCACGATGAGTGAAAGCTAATGTGTTTTATTTTTCATAAGGTAGTTTTTCATCTAACACAACCACATTGTCACATTGGACTGTGATGGAAATCTACCTAGAGTTAGCTTTCAACCTTAAATCGTTGCACGGTGAGTGAAATCTAATGTGTGTTAGCTTTCATAATGTAGTTTTCCATTTAGCACAACCACATTGTCATCAATCAAAATGCACCATGTTGGAAATCTATCTAGTGTTAGCTTTCGTTCTTAAAATGTTGCACAGTAATTAATACCTAATGTGTGTTAGCTTTCGTAAGGTAGTTTTCCATCTAACATAGCCACATTGTTATCAAATACATTACACCATGATGCAAACCTAGCTGTAGTTAGCTTTCCTTCGAACAACATGGCACTATAAGGAAAAGCTTGAGTGTGTTAGCTCATTACACCATGATGGAAATCTAGTTGGAGTTAGCTTTCATTTTAACAACATGGCACGATGAGTGAAAGCTAATGTATTAGCTTTCATCGGGTAGTTTTCCATGTAACACATCCACATTGTCATCAATCACATTGCATCGTGTTGCAAATCTAGCTGAAGTTAGCTTTCATCCTTAAATCGTTGCATGGTAAGTGAAATCTAATGTGTGTAAGTTTTCATAGTGTAGTTTTCTATCTAGCACAGCCACATTGTCATTAATCACAATGCACCACGATGGAAATCTAGTTGGATTTAGCTTTTGTTCTTAAAACATTGCACGATGAGTAAAAGCTAATGTGTGTTAGCTTTCATAAGGTAGTTTTCCATCTAACACGGCCACATTGTCATCAAATACATTACACCATGATGGAAATCTAGCTGGAGTTAACTTTATTTCTAACAACATGGCACTATGAGTGAAAGCTTATGTGTGTTAGCTCATTACACCATGATGAAAATATAACTATAGTTGGATTTCCTTTTGACAGCATAGCATGATGAGTGAATGCTAATATGTGTTAGCTTTCATAAGGTAGTTTTCCATCTGCCACAACTACATTGTCATCAATCACGTTGCATCGTGATGGAAATCTAGTTTGAGTAGCTTTCATCCTTAAGTCGTTGTACGGTGAGTGACAAGATGTTGGAAGAAAGCTCTAATGTAATAATTTCAGAGAGTAAACTTGTTTACTTCTCCCTGTTACAATAAGATACCTTTGTTCAGAGTCAAGAGCAACAAAAGTGTCATTTTTAGAGTTATAAAAAAAGATCACATTTCACTATTTTAAAATAATTTGGAAAAGCTTCTTGAAGTGGGATGAGTATGCATGTTGTTCCACCAAGAACAACTAAATTTCCAAATTCTGGAAGTCCACCAAGGAGGATCTTATCTATCATCCTCATCCCTCGAGACTAGATACCACAACCTAGGTGCATATTTTCCTCCCATCAAATTTATTGACCACATCGTCTCATAATGTTGGTCCTTTAGTCTAATATGACAATTTTTTAGAGATGATATATATGCATTTTAGGAGATAGCCTCTTCTCCCTCAAAATTTAGTGCAACAATAGATTTCCATTCTTGACTCTAGGTAGAGTTGTTTACTTCATCCGCTATTTGTAAAAGATATATGTTCCATGTATCTCTTAGTTTCCTAACCACTAGTGGTGGGAGACAATAGTTACCTTTACAAGACACCCATGGAGCTTCTCATGCCCTAAAATTTAACCCATTCTCCACATTCCAAACAAGTTATTCACCTACCAAAGGGAATGCCTATCCTGGTGACTTCAACATTAAGGAACTGGTATGGGTTGTCTTTCTCCTAGAATGAATCCATTCTCTTATGGATAAGGGATAAATATATTTTTCTTTAATAATTTTTTCCCACAACCCAATACCCCGAATCATCCGCCATATACCTTTAGCAACAAATTCCCTTGTGAAACTATGAGGATTGCTTAAACCACAGCCACCCAATGATTTTGGGAGAGATATTATATGGCATGCCACACAAATAAAAGTATTCCTTGTCTACACTTGCCCATAAAAAATATGTAACGTATTTTCCTAATCGTATTAAGTATACCTCTAGGTGTTGTTGTAACGATAGTCCATAAAATAGGTATGGCTTCCAGGACAACTTTAATAAGGACCAGTCTTCCTGCCTTATTTAGATACTTGTGGCACCAAGTCATCAAACTCTTTTCTACCTTAGCAATAATCTAAATCCAATCTTCTTTATACTAGTCATTAGGTTTTATTACAAACCCAAAGTATTTGAGCCACACTTACAAAGGAACATATGTTAATGGAAAAAGATCAAATAACCAATACAAAAATTCAACATAGATGTTTAAGTGATAGATTTTGGATTTAAAAATATTAAAAATCATACTATACCAAAGGGAAAATTTCTAAAATATTTCATGCTTGCCTTCCATTTCCATTACTAAAAATTAGAATGCCATCAATGAACATGAGACACGTAACAGTTAATCTCACAACATATATACCCTTTAGACAGCCTGATAGGTTTACTTGTGCAAAAAGCCTACTTAGGCCTTCAACTACAAGTAAAAAGAGTAAATGGGAATATGAGAATCGTTTTTGAATTCCCTTGCTAGGATGAAAGTAATCAAATGAAAATATATTAAAAAGTATTGTGAAAGAGACCAACTGTAAGAAAAACATAACCCAATTAAAAAAGTTCAATTGAAACAATGTCTTTAAAAGCATGATCCTACTGTACATCCAACTAACCCTATCATCTGCCTTGGATAAATCAAATCTTAGAACAAAATCAAGAATCCTATGGAATTTAATGGGTTGAGTAATCTCATAGGAAATCTCGATGGTATCATGAATTTGATGACTGAGTATAAAAAAAAACTACTCGCTGATATGGATTTCACTAAAATATATATGACTCTATTGGCTATAATCTTCAAAATTATTTTATAAATGAAAACACTAGAGAGATAGGAAGAAAATTCCTCTATACTAGTGAGGATGTCAAATTTCAGGATAAGGGTAATAAAAGTGGTGTTGAAGGCTGCTAAGATCTTACCATTCTAAAAATATTCCTCCACTAAGTAGAAGATATTATTCTAATAGCTCATAAAACTATTTGAAAAATCAGATGGCCACTGATCGGGATCGAGAATTTTTTCCTATTGTAGAGAGAATAATGCTTCCGTTAGCTCCTCTCATGAAATGGCCTCCACCGGAGTTGTGTTATCGTCTTCATTAACAAAAAATGGGGAAAATTATGCCATCTAGATCATGTCAGCTACCATGGACCTGTCATATTCTTTTTAAAGAGTACTAAAATTGTGGACCCCTTCCCTATCAATATTATTAAAGCCAGTGATAGGTTCTCCATTGTCGTCTTCTAGATGCCATATAATATTCACATTCTTACGATGGTTTACAAAGTTGTGAAAAAAAAATTGTTTTCATCTCTATGCTTCAACCAAATAGCATGACTTTTATTATGCCACATTATTCCCATCTCTTCTAGTACCTTAGATTTCCTAACTTCTAGGTCTATGAAAATATTTGTGTTCTCTGCATCAATATAACATGCCAACACTAGAGAATGTAAATCCTCAAAAGATGATTCAGTATGTGAGACTTCCTAATGAATTCTATACCTTCTCTATGCAACCCAAGTGATAGTGATATGTTTCTAATGTTTGAGTTTTAGATGAAATTGTAGGGCTATAGATTTCATGTTTTCATGGTCGCATAGGGTCAAATTTTCCTGAGCCAAATTTGCTAAATCCTTATCATCTAGCCATGTTGAGTTGGATTTAAATTAGTTATGGGATTTGGCCCTTGCTAAAGAAATATCCAGTAAGACTAGGAAGTGATTTTAATTCCCCCCTTCACCAACAAATTTCTTGATTCTCCAGGGAATCTCCAAAAGGCATTGTTTACTAAGAATCTATTGAACCTCTTGGATGTATGAGCTTGACCCACTCTCATATTGCACCAAGTGGGTCTAAGTTTGATCGAGGCCAGATAAAATAGTCCTTGTTCCTCTAGAGACCATATAAAATAGGAAACTAGTGGGTCACTTTGAGCACTTTCACCCCCACATTGAAATTGAAATCACCACCAGCAAACACATATTCCTCATTAAGTAAATTGGAATGGAAATTATTCTCCCAAAACACCTGTATATTGGAGTAAGGTCCATATATGTTGATAATCTTGATCACCTTCCCTAAATCTTGAGAAAACAAGGATGCCTCTAAACCCGTATCAACAACCCAGGTACTAGTATTTAAAATATTTTTAACCCCATCCCATAATCAATCCTCCTGAGAAAATTCTAGCATCGCTCACCACAAAATTCCATCCCTTAAAAATATTAGATAGATCCCCCATGATACAATCACCATAAGAAATTTTTTCTTGTAGCATTAAAATACCAACTTACATTTTCCCATAAGTTTGGAAACTAGTACTGTTATGTATTTTCTTTCAAATCTTTCTAAATTGGAAACAAAACTGCAGTCAGCAGAGTTCAGATTGCGCAGAATTCTTAGAAAGATTTAAAGAATTTACTGATTAGATCAGGTTCACTTATGACATTGCAGCATACTATACCATCCTCTATCTGCATCATCTTTGAAATATCTGGTAATACATCAGTAGATGATGTATGTGAAAGGTGGTACCCAAAGGAATCCTATCATAAATGGTTGCATGCATAGTAGTGAAGGGAAGGAAATCTCAAGCCAGAAAAAATCATATGTTACCCACAAACTGTTTGGCCACAGGTATTTTAGAGGAATTTCAAGAAGGCCACTCTGTGGCCTGCAGTCAATTTAACTTAAGTGAATTTTAATTTATGTACTTTTGAAGAAGTTTATAATATGTCGAAATTCGAACATGAATGTACTTTTGAAGAAGTTTATAATATGTCGAAATTCGAACATGAATCTACTTTTATGAAATGTCATACAATTTTAGATGTGATAACTAAGCCTTGATAAAGAAGTGATGATCTGAAGGATAATGCCTTGATCTAACTGTGTTGAACCTTTTTTTATTGCACCTCAAGCACCTCGAGATTGCACTTTTGGTCCTTCTTGACTATAAAATACATTTTTTTCCTTGGCAAAAAATGAATGATGGTACTCTAAAAAAAAGAGTAATTGAAAGCATAATATTGTTTGAAGAGTTATGGATGCCATTGCAAAGATAACGATGCAACAATGATTTCCAAATGGAAAATAAAAATTGAACACAATAAATAGAATCTTCGATAAATTAAGTTTGAATTTGGAATATGCATTTCAGAATTGATAGATATTATGATGAGGACCTAGATTTTAAAAATATCAAATTATGGGTGACAAACTATAGGACAAAATAGAAATTTCATTATTCAATGATTTGATGGCATGCAGCTAAAGCACCAACAAGCATACAAAACTGCATCAAAAAATTAATTGTCAAAAAGTTAATGTGGTCTCACTGTATGTACCAAAACCCCTACAAAACACAAAAGAGAACAGTTTCAAATGTATAATTGTGTTAATGTATAATAGGAGTACGAACCAATGGAGATCTGTGCATTGGGATTATGCATCTAAGGTATGTAGAGTTGTTCTTTACTTTTACTTCGAAAGAAAGAAGAGGAAAAGGATTTTCACCTTTCAAATAATTTACTTTAATGGACTGTTCTTACCAAAATGGAGTTGTGTACAGTGAGGCCTCAAACAAACAAAGGATCACTCATAAAAACTTCAAGATTTGGGTCAGTTTCTGCAAGTCCTCTGAGTGTTTCCCACATGTTTATACAACAGGGGGAGCTGACTTGACACCATGTTGCACAAGTTCTGAAATCATACACTGACCCAAAAGAAAAATTGGCTTTCTTCACATGGGAATCCCATAAACCATGATTACTGTACCACATGGAGGCATACAATTCCACACTAGAAATTCTAGGGTCAGCCCCCATGCTCAACTAAATGACAAAAGTTCTGGATCTGATGGAAAAACAACACTGTAAGCCTGATTCCTAGACTTTTATAACAATTTTTCGAGCCCTTGGATTAAGAGGATTTATCCAACAAGCTCCTCTAGCTTTGAAAGAGATGAAAAGAGTTGTGTTTGTGATGAATAGGATGTCATACAATGGCCTGGTAGCTCTACTATTAAGATTTGGATTTCAGAGAGAAGCCATGGATGTGTACAGGAAGATGATATCAGACGGACTTGTACCCAGCATGAAATGCTATTCTGCAATATTGTTTTTGTACAGATTCTCAAGCTCTTATATGCTTCAAGCTTCAGCACATGCTTGGTTTGAGATAAAATCTATCTCAGAGTTTTCCCTTGGAAATAAGGAGTTATTGAAACCTTGCAGGGATGCTGCAAATACACACAAGGTTGGGCTAACGAAAGTGCCACATGCTATTGAAATATTCATGATTTTCAAACTCATCCTAAGCATCTTATAGTATTTAATCCCTTTTGGACTTTTATTGTACCCACTCAACATCCTAGCATCATCTAAGTATTTAGTATTGATTGGGCGGTTGTGATTTCTCCAAACAGTCCAGTGGCAATGATCCGACCACGGATAGGTAGAACCCTCAAAGAGATAGTTGTTGCAGACCAGAAAGGTGAATGCAAGGGCAGTGAGCTTGGTGGTGGAGCTCTTCACTCAACACCAATAAAGAGAACAACTAGACATGTATACGATATCCACTTATATTTTTTCAAGTCAAGTACAAGTTACAATTTTCAATCTTGAAACAAAAATTTCTTGCCTCACCAAATGATAAGAAAGTTTTAAATGTAAATGCCAATGGCCAACAAATGATGGAGCAGGTGTGTTGCTTCCAGCATAATTAAAATATATGATGACAGTTCCAAATTTAAATGCCATCAATTTAATAGAGCTGACAAGAAAAGCATTTCTTACTGAAGTGAACTATGCACCCACATGCCCTTGGTAAATGCACCCTTCCTGGAATAGAATTCTTGTCTTTATAACACAAACAAAGGGCCTAACAATAAATCCGAACTACATGCATCAAGTCAGTATCAAACCCTAACTCAAGATGCCTAAAATAGAATGCTTCATGAATAGAGCTGCCATGAAAAGCATGTATTACTAAAGTGAACTAAGAACCCACATATCCTTGGTAAATGCACCCTTCCTGCAATAGAACTAAACTCATGCACATGCCCTACTCTCCTTGCAAACTGTACCTATATAATTTTGATCAGCTTGTGACCTAATTCTAGAACTGAACTGAAGATCTAATTTTAGAAATGAACTGAAGATAGAAATAACACATCTGTCTATGGCTAGTACATGCATGCATGTACCTTGACTATTGGTTCCTTAAACACTAATGCACCCTCATGCTGCTTCTACAACCTGTTATAGATACAATGGGAAGGGACTTTAGGAGCAACAAGTAGATATTCTAACACCACCCCTTTGTGAGGAGAGGGCTCTCAACCAGTCAAAGCCTCTCCCATGGCATCTTAAACTTCCCCTTAGCTGAGGTTCCATCAAAATATTAACAACCCATGAATATGAACGAACACACTCTAGGATCACTACACTAGTATTTCCTTTTGAACTCTATCCCTGTTGAAATGGAATTGGATATCAATCTGTTTGGAGAAATTATGAAATACTGAATTATAGGATAGCTTGATGCAACTCAATTATCATAATAAACAACTATGGGATCCAACATCTAACTGGTCAACTATGTTATCAGTTTGCAAATCCAAACAATGTCACAACTAGTAGTACTTGCTGTCATGTATTTTTCCTATGTTGAACAAAGTGCGACTTAGGATTGCTTCCTGCTGAACTAGGTTATGACTCATAAGTCAAACTATATCAACACCCTGAAGTACTCTTCCTATCACCTAGATCTCTTGCCCAATTAAAATCAACAAATCCATGTGTCAAAATTTCCACTACATACTTCCCCTATCCAAGTAAAAACTCCCTTGAACACTACCAAACCTCTAGACCCAAAAAATATTGCATCAAGCTTATGTCTATCATGTCAAATTCACTTGCCAATTTCTTCTTGCGCCATTTATGAGCTTTATTGAACTGCCTATAAGGTTCAGGTCATCTACATTGAACACTAAGTACGAAGATTAGATTTATCAAACAATTAATACAAATTAGGATCTGTAGCAATCTTAGTGAAGCCCAAACATTGTAGGTACTTATCAATTGTCTACGTCGGCCCATAAAGGACCTTCTTCATCCTACAAACATGGTTATCCCACCCATGCACCTCAACATCTCATAGCTGATTACTGCATTATTCTTCCTCAATCTAACCATTAAGAAAAGTTGTCTTAACCATCCATCTAATATAAAAGCCAATCAAATATTGATAATGTGATACTAAAGACATAATGGTTCTCATAGAAGTATGCTTAGAAACTGGAGCAAATGTCTCTTTCTGGAAGAATCCTCTTGTTATGAACCTAGCCTCATACTTCTCAACACTACTACCAGTCTATGTTACGGAATGAGAAACGAGAATGGTAAGGGAAACCAAATTTCTAGGTTTTGCATATAAGAAACAAGAGAGAGAAAAAACAAAGTAAATTAATTGAAATAAATAAAATAAATATTGAAACAATCCAGATATTTTAGGACTGACTAGACTTCACTAGGCATTTCAGGTTGTTTAGCAGCTCACCATCAAATGTTTCATGGCATTGATTAAAAGAATTGCCACTTTTCTGTTACACCTGCTGTATTATAGGGGGTTGTTAGTTTACCTGCTATCCAACCTCATGGATGATCAAATCTGAATAATTCAATGTTGAGAATGCATCTGAATAATTCAATGCTTAAGAACATGATGTGTGACAACTTTTAAGAGAAGAATGGCATGTATGGTGATCAAATATGGTGGACCACAGTAGTGTCGATGTTTAATAACCATGGATTTATAGTTGAGTCCTTTGCCTTAAAATGAAATATATTAGTAGTACATTGGAAATAGTTGATTTTAGAAGGAATGTATAGAGGAGGTTATTTTGGGAATTATGGTCCAAATTTTTGTTTAGTTAAGCTATTGAAACACAGAGCACTTTTCCATTTAAATCAGCTAACCCCACTAACCTATTTCTTTCTCTGATGGAATTGAAATTTGATGAGTGGAATCACATGTCACCATCTTTTTTGCCTAACTTTGACCCATGTAAGAACAATAGAATTCTGCAATTCATATAATGTATTTATAGAATCCATTGCCATTAGGAGTTCATGCCTATTTATCAAATTTGAACCCACATTTCCAGAGCTATTGTTGTGTTGCTAACTACTGAGAAAATTCTCAATGAGTAGAGAAGGTGAACAACAGTATACGATGCTGATAAATGTTGTGTTTATATGTTTGAAATCACAGGTTTATCTGTGTGCCTATTTCTGATCTCATGTTCTTCTCGGCATTCATCAGATGGATTTAATTTCTTGTTTGAATTGAACTTCAGGTTCAATGCAAACACCTTCTTGGAGAGGTCATAGGATTTTTGGGCGATTATATTGAAAGAAATCAGCGGTATTCTTTGATTGTCCTTCAAATTTGAAGATTATAATTGTGCAATAGAGTATTGCCTCAATGTAATTTTCCTTTAATATTCAACTAGGGCTAAAAAGTGCATGCAAAATATCAATTGACAACCACACATGAATATCTTTTACAGTATGCAGCAGGGTAGATGGACACTTTCCCCCCACCCTGTCTCCACTATGATATAGCATCTTGATGCATGCATTCTAATTTTTTATTTTTTATTTTTTATTTTTATGGTACAGGTGAACGCTTTCCCCACTCGAGCTGTAAAAATGCACCTTCTCGGCATGACAGACAAACATTTCCCCCACCTAAGCTGTAGAAATGCGCCTTCTCGGCATGATAGACATACATTTCCCCCACCCAGGCTGTAGAAATGTGCCTTCTTAGCATAATTAACTTATATTATCTGCTCATGGAATCTTCAGTTACCAAGCTAGGCAGAGTAAAATATTTTTCACCCTATCATAAAATCTTATCTAAGCAGCCTGATATTTCATCATTACAAAATTTAATAATTTAATAATTTATAATTTATGCATGTAAAGCTATTACATAAAGATCTATGGAGAGTATACATGAATAGGAATAAATAGCCCTAATAAGGTAAATCCAAGACTAGAAACTATTGGGAACTCAACAGTTACTAATTAGAAAATATGTTTTGAACAGTCTTGTATAGATTATACTTCTGTTTTAGAAGAATGAGGCATGAAAGATACTTATGATCACTGTATTCATGTAATGCTTTAGCGTTCTATTTTGGAATGTGCACACATCTATGATGGATAGGCTACTTCTCCCAAGTTCCAACTTCCACCTCATCCTAGCACGTAGCTTAAACATGTTTCAAACAATCTATGCCATCTACAGATTTGGTTTGGGGCAGGAAACTTCTACTTTCGTGGGTATGGTAAGGTTAACACATAATTCCAAAGTAAAAAATCAGATAGAAGTAATTTATCTTATTGTGGCCTTGGTATTAGTACAAGAAGTGGGTTTGACTTCTCTCTGCAAGTGCTCTTCAGTTAAAGAAGTCACCTGGCTTATCCTTATTAATTCAAAGGTCTTCAGAAGTTAGTTTACCACAATTAACACTAAGATTGTCAGCATTGTTCCTTTAAACAACTTGGCAGCGGGAATATCCTATACCTAGAAGATAACAACTACATTTTAGTTCTATTACAAGGAAATATAAAGCCTTACCATATTTTGTTGCAAAGAAATATAAACCTTCCCCGTGTTTTGTTGCAAGGAAATCTGAAATTCGAGCATTATTCAAACTTCAATAGTCTTAAGTTCTTAACTCTTCAGTATTGCATTTAGGGGCTAAGTCTGGGTGGAACATGCAAATTTTAAAAATATAGAAAGAGAAACAACCATTGAAAAACTTTTATTATTAAATTCAGCAGGTATTTCACCATTAAAACAATTAAAAAGTTTGAACCCATTAAAAACATCAAATACAATTGAAAAGTTTGAACACATTAAGACCATCAGAAACAATTTAAAGTTTTGAACACAATAAAACCATTGATTCAAAAGTTTGATCACATCAATATTTTTACAGCACTTACAAAAAAAAGAAACTTTAAGTTATATATGAAGTTATTTATATTCCAACTTTACCTGTACTAGAATCCTCCATTAGAATTCTTGCCATCAAGGATACGAGATATCTGGAGTCCCCTACTGAAAGCTTCATTGAGCAATATACGAGTATGCATGGATTGAAAACCAAGAAACCATGATAGTATAGCCATAGGAATCATAACAATGATGCCAAATGTGATTTCATATAGCCGAGCCACTGCAACCACTGTCTTCCAGGCTATAGAGGATTTCAGGAAAGGCTTCATCACTTGAGCAATTGATATCAAACCCCATCCAGTTGGTATGAATGCCAGCAGACTAGTCACCAAATCTACCAATTCTAATTTAGTGAGCTGCAGCAGAAGTATAATTGATAATATTGTGCAATAGATGACCAAGGCTTGAATTGCACGGTAGTATATGTGTTGATTTGCTGCATACTTATCATGAGCATAGAAAATGACAATATATATTGCAAGGACTATTACTACATATATCCAAAAGAGTAGGTATACACCAAGTCTTTTGCTTCCACCTGAAATTCCAAGCTGGTAAACAATACCGTACTGGAAAAAGAAAAAGCGAAGATCGAGTAGTATCTCTAAAACTAATCCCCATAGGCCAGTGTTACATAAATGGTCATGTTCTTCACTCCACTAGACTTCCCAACATTGATATGATTTAGTTAAGATTCCACCCTTGTACCACCAAAAATTTAAACGCCATCAAGGATGCTACCTGGCTTGAGATTTCCTATCTAACTAATTTAAATTCTTACTAGATTCACCATGTTCTCCATAAATCACTGCTCTGATTTGAAACTCACAGCGCTTGCATATGAACATTTCAAGTGCTTGAGGTTTTTTGCTGGTTTTAGAAGAGCACCTTCTTGTCTTTGTAATCATCTTGCAACTGATACAAAAGGCTCTAACATTAATCAAAACAATGACATTACTTGCCAGATAGCCAATCTTTGTGCAAATTTTGAGATTTTATGCTTTCAAATAAGGGTAAATTCAAAATGCTTTGTTACAGTTTTAGTAATGCAGAGGGATAGTAGCTTTTGTCCATTGGAATTCAAACCTTAAGAAAAGATATACCATCTTCCATAATGATCACAGTGCCATATTGAAGTTTTATTTGGGAGCCATAGTAAGTTCATTATCATTTTTCACTAGTGATAGAGTCATTCTCAGCATATGAAGAAATTTGCAGTCAGAATGTGGTAATTTTGATCGAAGTTTTTAGTTCATAAGTGGTGCTAGAAATTGTAGCTTGTGCTTAGAAATATAGTTTCTATAAGAAGAGGTATGAGATGCTCTAGGTTTGGTTGAAACCATAGTCCTATTACTCTGTTTTGTGACTATTGTGATTGTTGAAAAGATGGGATGATGGCTCACATTTAGAATTTTTTCTCATAAGTAGTAAATGTTGTTGAAATGGTGTCATTCTTTCCTTTAATATTTCATTTTTGAAGATTTTCATTCGTAGGGGCAATTTATGACATGTCAAGCAAGGATGTTTAGAAGTTGGTGAGCTTCACGATTGTATGGATATTTTTGTTGGGCTACATTTCTCAAGTACAATAGAATAAATAGAAAAATTGTCAGATCACTGAACAAAAGGGACGTGCGATGTTTTCTATTGCAACACAAAGATGGATTTTGGATACTAGCAGACTACATTATGCACCTTAAAAATATTTTGGTATTTTGTTTTGTATGGTCATGACTAAAACAATTGATATTGTCTCAAATGCACTGGTATTGTTTGTGACTATTGGGGACATATAGATTTTATGCAAAACTAGTATGCTTGTCTCTACAATGACTTCATCAAAGATGTTTTGATGACAATGTGGCTGTGTTAGATGGAAACCTAACACAGCCACATACATTACATCATGGTTCATTGCACCATGATTCATTGGATGCAAGTTTCAAGCATGTTTGCTACACCTGATAATGCTTGGAATTCACCTCATTTATATGGACCAAATAAGAAGAAGTCATTCCTCATGGTTGCTACATAGTTGAAAATGGAATAAATTTTTGAAGGTTTCTATGATACAAGAATGGGTAGAATATCAAGAACTAAGGAGGAAATGAGTTATGATTATATAAAAGACGATCGGTTTGTTGCAATTTTTCAGCGGACTTCCAGCCAAACTTTGATTTCCTGAGTTAGACTATTCCCCATTTCAAGGATAATCCTGAGTTCGAGGTGGTCCAGGCTAGGTGAAATTTGAAGGTTGTGGATTTTGCATGCTTAGTATTTGTATCTACAGTTCATTGTTTAGTATTTGTATCTAGCTTTCTATTGATTTATGGGTTGGATTTTGTATGTTCAGTGTTTGTATTTGTATCTACAGTTGCATGTTTAGTATATATATCTAGGTTTTTATTGGTCTATGGGTTGGTATTTTTATTTGTTTTGACACAGAGTACTACATAGTCAACATCTTTATTAGTTTTAGTTTACCTGCCATGTATTATAGTAGTTAATTTGAGCATGCTTAGTACAATTGTAACAGGATTAGCCATTGATGCAAAGGGACCTATCAGTGACATGGTGGTGAAATTATTGGATTTTGGAGTAATTATGCTAAAAAAAATTCTTTTTTTGAGCAAGTAGGTACTAAATCTGCAAATGGAAGAAAGAGATTAGTGAACAGAGGAATTGTCAAGCATTCCATCTTGCAACCGCACCTTTGATTTACAGTGAACTTGCTGCTATGAACCTTTACTGCTGGACATCGGGGGTGATCTAGCTACTATGAACCTCTACTTCTAGAAATCTAGGGCACTCTAGCTGCTAAGAATCTCTACTAACAGAAATCGGGGGCGATCTAGTTGATAAAAACCTCTACAAATGGAAATCGGTGGTGACTGAAGGGTTCATGGTAAATTTAACAGGAAAATGGGGGAAAATGGAATATTTGCAACAAATTTCAAAGTGTGAATTCGTTATTTCATCTTGCATGATGTGACAACACCCACTTTTCCTCTTGCATGATGCAACAAGAAGGTGACAACATGGTCAGCGATTGGATTTTTGGTGGATGCGTGGAATATAGCACTACCTCAATCTCAATCTTGTCTCAAGTTCTCACAACAACATGCTCTTCACAAAAGGCTTAGACATTGTTATTATTATTACTTATTCTTTAATTACATTCATTCATAGTAATAGAGCAGAATGCATGCAATCACTATAAACACATCATCAAGATACATCAAAAGCACATACACAAAAGCATAACAGTCTTCCATGGTATTAATAGGCATCATCACATTACAGCATGGATCTCCATCATTACTGCTGGTTATCCAAGCCCTACTGCCATTGAATACTTCTAACCCTGGCGCACCTGGATCAAAAACTACATTTTATGTATTATTTATTTCTAAAGATAAACATTCAGATCCAATCCATGAAGGATTGAGAAAAAAAAACCTACATGGCCTTAATCTTCGCCATTGATTGAGACAATAGGGCGGCAGGTGGAAACGATTATTGTACAACAAGCCAAATTGGGTGGGTTATTTAAGGGAAAACCAATACGAATTATGAATTAGAGTGAAAGGATCAGACTAATTCATTGAATTATGGTTTGGAGGTTTGGAAAGAAATAGTATTCCGTTGTCACTATCAATCCATAGTCAAGTTTTGGTGCAACTAATCTTTTTTCATCATTCATCTATTGGCGGGCACTTCAATTTTAGCATTTTTGACACTTTAATTTTAGCATTGTTGAATTTTTAGCAAATTGGTTTGAATATTTGAAATGCATATGAATAAGCCGAACAAAATATTGTTGCGGAAGATTGAGAAAATACCTAAAAAGTTGGTCCTGACCAGAATGCAACACAACCTCATCCCTGAAAGTCCCTTTATGAAAAATTAGTGAAATCGACCCCTGAGGAAATGGAGGTTGGTCTCCAGGCACTATGAGGTAAAGTTTTCCAACCCATGACTGTGCAAAAATAGTGATGTCATTTTCATTGGTCGTATAGCCACTAAAGTTTCAAATTTTCAAAAGATATTTGTCAAATATGGAAAATTATGTCTAGGTATTTTAATTTATAGGTGTGCTTAGAATGAATTATGTTTGAGTGATTCAATTATCATTTTTATATATATGAAAATTGTTGTGTGTTGGTTTGAAAAAAAGATTATAAAATTAATTAATTATTAATTTTTGTAATTATGGAAGTTAATTTAAATGGTCATGTTATTTTTGTGACCTTTATTAAACTCATGCGAATATTTACATAGGGGATAATCACAATTTTTTAGCCGCTCTGCTAGGGTTTCAGCTCGCGCGTTAGGGTTCTCGGGTTCACCTCTGCTGTAGATGTCATGGCCACCACTAATGGTGGTCCCCAACCGCCCTCCTCCTTTACGCTCCCTCCTGAAATCGAATCTTTCATGCGCCTGGTTCCCAACCGCCCTCCTCCTCACCTTTCAAAAGAGAGTCTCCATATACATGAAATTGTCAAACACCATTTTTAGAAGCAAATTTGATGAGGATGATGATGAAGAGAGGTTCTTAATCAATGAGTTGTTGCTCATAATGATTTGTTGTCGCGAGGTAAGGAAAATGTGTTTGAGAAGGCCATTGGGGATTAGGGTTTGTCTGTAACAATAGTAAGAAATGATGGCGTTTCCAAAGATAATCTAGGAACAATTCTTTTTGGTGGGGTTCTTCATAATGATCAAGGCCATATGCTTTGAATGTATTATGGATATCTAAGAGTCGACAACAACAATGTTGTCGAACTGAAATATCTGGCTCAAGGGCTCAGGATTACCATTAATAATGCATATTCAATATTGTTAGGTAATAGTTGAAGGGGACTCTTAGGTACATCTGGTGGATCACATAGCAACTAGACTACAAAGTGGAATACCTATATATCAATCAACATGAAGAAAATATAGCCATATATGTTCACAAACTCTGCTCAACTTAATCTCTGACATATCCCTTGTAAAGTGTCATTTGGTTGATGTTTGTTATTGATTATCTGCCTTAAAATGTGGGGATGATCAATTTGATCCATCACTTAGTATTTTATGCATGATGAGCTTGAATTTCACTACATCCATCTATTGAAAATATCACTTTGCTTTGACACCAATTTACATCTGGACAACTTCATTGGTGGTAGTCCTAATGCTCAAAACCCCTTTCAAGTTGAAATGAAGAAAATATATTGAATATCACGCCCACTATACTTGATATAGCTGTCAAAAGGAAGATCGAAAGTTGGGCATTACTGTGTGTAAAGAACCAACCAAGGTGTAATTAACCACCATTCATACTTATCATACAATGTAACAATTATTTGCCTCAACATACTCAGTAGAGTAGTTCTTGAACTAATATTTCCCAGCCGAGAACACATTGAACATATTTAAAACGAGGTTGTTGGACATGTGGAGTGATCCATTTTGATAAATTTTACAAAAGGAGGTCACTAGAGCTAGATTCATTAAGAATTAGACCATGGTGGGAGATGTTGGGAGAGCTCACCAAACCCATATAGCAATGAACAACCATGTTCACTAGTTAACATCCTTGGAGATCACAAGTAAAAGAAAGGATGTTACTCTTTCTCTTTTAATTGATCCAAGAACCACATATGAGAGATTTATTTTACCAAATGCATTTTATAGATGTGGCTTGGTGGCTATTAGGAAATATGATTTTAACATAATTGAGATGACCTCGGGAGTCCAAACCCTACCGCCTTTGAATACTTCTAACCCTAGCGCCCCTGAATCAAAAACTACATTTTATGTATATTATGTATTTTTAAAGATAAACATTCAGATCCAATCCAGAAGGATTGAGAAAACAAAACCTGCCTGGCCTTGATCTTAGTCATCAAGAAGCTTGATTGAGACAATCGGGTGGCAGGTGGAAACGAATATTGTACAACAAGCCAAATTGGGTGGGTTTTTTAAGGGAATACCCGTGCGAATTAGAGTGAAAGGATCAGTCCAAAATATAGAAATATAGTTTGAAAAGAAAGAGTATTCCATTGTCATTATAATCCCCACAGTCAAGTTTTGGTACAACCAATATTTTTTCATCAATCGTGTATTCATATATTGGTGGGCACCTTAATTTTAGCATTGTTGAAATTTTAGCAAATTGGTTTGAATATTTGAAATGCATATGAATACGCCGAACAAAATATTGTTGCAAAAGATTGAGAAAACACCTAAAACATTCATCCTTACTAGAATGTAACACAACCTCATCTATGAAAGTCCCTTTATGAAAAAATAGTGAAATGGACCCCTCAGGGGATGTAGGTCGATCCCCAGGCACTATGAGGTGAAGTTTTCCAACCCATGACTGAAATTAGCGACCTAATTGAGCAATTTCTCTTTGCAGCAAATGAGCAAAAACCATGATTTCATTGTCATTGGCGGTATAGCCACTAAAATTTCAAATTTTTAGAAGATATTTGTCAAATATGGGAAATTAAGTTTATTTTTTTTTTAAATTTATACGTGTGCTTAGAATGAGTTATGTTTGAGCGATTCAATTTATCATTTTTATAGATATGAAAATTGTTGTGTGTTAGTTTGAAAAAAAAATTATAAAATTAATTAATTATTAATTTTTGTAACTATGGAAGTTATTTTAAATGGTCATGTTATTTTTGTGACCATTCATTGAACTCATGCAAATATTTACATAGGGGATAGCCAAATTTTTTTAGCCTCTCTACTAGGGTTTCAGCTCATGCGTTAAGGTTCTCGGGTTCGCCTTTGCTGCAAATGCCATGGCCGCCACTAATGGTGGTTCCCAACCACCCTCCTCCTCTGTGCTCCCTCCTGAAATCGAATATTTCATGCTCCTAGTTCCCAACCACACTCCTCCTCACCTTTCAAAAGAGAGTCTCCATATACATGAAGTTGTCAAACACCATTTTCAGAAGCAAATTTGATGATGATGATGATGAAGAGAGGTTGTTAATCGATGAGTTGTTTCCACAAGGTAAGGAAAATTTGTTTGAGAAGGCCATTAGGGATTAGGGCTTGTCTATAACAATCATAAGAAATTATGGTGTTTCCAAAGGTAATATAGGACCAATTGTTTTTGGTTGGGTTCTTCATAATGATCAAGGCCATATGCTTCAAATGTATTATGGATATCTAGGAGTCGACAACAACAATGTTGTCGAATTGAAAGATCTGGCTCAAGGGCTCAAGATCACCATTAATAATGTATATTGTTAGGTAATAGCTGAAGGGGAATCTTAGGTATGTCTGGTGGTTCAAATAGAAACTAGAATACAAAGTGGAATATCTATATATCAATCAACATGAAGAAAATATAGCCATACATGTTCACAAACTCTGCTCAACTTAATCTCTGGCATATTGTTAGATGGAATATTTCACCTCCTGCGGACAGCAAGGTGTTCCACTGGTTTGAATGGTTCAGATCCAGAACAAATAGAGGACAGAGGTTGAACACTCTCCCTAGACGTTGTAGATATCTGGAATACAAGGCTTTGATAGTTCACCTGTGTACCTGCAAAAAAGCTCAACACGAAACGAATCAAAGAAACCAGAATATGATCTACTAATCTATGCTAGTGACTAAGAAATCTAGCGACATATATATGTGAAATCACAACAACAACATCATATGTGGGACAAAAATCAACTTGCATTAGAAATATGAATATTTTTACAACCAAGCCTTAGTGTTGACATGCATCTCCATGAAACCAACTCTTCATCCCCAAAATATCCAAATCTAGCTCTCTATGCTCTCTCCAAATGATCTTGGGCCAAGAATCAATCCAACAGCATAACAATACCTTCAATGTTCCCCCATCAACCATGGCTATGAGCTCATATTTATAGGGCTTTAATGGATAGAAATGGTTGAGAAATTAGTGGGCGAGGTGGCCTCTAATATCCTAGGATGAGGGATCTCGAGCTCAACCAACCCACAATAGTAGGGATAAGGAAGTACACGAGGCTTATCATCTAGAAGCCTTGAGAAACTTCTCATTTTCCCATTTTACCCAAGGTACCACGCTTCTCCTTCTATGAAAGAGCATTTATGGTAATAACTTCCTATAGACCAAGGGCAACGGGCGGTGGCATTGCTTGCGGACAACCGATGAAAGGAGGTGCGAGCAGGGGTACCGCTCCTGGATAAAGGGGCATTCACGGTGCTGGGAATTTGTATGATAGATTGATGAAAAACCATCTAGTTTCCACTCTAGAATATGGGATTCAGGGAAAGTAGGTATTTCAAATGTCTTATCACATGATGGTGACAGGATTTTGGTATAATAGGATGCCCCCCAAAGCATGAGTCTTAGAGTGATATGATAAACGATAGCTTTGAGAACAAGTATTTTCCAGGAGATGAAAATGTCAGCTCGATTAGAGTATGCAGTCAAGTAGGCATCTGTAGTACATCAGTATGTTGACTCATAGATAGAAGTAACCAAACTCATATCTGCAAACCAATACAAGGCAGATCCATGAGTGGAATAAACAAGCATGGCTACTAGAATACAGCATAGATCCATGTGATAAAGGACTCATACTTGGACATAGATACCAGACATAAAATGTAGATCTATGTCATACAGACACAAATTTGAGCATAGCCATGACCATACAAATGTGGATCCATGCTAGATATACAAAAATCCATCGCAACCTGGGAAAAAGCAATGAGCACTTTTAAACAAATGCCCAGGGTCTTCGTCTCGTCTTCCACAAAGTATGATTCTATCCATGTGATTACAATCATCTGAAGTCGAACATGGTAGAAACCACTTGATTACTGGCCAATGATGTGAACCATTAACAAGTGCGAGGGAGATCACCATTAATGTCAATGATTCCCAAGGTACCCTAGTACAATCTACTGAGTGCAAACATATGTCCTAATGTCGAACACCTAGTTGATTCTATTGATCAAAGGTCAATGCTGTGAGCCTATGTCGAGAGCGAGAGAATCTGTCATTAAGGCATACAGATCTCAAGGTACTAAATGTTGTTTCTAAGACTATTTCCTGGATGATGAGCTGATGTCGACGAGACTAATCTCATCGAAGGAGGGCCATGATGAATCCCACATCAACGAAATGAAACTCAAAACATAGTTCTAGAATGATGTGAATGTAGTAACCATATGACTAACTCAAATATTGAACACAAAGACTGTGTAGACTGCAGAGGTAAAAAATTCTTCAGATCTCCTTTGAACATTGAGCGGCACGAAAAAATGACTTGGCAGCATGAATAGATAGGACAGATACAAAATGTGAAAGTGGATAATGCATTATTTTGAAAGACTCAAAGGATTGACATGACTCATGAAAGTGGATCGTCACGGAGATCAGCTGAATACCCAATTGAGTGACGTGATTTTGCAGACAAGTGCCATGTTCAAAGGTAACGACAAACAACTTCCATTATTTACAAAATGATTCCCTTCCCATTTCCCCCATCATGATTGATGGGTGCCTCTTTTTGGTTTTACGATTTCAAAGAGGGTAACAAACACTCGTATAGTTCGTCGGAAGACAAGTCCAAACTC
This sequence comes from Pseudotsuga menziesii, assembly GCA_001517045.1. Taxonomy (NCBI): domain Eukaryota; kingdom Viridiplantae; phylum Streptophyta; class Pinopsida; order Pinales; family Pinaceae; genus Pseudotsuga; species Pseudotsuga menziesii. Next base: position 1,045,555 of record LPNX010515599.1, read on the forward strand.
ATATGTTTTACGAACCTGAGAGAGGAGGGGTTCGATCCCAAAATGAGTCTCTCAATGTTTAATTTAACGAGTCCACTTAAAGAAAAGTTGGTATCATTCATGTTTAGAGAGTATGAATGAATACAAAATAAAACTCCATCGAGGTCCTTTTTCGTATGATTTAGTCTCTAAGGCTCGAAAAAATGTAAAATCATACCTTAGATAACTCTTCTAGTCATGATTGGCTGGAGTGTTCCTTTCTCGTAAATAGTCCTATCTGAACCGAGAAAGAGATAACCTACCATCAGACGGACGACTCTTCAAATAATTTAACGAGCGTGAAGAAGACAAGATCGCTTGACGATCTTTTTGTATTTAGGGAGCCTGAAAAGAGTTTAAAGAGGACTCCATTATCATTTTTCATGTTTAAATCCGGAGCACGAAAAATGAAAAGTAAGCTCAACACCATCTTACTATTTTTAAGGAGCTCGAAGATCAGTTGAAAGAATGCTCAGGGATTGGTTTCATTTTTACGCAAGCTTGAAACTAATAGGTAAACTTATGCTTGAAAAAAACCCATTAACATGATATACAGAGGTTGGAATCATTCCCCCAGCATGATTGCTAGCGAAGCCTACCCCTAGCATGGTTTCTAGTGGCTCGACATGCCCCCAAGCTTCATTTCATCTGACGATTCTTCTTCCATACCCACCTAAAAACCTGGTTACTAATGTGAAAATGTTCACCAGGGGGGTAGGAAGAACGAGAATCAGGAAGGTAGAAAGAAGGTTCAAGTTCTAACACTAAAGTGAAGACTCAACTCAAAGGAGGGGGATCTATTTCATTTTTACGCAAGCTTGAAATAGAAGGTAACTATGCTTGGAACATGGTTTCATTTTTATGCAAGCTTGAAGCCAAAAGGTAAACTATGCTTAAGGAAAGCTACTTCATTTTTTAATGAGCTTGAAATAAAAAATGAACGATGCTCAAGAATGATTTCATTTTTATGAAAGCTTGAAACCAAAAGTTAAACTATGCTTGAGGAGATCCATTTCATTTTTTAACGAGCTTGACATAGAATAGGAACTTTTCTCAGGAAAAAACTGACATGATGGTCAGAACCTAACATTATGGTCAGGTGCTATTTCATTTTTTAACGAGCTTGACATAGAATGGGAACTTTGCTCAAAACATGGATTCATTTTTATGCAAGCTTGAAACCAAAAGCGTAAACTATGCTTCAAGAGTGGTTTTATTTTTTAACAAGCTTGAAACCAAAAGTAAACTATGCTGTCGACATGGTTTCATTTTTATGCAAGCTTGAAACCAAAAGTATAAACTATGCTTAAGGAATGGTTTTATTTTTTAACGAGCTTGAAACCAAAAGCATAAACTATGCTCTAAAACTTGCTCCTACCCAACATGATGTCCAGAGGTTGGTAGGTTGCCCCCATTTCATAAAATCTAGCGGCTTAGCTCCATTATGATGTCCATAGACTAGATCCATGCCCCCCGTTTTACCTAGGATGGGAAGAAGCTAACTAGAAGAAGGGGAAGGAACCACAAGAACATGTGGCACATTCAGGGAAGTTTGATTACTAGGAGTAATGCGATGTTCAGGTGTAACAAAGGAAAGCTGATCAATGGTCACAATATTCCCATCATGGGGAAAATTCATAACTCTAAAGAGCGTGGACACATAAATCACATCTAAGAAGTAGATTGAAATCTAAAGGACCTTGGACCACCATAACATCAATACAGACAGTTTTCCCTCCTAATGTAATAGGCAAGTAAGGAAGGGTCCCTAAAGGTGCAGTAAGCCTGCGATTAAAAGCCAATATCTGATCAGTGGCTGGCACAAGCTGAGGAGAACCTAAATCTTGCCAAGCAGTTGAGGATAGAATACTAACAGAAGCCCCTTCATCAACAATAGTGCGAAGTATCCGCCTAGCAGTAACATTCACAACTATCTGGAAAGGAACACTTGAATGAAGATGAGACTCTGTTAGGTTACTCCAGTCAAAGGAAATAACCTCACTACTCAGAGAGGGTTCTATTGAAACAGAAAAAATTTCCTCTTGACGAGAACAATCAGAACGAAGCACGAAAAATTCGTCAGGTTTTGGTTCATTCTCTACTGGAAGAGAAGAACAAGACAAATATTTGTTCAAAGAGACTACTTTAGTATTAACACTCTCTGATGAAAGAGTGGGATCGGGTGGAAATTACACCAACTCGACCACTTTAACTTCACTCTCCAAAGCAAGTGTGGGATCAACCACAGATAAATCGAAATTGACCACTTGGTCAACCAGTGGGGGATCGAGGGATAACTTACTATCACTTGTTGGAATCACCTATTGATGATCAATAATATTTTCCAACCAACGCGAAGCTTCATCCATGCTTGGACAAAGAAAAGTACGATGCATAGCCTTGCATATCAAATAAGGATACAAGAATTTACCCTTACAACCTTTTACCAATGGGTCACTGGTTGAGGGAGTATCATCAACATGATGATTAGAGGTTGATGACACAGATGGTTTTGACCTTTTAGACCACTCTTCTTGTACACGGGAGATACCGGGACACTCCTTAAAAAGGTGGCCCCCCTTGCAAAGCTTACAAGGGAGCTTGGGTTTTTCGGGTGTTCTCTTAGAATGAGCACCATCAAGAGCATATGGTTGCTTCTTTTTCTCTTTCTTATCCTTCTTCTTATTACCCTTCCCTTTCTTCTTATTCTTACCCACATGACTACTAACCATAGAGATTTGGTTAAGCGAAGAGGAAGAAAGAGATGAAGCCACAACTGACAAAGAAAGAGCAGGATTAGGTTGAGGTTGATCCTCTCTCGGAGGAGAGGTGACATTTGAGACATTAGGTGTAACAGGAATTACCAGATTAAACAACCAGACCGGTAATCCTATAGTTAATTTAGGAAGATGTAGAGTGGCAATAAAGGGAGGACCAATAACTTCACTTGGAGAGAATACAAAAGGTACACCTTGGAAAGGGACCTCTTGAGTGGTAGTCCTAGATGAGGATTCCATCTCTAAACTCTCTAATAACCCCCCAACTACCATGCACAAGAAATTACTACTCAAACTAAATGCAACAAGCAAACATGTGAAAGGAGTGGATAAGAGTTAGGAATCTCACAGGATAGGCCAAAAGGATAACTCAAATGGTTTGAGGATTCCTAAAAGGGTCTCCAGATATACGCAAGGTACGAGGGAGCTCAAATCGGTAGTAGTGCTATCTAATGCATAACCATACACAAGGGTCATTCCAATATACAATCGAGTATGTGAAGTACCTTTCTATATACCTCAAGGGTACGTGAAAGGCCGTTCGATATACTGACGGTACGTGGAAGAACCGTGCAAGTCCCAGGATGTAATGCAGACAAATAATGATAGCTCCTACGCTTAACGATGCCCAAACACGTCTCTAATTTATCACTCAAATTGCTAAAATTTTTAACCTAGTACTACCGTTAATTTTATCTTGTGCATTTAGGTGGAACCATGGAGTGAAAACTTGAATTAAAAAAGATGCACACTGATCTATATGATAATGCAAGTTTTCCTCTTCAATGAAATTCTACCTAAGAGAGGGAGAGAGATTTACTTTTCTTCCAAAAAATGCACACCCAAATGCAAATGCAATTCTATCTTTTCAAATGAAAAGTGAAATATCAATGCACCCCAAACAATCTTCAAAGCAAACAAGAAAGAGATCTAGAGAACATCAAACATAAATCAAAATGTTTCCTATATTTTCATGTTTGAAAAAGACACATAAAAACTCAATGGAAAGATGATTTCACTAACGTTTCTAAACAAATCTAACTCTAATGCACACAAATATGAAAACAAATATTTCATCTTAATGAAAGTAAGATCTAGAATTTCAAACAATCACATACAAAACAAGAAGAAAATTGTTCAACAAACTTGCAAAGAAAGCAAGAGAGAGAGAAAACTAAAACTTCTCTTTAAAACAGACAAGGAAACGAAGAACCAATCTTTCCTACCAAGCATTGAAAAATTTAGCATGCAAAAGGAAACATGAATCACCCCAAGCAAAGAAAGACTCAAAACAATATGGATCACTCATGCATTCCAAGTCCAAAACAAACCGAAGCCTACAGATGAAAACGAAATGTATATTTCCAATTCCAATGAATAATATCTACATAAAGGAGCAAGAGGTTTCAAGAAAAGAAAAGAATGAAAAATCCAATGCAAGAAACATAAACTCTCTTTGATTGCAGAGGGAACATAACACTCAAAGCAACTGCAGAATATACAATTCATAAAAAAGTAAGCTAAAAACACACAAAAAATAAAAATACAAGTCTGGAATAGGGCCTTCCTGGCACCGTGCAGATGAAGCTGTTGACAGGCAGTTTTGAGGCAGAACCACTCCTTGTTCACTGGATTCAGGCGATGGCACCTCATGCTGCTAATTGGACCCAGGCGGTGGCACCGCTCCTCGCCAACATAACATGTGTGGTTCCTTGTAAAAATCCAAAACACATAGGAGAACAATAGATCAAGTCAGAAAAAGACCAGATCAAGGTTAAAACTAATAGATTGAGCATAAAAACAGAGCATAAAAGACTGAAATGACTTAGATCTAAACAAATCTGGAGGTTTCAAACCCAAATGGAATCAGTCAGAGAGTAGATTTGATTGAAGAGAGTTGAAGAAGGAGCTTGGATTTGGACAAGAATTGCAGACTGAGGAAGATCAGAATGACTGATACACAACTTCATTCCCCAGTGGAGTCGCCAGATTTGTTAGCTGGAATATTTCACCTCCTACGGAAAGCAAGGTGTTCCACTGGTCTGAATGGTTCAGATCCAAAACAAATAGAGGAAATAGGCTGAAGACTCTCCCTAGACACTGTAGATATATGGAATACAAGGCTTTGACAGTTCACTTGTGTACCTGCAAAACAAATCAACACGAAACGAATCAAAGCAAATAGAATATGATCTACTAATCTATGCTAGCGACTAAGGAATCTAGCAACATATATATGCGAAATCACAACAACAACATCATATGTGGGATAGAAATCAACTTGCATTAGAAATATGAAGAAGTTTACAACCAAGCCTTAGTGTTGACATGCATCACCATGAAACCGACTCTTCATCCTCAAAATATCCGACTCTAGATCTCTATGCTCTCTCCAAATGATCTTGGGCCAAGAATAAATCCAACAACATAACAATACCTTCAATGTTCCCCCCTCAACCATGGCTATGAGCTCATATTTATAGGGCTTTAATGGATAGAGATGGTTGAGAAATTAGTGGGTGAGGTGGCCTCTAAGATTCTAGGATGAGAGATATCAAGCTCAACCAACCCACAACAGTAGGGATAAGGTAGTACACGAGGCTTATCATCTAGAAGCCTCAAGAAAATTCCCTTTTCCCTTTTTACCCAGGGTATCGTGCTTCTCCTTCGATGACAGAGTGGTTCTGGTAATAACCACCTATAGACCAAGGGCAATGGGCAGTGGCACCGATTTTGGACAACCGATGAAAGGCGGTGTGAGTAGGGGTACCGCTCCTGGATAAAGCGGCATGCACAGTGCTGGGAATTTGTATGACAGATTGATGAAAAATCATCTAGTTTCCACTCCAGAAGCAGGGATTCAGGGCAAGTAGGTATGTCAAATGTCTTATCACATCATGGTGACAAGATTTTGGTATAACACATATCCCTTGTAAAGTGTCATTTGGTTGATGTTTGTTATCGATTATCTGCCTTAAAATGTGGGGATGATCAATTTGATCCATTACTAAGTATTTTATGCATGATGAGCTCGAATTTCACCACATCCATGGCCATCATTAGAGTTATAAAAGGTGAAGTTGACAAAAATTTAGAGTTCCATGAAATGAGAGTTAGATGAAGAATTATTGAAGAGAATGGAAATGTTCTCCTCACTTAGGGATTACTCTAGTAATAAAAAAACATGATAGGCCATATTTCAACTTATGGAGCTAGAACTTAGTCTTGATACATCCATGATCACACATGAGTTGTCCACAGAACATTTCTGGTAGAGGTAACTTTCTAAGGATTTTTTATAGTCTTGTTTGAATGATTTCAATGTGTTGTATCAAGCCAATTAGATGGTGCCAGAGTATGAGGCCCAATTCAGAGAGATGCCAAGGCATGCTCCTCATCTAAATACAGAGAAACTAAATGTGAACACTTTTTTTACAATTTGAATATGACCATCAAGATAAGTGTTGCTAGAGGAACACATCAAAGTCATTTGCTATGAGGAAGTTCTAAACCATCCTTTTTATGGCATATAGAGGAACCAAGAGGAAATGTTATGGGGGTTATAAAGAACCAACCAAGGTGTAATTAACCACCATTCATACTTATCATACAACGTAACAATTATTTCCCTCAACATACTTAGTAAAGTAGTGCTTGAACTAATCTTTCCCAACCAAGAACACATTGAACATATTTAAAAGGAGGTCGTTGGACATGTGGAGTGACCCATTTGGATAAATTTTACAAAGGGAGATCACTAGAGCTAGATTCATTAAGAATTAGACCATGGTGGGAGATGTTGGGAGAGCTCACCAAACCCATATAGCAATGAACAACCATGTGCACTAATTAAAATCCATGTATATCACAAGTAAAAGAAAGGATGTTACTCTTTCTCTTTTAATTGATCCAAGAACCACATATGAGAGATTTATTTTACCAAATGCATTGTGTAGAAGTGGCTTGGTGGCTATTAGGAAATATGATTTTAACATAATTGAGATGAACTATGGAGTTAAGTAGGGGGTTGGATTGATGTATTTGGATATTGGAGTGCATGTGACTCAAATAGCCCAGTGTTATAAAACAATGGGATATTATGATGTAATCATAGGCATGGATTGATTGGAGGTGCATTCGATTGTGCTATATTACACAAGAAAGTTACTTCATTTCTTAGATGATTAAGGGAAGGAAAAGGTCTTGAGAGGGACAAAAATGGTTGTATCCTTGCAATTTGTATCATTATTGTAGTTGAAAATAAGTCCCAAGAGGGGCTACTAGATGCATATTGTGGTGGCATGGTTTTGACTCAGTATCCCATCTGGTCAGAATTTCCAGATATTTTTCTTGAAGAGTTGCATGGGATTCCTACCAATTGTGATTTTGTGTTATTTTTTGAACCATAGACCATATATAAGTTCCCTTATTCAATTCCCATGCTTGAATTTCATTAGTTGCAGATGCATATGAATAATTTTTTGGATTTAGATCTGATCCAACCTAGCGTGTCACCTTGGGGAACACCGATTATCTTTGTGAGAAAGAAGGATGGATCCTAGATGTTGTGTATATATTACATAGAGTTGAATATTAAGGCCACCATATATAACCAATATCCCTTTCCTTATATCTATGAAATTTTTATTATATTAAAGGGGCCACAATATTTTTTAATATTGATCTATGATTGGGGTATGATCATCTATAAATAAAGGATGAAAATATCATGAAGACTACTTTTACATTTTCATTTGAGAATTGTGGGTTTGTGGTGATTCCTTTTGGGTTGACTAATGTGCTTATAGTATTAATGAATTATTGTGTCATTTTCTCCTATGTTATGTGTCCCCTTAACATCTATTTAGCATACCTTCTTCATTTATCCAACCCCTACAGTGTCCTCTTTTGATTTTTCCAATCTTCCTTACCATGAATGTCCCCATAAAAGGTTTCCTATATTGCTTTGTACCCTTGTTTTTCTCTTCCTTCTTAGCCTCAATTTTTTTCTAATCCTTCCTTCTTCCATAATATAGTATTAGCAAGCACCTTCCCTTCCTTTCCTTCTTCCTTTAGGGTAACCCAACAATGCAAATCATTTCCAAAATAGGCTTGGCATGCTATTTCCTTTCTACATTTCGCCTTCCTCATTCACTTTTGGTATTCTTACCTTCATATTCTCATAGAACTCCACACAAATAGGGAAAGATAACTAAGTTATATGGTCATTAGAAAAACCTTTAATTCATGGATATAATAAGATAAGGGTATCCCCACAAATCCAAGGCCCATTAGAAACAATGTTGATACAATGCAATTAGGCTTTAGATGCTATGGTTGTGCCACCCATATGGCTTCAATACATCTTTAATTCAAGTCCTTTTCATGGCCTTTGGAAACATCCCACCAACAATGTGCTCATGTAATGTATATGTTATGTATGATACCCATACATCTTCATACTCAACAAAAACATCAATGGGTGTTAATTGAGAGGAATTTCATCCCCTCATACTTGACCAATGGAACAAAATTCCAAGGAGCCTCACAAAACCATTTTGTTCTTATGATTATCATGAACAACCATATTATGTATACAATTTGGATTAAGGTTGAGGGTAGCTATAAAGGTGCCCTGAGGCCATATGCCCAATAGACAATATGAAATGCATGTTCATGCATGCCATCTAAATTAATGACATTGACAGTAATGATGAAATAGATGAAATCAACACACATACACACACTCATTATACCCTATCTCCTCCTCATGTGTAATTTATCCTTCTATATTATTTTTCATCTATGTTATACATTTTCCAATTTTCATAAAAAACCTCTCTCTATCTCTATATTTATAATAATCCAATCACTCCCCACTTGGGTTTCAAGTCTCACTATTTGACATCTTATGTAACTAAGGATTCCTTGATTCTTTGTGAATAACAGGATTTTCTTTTCTAAGTGAAAAAAAAACCCAATCACTCCATAAATTATTTATAATTTCCTTGTAAACTATATTTCGTTAATTAGAAGCTTTCTACTTAAAATAGAAAATGTAAAGGAGATGCTCAAGATTGATGAAGAAATTCAGATGATAATAGGGGAAGTGGATGAAGATCACTCTTCATCTAGGAGAAAAGAAAAGTTTCTTGTGCTTGAGATAAAGAAAGAAGAAGAAAATTGAAACAAAAGGAGGAAACATGGAGACAACAGAGAAGGGATGTGTTTCATCATTTTGCAAATCAGCAAAGATTAACTAATTCTATCTGGGATATAAATGGCGATCAGAATGAGTTTATTTCATCTATTTGCAGTAGTTTTTTGAAGTCTTTCCCCATTATTATCTAGTCAATTTGTTAGGCCATTGGCCGAGGTACTCAAGTATTTATTGGTTTTGATCATTTTATTGGTTTATGCGAATATTATAGGTTATCTTAGGGACTGGTGGCAGAACTCCATACAAGAGTGGAGTTGGTTGCCTTATGGGAACTTCTTTGGTTTGTTAGGAGAATGGGACTCGCCTCTATTTTGATTGTTGGTTATTCAAAATCTATTACAGATTGGGCTAGAGGGGTAAATGCACTTCACTCTTTGTTATTGGAAAATTGGATGGGAAATGTTAGAAAGTTGATATCTGAGTTCTCACACATTACTTTTTAGCATATATATAGACAATGAAAGAGCTCAGAGATCAAATGCCTATACAATCGGACACATTGAGGTTTTTTTTATTTAGGATTTGTTCATCTAGTAAACTTTGTTTACTAATAGATTTTTTTTGGGGGGTAGCATCTTTCTTGTTTTGTTATCGTTGTTATGATATATTTTTTACTATAAAAAGGTAAAAATAGTGTTGAAAAAAGAAAGTAAAAATATCTGGTAATTTATTTTGGATTAAGAAAATAAGTATTCTTCCCCCAAAAAGTAATTCATTGATACAACTTTATTTTATAACATAAAGTTGTTTTTTTGGTAAAAAAAACCATCTTCTAAGAAAATAAAAAATAAAAGTAATTCGTTGATACAACTTTGTTTTATATTATAAAGTTGTTATTTTTGTGTTAAAAAAAAACCATAATACGTGCTGGTCTATCATATCCCTTCTTCGTTGTCTTCTGGAGTTTATTCATCCTGTAGTTACTTAACCTTTGAAATTTTACCAGTTAGGCAGTCACCCGATGAAACTGAAAGCCCTTGTGGTGGCGAAGAATGCTGACCTGGGTGAAGAATGATGTGAGATGGTGTGTAAACAATGTTATTTTTTCATCACGTTAAGCTATCATTATGATCTTAGGATCTTTCACTGAGAGAATAACAAGCACAGCAATAAAACATAAGCAAATCACAAGAGAAAAGAGACACAAAGAGTTTTCCTCGGGGAAACCATAATGGAGAAAACCCCGCAACTTCCTTAGAGATAAAATCAGCACCAAAATAGTAAGAGATCTCCCAACAGCAGTGGCCTTCTAGTCCCAGTATATTTCCTCCTCCACAAGTGCACCTCACTTAAGAGAGTGAATGATTTGTTTCACAAGTGATAAATAGAGAGACTCTCACTCTCTATTTATATTCATCCGTTCACTTGAATTGAATTTTCACACGTAGGCTCAACCTAACAATTACTACTCGAGCCTACACCTTAATTAGTGTATAATAACTCAAGTGCCCCGAAACTGTGGGGACTTACCTAATGACTTGATATGACTTGTTTACATTATTAATCTTCCCGATCGGAACATCGGGGAATGATCACATGACTCAAATACATAATAGAAACATCCCGGAATAAACATCGGGTTACAATACATAAGATACATAGAAGAATAAATTCCGAAGTTACATATACATCAACATTCCCTCTTAACTAGGAAGGTATTCTTTCGACACAATTTTCAGCACTGGTCTTCTTCTTTGTATCAGCTGGATGATCTCGTCTTCAAGTCATCTTCATCTTCAAGTCATCTTTGTCTTCAAGTCATCTTCGGGTCTGGATCATCTCTTGATGTGGATCATCATCACTGGATCTGGATCATCATCACTGGATCTGAATCATCTCTCGATCTAGATCATCATCACTAGATCTGGATCATCTCTCGATCTAGATCATCATCGAACATCATCACTAGATCTGGATCATCTCTTGATCTGGATCAACATCACTAGACTGGATCTGGATCATCACTCGATCTGGATCTGGATCTGGATCATCTCTCGATCTGGATCATCACTGCTGGATCATCATTACTGGATCTGGATCATCACTCGATCTGGATCAACACTGGTGCTATCTCATGATTCTTCTCGTCATAGGAAGTTCTACAGAGCCAGCCCTTTTTCATGCTGGTTGTAGGCCTACCCTCATGTAGGTCTTCGCCCAGCACTTACATCTGACCTGCTCGTCAGAAAGGCACGCCCAACACTCACATCTGATCATGTAGTAAACTACAATCCCATCAGAAAGGCCCATCACTCACATTCACCAGCATGATAGGACACACCTACTATCATCTGTGAAATGGATCAGAACTTACAACCACCAGCATGATAGGACACACCTACTATCATCTATGGAAAGGCATAGCGCTCACATCCACCAGCATGGTAGGACACACCTACTACCATCTGTGGAAAGGCTCAGTACTTACAATCACCAGCATGGTAGGACACACCTACTACCATCTATGAAAAGGCTCTGCACTTACATCTGACCTACTCGTCAGAAGGGCATCACATCCATCCAGGCTGGAACCACATCCGCCACAATGATGAAAGAACCCTGTTCTTTTCACTCAGGCTGGAACCACATCTGCCACAATGATGGAAGACTTTCAACCAGGCTGGAACCACTTTCGCCACAATGATGAAAGAACTCTGTTCTTTTCACCCAGGCTGGAACCACATCCGCCACAATGAAGAAAGATTTCTGCACTTACATCTGACCTACTCGTCAGAAGGGCATGCACTCACATCTGACTTGGCAGGAACTGAATCCTGCACCCTTGTCAAAATGGCGCCCAGTCCCAGACTGAGCTACCTGGTAACTGGCCAGGTGCCTCCACTCTCCTGGAGAGTGGCAGTTTCCCTTACATCTATCCTACTCGACAGAATGGCCAGCACTCACATCTGTCATGGGAGGAACTTAATCCTTTAGCCATGACCAGAATGGCTCAGCCCTTACATCTGACCTACTCATCAGAATGGCTCTCTCAGTCCCTGACTGAGTGTTCCTGGTAACTGACCAGGTGCCTCCATTCCCAGAATGGCAGTTAGCACTCATATCTGACATGGAAGGAACCAAATCCTCTCACCATGACAGAATGGCTCAACCCTTACATCTGACCTGCTCGTCAGAATGGATTTGGATCTCTAGCACTCATATCTGACATGGAAGGAACTAAATCCTCTCACCATGACAAAATGGATCAGCCCTTACATCTGACCTTCTTATCAGAATGGCTTTGGATCTCTAGCACTTTCTCTTGGAAGGAACCTCGATCTAGAGAACACCAAGTCTCTCTCTGAATTACACTAACTTCAGCCTAGCCAATGGCTTCGTCAATACATCAGCTATCTGTTCCTCCGTCGCAACATACAGGAGCTCCTCTCTGCACCATATCCCTGATATAGTGATACTTGATCTTGATATGCTTCGACTTGTCATGGAACACTGGATTCTCTGACAACTTCATGCAACTCTGGTTGTCACAATGTATACAAGTAGCATCCAATCGGAGATCAAATATATCAGACAGTAGCTTCCGCAGCCATACTGCCTCACAACTAGCTGAACAAGCTGCGACATACTCTACTTCAGCTATACTCAGTGCAACACAGGATTTCTTCCTGCTAAACCAAGAGATCACACCTGATCCCATACTGAAGCAACACCCTAAAGTACTCTTCCTGTCGACGGCACTGCCTGCCCAATCTAAATCAACATAACCCTCCAGGTTAATCTTTTGATTCGCATCATACTTGAGCCCATAATCAATTGTACACTTCAGGTACCTCAGAATATGCTTTGCAACAATCAAGTGAACACTTCTCGGATCTGTCAAGTACTGCCTCAAGGTGTTCACAACAAAGAAAATTTCTGGTCTCATGTTCGTCAGGTACATCAATGACCCAATCATCTGACGACACATCGTAGCATCAACCGTCTCTAATGAAGCATCACTTAACAGCTTCATGTTCGATGCCATAGGTGTGGTCATGCAGTCCATCATCCTGAACCTCTTCAGGATCTCTACTGCATACTTCCCTTGTCTAAGGAAAATTCCATCTGTACTCTGCCACACCTCCATGCCTAGAACAATAGTGCATCGACACATAACAGGAGCATCACTGGTCTTCTGTCTTCAACCTTGAAGCAAAGGTTGGAATCCGCTTTACTCTCATTAAAGCTTAGAGTCATCAGTAATCTATCCATCCTGTCATATCATGTCAAACCTTATGTTCTTCTGTAGTCACTCCCTCTGAAGCGAAGCATCGTACTCACTCTGTCTTCTGTACTCTATGCACTGAAACATTTTGTACTGAAGTGACAAGTAGCTTCCTATGCTACTAATATTCTATGTGACCATCTAGTGTATAGACTTGAATCTTCAACCTTGTAGAAAAGGTTAAGATCTTCATCAGGCTCATCATGTATGTGTTTCAACTCTTACTGGCTGCAAATGTCTCTTCGTAGTCTAGGCCTTCTTTTCGTGAGAAGCCTCATGCTATGAATCTTGCTTTGTATCCCACGATGTTTCCATCTACTGCATCATGGAACTATGAACTTCTCTTCAGGTCTTGATACTGCACCCTGACATCATTCTTCTTGAACTGGTCTTCCCTTTCTTCTTGGTGGCTGGAAGGTTCTTCATCAATGATGTCACTGCACTCGTCATATTATTCTTCATTTTGAAATGTCGTCACTTGCTCTTCGGAACAAGTCTTAATTCTTCTTTGCTTGTAGGCGATTATGTATGCGGTCTTTCCTACAAGTCAAATGCAATTGTATGGTTAGAAACATTTCATAAGGAATATTTATACTTGGCAAATACTTATGCATAAATATATGATCATGCAACTACTTTAGCCAATACAACATTCATCCATATCTCACTGAAACTTTCTAGATGCCTTCCATCTCTACCAGGACAACATTGAGATTGTGCACTAATCCAATATGTCAGCAAAGAGGTTTCATTCTAGATAAGTAGCAATGGAGAGTTGTATTGCACCATGATATACTTACCCATCACATGCATATTAGTAGTATACTGCGATTAATGCAAACATCTTATCATGCATGATACATCAACTGAATATAAACAAATGCATAACAAAAAAATATCATGAAATGACAATTGAATACTTATCTTTATTTGTTTCATGGGTAGATTGCTTCTTGAGCCTTCAACTTCATTGCCTTCTTCATTCATGGTAGCATCGTTTCTTATCCAAATGATAAGGAGGATAAGAAGTTCTTCAAGAGTTGAGTTCTTCATATTCCTCATTGCTTGAGGGATCTTCTTTGGATGGTGAGAACTCGATCTTCAATTGCTCCCGTCTTCTTTTCTCTTCTTATGAATCGAGCTTCTTCTTCTTCTCGAAGTCTGCTGAAAGTAATTACTTCCTTCTGGCATACATTCCTTACATGAATGAATCCTACGATCCTGGGAGGCCATTCAGGGTGGCCATCACTGCTTCTGTATTCTTCACTTCTTCTTTTACTGCTTCAAGTTGTTCTTGATTTTGAGAGACTCTTATGATTGCATGGTCTCTACATTCTAGATCTTCACATTCTTCAAGTGGTTTCTTTAGGTCATATTCTGATTTTTGTTCTTCCCTTCAAATAGCTTGAAATTTTGGAAGACCTACAACAACTTTGCTTGCAATAGGTAGTGCTCTGTAATGCACGTGTGCAAGCCTTCTATGCCAAAGCTCATCTGGCTCTACTATTTCATGGATCAAGTCTTGTTCTGGATAGCCCTTCAATTTGTACAAGCCTCCTTTTTGTTCTCCAATCACTACCACATCATCAATAGTATTTCCTTTTGGCCATATGATGACTTGACCATCTATGAATGCAACTCACATTCCTTTTGCATCAATGCTAAAATGGAGAGAAGGTTCTTCTTGAGTCCTGGAACAAACAATACTTCTTTAATTGTTAGAGACTTACCAGGGTCTAGCTTGTATGAAGATTCCCTACTACCTTTTATTGGATATTGGTAGTCATCTCCTAGTTTCACCTTGTGAGGTGATTCATGTTCCAACAGTCTTACAAGGGATTCCTTGAATCCGTCATAAGTTTGGAAGCCCCACTGTCTATAATCCACTCATCACTTCCATGAGATATGTTACCTGTGAGAGCTGATATCAGAACATATTCATCCTTGCTTGAAGAATCTTCACTTTCATATCTGGATCTCTTTCTGGATGGTTCATCATCCTTTGCAGCATGAGCATGATGTCTTCTTTGGCCTTGACAAAGTTCTTCTTGTGAAAGGCTTCTAACCTCGTTTCCCTCTGAAACTGGAACCTCTATACTCATGTAGGTGTCCAATCCATTTTATTCAGAGAGATCATATACTTCCAGGATTGGAAGTTGTCAACTTCCGCAAGCTTGTCACCAAGCTGATGTGATATATCATATTGAAATGAGAACCTCAAATGGAAATAGCAAAGGATTAGATCTTACCGATTTGAGGTGTCCGTCCTTGTCCCAGAGTTCGCTGATCTAGGGTTTGTCACAGAAACCCTAATTTTCAAAACTTGGAATCTTTCAGATCTTATTGGATAAACAGATATATCTCTTCAAATGGAGCTGTCCAATGTACTCCTTTTCTAAAAACAGTGGAGGGAAGCTCCTGGAACAGGAAGCCCTATTTTTCCAATTTCTTCTGCAGAAATTCCTGTTACTGTTTCTGTGATATCTCCGTAATTACTACTCCTATGTGTCTGAAATTTCTCACTGAGGTAACCTCACATGTCCCTGATCCAAAACCGGAATTTTCATCAGAATTGGTTTCAGCATTTGGGATTTATGATCCTTTTCCCAAGGTTACCTGTTACAGGACTTTTCAGAACAACGAAGTTGTACGGCATGCCACGTGTCACTGGTTCATCTTCTGAGTCTGATATTCAGACCACCGAAATTAAAGTCCATTCCCTTTCTGTAAAATCTTCAAGAATTCCATTTGGACCTCTGTAGCTCAAGATATTGCAGATCTCCCCAGATGTCCTATTCAGGGATGAATTCTGGAAGAGGCTGGAACCCTAACTTGGAGAGATCATATCTCCTGGAGTACAGTGAATATGAGTCTTATGTTTGGACACACGCTTCATCAGGATTTTATATTTGGCCCCTGAAATTTTCAGATTCTGATACTTTTCCAATCTTGGAATATAGCGACTGTACCACAACTTAGCAGTTTTAGTATTTAGGGTTTCTCCTAGCTCAGGGTCAAACTAGGGTTTGACTTTCCTGGAGTTTTACCCAACCAAATTTCTTGATCCAGGTCTCTAAAATTAGGTTTTGATGAGGAGAATAACCCTATGCTGGTCTCACTCAAAAATTTATCTTCTGTAGAAAGCCCTAATTTTCGCATCGAAGACTGAAAATGATCGGAATCAAATTCCGCTTCGACAGAAAGATGCGCCCTAAGGAGGAGAGTTGTTCCACCTTACTTTTGCTGAAAATATGTGGAGGAAGATCCACAAAATAGGAAGCCCTAGTTCCTGTAGCTGCACAATGTCTTCTTCTCAGGTTAGCTCTGATACCATGTTAGTTTTTCATCACATTAAGCTAGCATTATGATCTTAGGATCTTTTCACTGAGAGAATAACAAGCACAACAATAAAACATAAGCAAATCATAAGAGACAAGAGACACAAAGAGTTTTCCTTGGGGAAACCATAAAGGAGAAAACCCCGCAACTTCCTTAGAGATAAAATCAGCACCAAAATAGTAAGAGATCTCCCAACAGCAGTGGCCTTCTAGTCCCAGTATATTTCCTCCTCCACAAGTGCGCCTCACTTAAGAGAGTGAAGGATGTGTTTCACAAGTGATAAATAGAGATACTCTCACTCTCTATTTATATTCATCCGTTCACTTGAATTGCATTTTCACATGTAGGCTCAACCTAACAATTACTACTCGAGCCTACACCTTAATTAGTGTATAATAACTCAACCTAACTCAAAACTGTGGGGACTTACCTAATGACTGGATATGACTTGTTTACATTATTAATATTCCCGATCGGAACATCGGGGCATGATCACATGACTCAAATACATAATAGAAACATCCCGGAATAAACATCGGGTTACAATACATAAGATACATAGAAGAATACATTCCGAAGTTACATATACATCAACAAACAAAGGCGATTGAAAGAAGCCATGTGCATTTTGCATTTGATGGACAAACAAGTAGATTTCTCTGCTTATCATTCTCTCTTGCAGGTATGCCTCATTAAAAGAGCTCTACCGGAGGCCAAGATGGTCCATGCTCACATCATCCAAAGTGATTTCAAATTTAATTGCACTGACATTTCTCTACGCAATAAACTCCTAATCATGTATGCCAAGTGCGGGAATTTAATTCATGGTCACAGGTTTCTGGAGAAAATGCTTGAGTGAAATGTGGTCGCGTAAAGTATCATGATTGCAGCTTACTATAGGGCCAACCATGGCAAAGAAGAGTTGAAACTTTTCAATTAAAGGCAAGGAACAGGTATTCTCCCCAATAAATTCACTCTATCCAGCCTTCTTTCAGCATGTACTCACTTGGAAGCAGTGGCAGAGGTTCATGAAGAAATAATCAGGAGTGGGTTTCACTCTGAAGTTTTTGTGGGGAATGCCCTTCTTTACATGTATGTAAAATATGGGTAGATCAATATTGCATGTTAGGTGTTTGACAAATTGCTTAGACGAGATGTTGTCACATGGAATGCTATGATTATAGGATATGCACAGAAGGGGTATGTTAATGAGGTTCTGGACCTGTTTGACAAAACGACTGAATGAAATGTGGTCTCCTGGACATCAATGATTGTGGGATATGTACAGAATTGCATGGTTGATGAGGCTGCTAAACTATTTGATGAAATTCCTGAAAGGAATGTGGTATCTTGAACATCAATGATTTCACGTTATGCTCAGAATGGACATGTTGATGACGTTTACAAACTGTTTGAGAAGATGCCTGAGAGGAATCTAGTCTCTTGGACTACAATGATTACAGGATATGCACAGGATGGGCATATTGATGAGGCTCTGAAGCTCTTTAAAGAAATTCCACTACAAAATTTGGAATCAAAAAATGCAATGATTGCAGGATATGTACATAATGGCTGAAATGAAGAGGCCCTGAAGCTTTTCCAAGAAATGCAAAGGCACGGCATGAAGCCAAAATCAATGACTCTTGCTAGTTTTATTATAGCATGTACCGATCTGGTAGCATTGGAACAGGGCTTGGAGATCCATGATGAAGTAATCAAGAGTGGATTTCAATCTGATTTGTTTGTGGCTAATGCTCTTGTAAACCTATATGTGAAATGTGGGAGCATAGACGTTGCCCGCAACGTGTTTGACAAAATGGATCACAAAGCTATGGCATCTTGGAATGCAATGATTGCAGGATATGGTGTGCATGGATTTGGTAAGGAAGCCCTATTTCTCTTCAAACAAATGCATCACTGTGGAATATCGTCGGATCATGTTACCTTTGTCGGATTTTCGTTTGCGTGCTGCCATTCAGGCCTAGTGGATGAAGGACTGCAATACTTTAATTGCATGAGTCACTATCATCAAATTACACCCACAATGGATCACTATGCTTTCATGGTTGATGTTATAGGCCGATCTAGGAACCTAGATAAGGCACACAATTTTATCAATAGAATGCCAATAAAACATGATTATATTGTGTGGAGGTATTTGATTGCTGCATGTAGAATTCATAAGAATATAAAGCTAGGGAATTTGTTGCAAAATGCCTCATTGAATTGGATATCCAAAAAGCCACACCTTATGTGGCTCTATGAAACATCTATGCTGCAACAGGACAGTGGGATGGCATCGAAAAAGTAAGGAAAATGATGAAAGATGGGGGGGTAAGAAAGGAACCTGGACGTAGTTGGATTGAGGTAAATAAATAGGTGCATGATTTCTCTGTAGGAGATAGATCACACCCACAAATGAAACAAATCTATGAAATGTTGGAAATGTTGTCTCAACATATGAAAGTAGTAGGTTATGTACCTGCAAGAGATTAGAGCTGAATGACGTGTAGTAGGGATAAGACGATAGCTATTTGGGTGATCATGAACGTTAGTGTGCAAGCAATTTGCTAGGAAATTCATCTTCATGATTGTTTCTAGAAGAAATCCTTTCCATAGCAGTAAGATTTGAACATTAATATGAATCCCTCCTATGTCCAATGAATAAAAATAATAATTTTTTTCTTTAAAATTTGATGACTTAGTTCATATTTACAGGTGTGTTTAGTTATTACATTTCTTTTTTAATATAAATATTTTGAGTTTTTGGGCTGTTTTTTGGGGGTTTATGAATGTACTGGTATCAGGTATATATAGTATATCATAAACAACAATTAAAAGTAAGTTGACCATCCCATATTTGTATAGTACAAAAATTTGGCTAAATTTCGTACTATTGCAGAATTTTCGTACAACAAACGCCAATACAGCCAAATATTGCTACTATGGTCCTTGCAACTTGCAAGCCCTACTGAGCATCCAAGCTCTAGTGGATGGTTTCCTTCTGGGTGTTAGAGTCAATTTTTTTATAATAATAGTCTTGTAATAAACATTTTTCTTTGGTTGGAGCCTAGCATTTCCAACAAAAAATTTTGTGAATTGAGGTTTCTTATGCTATTAAGAAATTTCTTAGTCTTTTAGAGGTTTCTCGGATCTTAATCAGATCTTACTATATATCATATAACAAATCATAGCAGTAAAACAATATGTTACTTAACCTGAATTGGCAATAAGTTGTATACAAAGAACAACAATTAATTGTATACATATTCTCAGTTTATGGTCGCTAGCAATAAATTGTATCCACAAGACAACAATTTTTATGGGTATTCTCAAAGTAATGTCACAATATAATGCTAGTGAGATTCAATCGCGAAACTAGTTGAGAGTAGGATGAGATTCTACAAGAGCAACAACAACATTTATGAGATTCCATAAACAACTTGAGAGGAGAATGAGATTCAATCCAATTATACACAAAACAACAACATTTATGTAAGTTGTACTACACTTTAATGAATGGATTTCGGCATTAATCTTTTAAGGTTTTTGCAAGAAGGCACAAATGGGCATTAACCATTTTTTTTAAAGAAATGTACTTTTTCAGATCTGCATGTGTTGGGTGCTTCAAGTCTGCAAGATACATTTCCAAATTTGGCAGGCAGATCATGGTGGCTCTGGAACCAATCTGATTTGTTTGTGGCTAATGCCCTTGTAATTGCATGAGTCACTATCTTCATATTACACCCACAATGGAGCACTATGTTTTCATGGTTGACCTTTTCGGCTGAGCTAGGCACTTGGATAAGGAACACAATTTTATCAATAGAATTCCAATAAAACCTGATTATATTGTGTGGAGTTCTTTGATGGCTACATGTAGAATCCATAATAATATAAAGCTAGGGGAATTTGTTGCAGAACACCTCGTTGAATTGGATATCCAAAAAGCCACACCTTATGTGGCTCTATCAAACATCTATGTTGCAGCAGGACAGTGGGATGGCATCGAAAAAGTAAGGAAAATGATGAAAGATGGGGGGGGGGGGGTAAGAAAGGAACCTGGATGTAGTTGGATTGAGGTAAATAAATAGGTGCATGTTTTTTCTATAGGAGATAGATCACACCCACAAATGCTACAGATCTATGAAAAGTTAGAAATGTTGTCTCAGTAGATGAAAGGAGTAGGTTATGCACCTGTAGGACATTAGAGTTGTCAAATGATGTGTAGTAGGGACAAGATGATAGCTATTTTGGTGATCATGAACGTTAGTGTGCAAGCACTTTGCTAGGAAGTTCATCTTCATGATTGTTTCCAGAAG
Source organism: Pseudotsuga menziesii (assembly GCA_001517045.1). NCBI lineage: Eukaryota > Viridiplantae > Streptophyta > Pinopsida > Pinales > Pinaceae > Pseudotsuga > Pseudotsuga menziesii. Next base: position 1,066,456 of record LPNX010515599.1, read on the forward strand.
AAGTCCTTGACTCCTTGCCATAGCAGCAAGATTTGAATATTAATATGAATCCCAGGCATGTCCAATGAATAAAAATAATAATTATTTTCTTTAAAATTTGATGACTTAGTTCATATTTACAGGTGTCTTTAGTTATTACATTTCTTTTTTAATATAAATATTTCTAAGTTTTTGGGCTATTTTTTGGGGGATTATGAATGGACTGGTACAAGTATATAAAGTATATCATAAAAAACAATTAAAAGTAAGTTGGCCACCCCATATCTGCATAGTACAAAAATTTGGCTGAATTTCGTACTACTGCAGAATTTCCGTACAACAAAGGTCAATACAACCAAATCTTGCTACTATGGTCCTTGCAACTTGCAATCCTTGCTGAGCATCCAACCTCTAGTGGATGGTTTCCTTCTGGGTGTTAGAGTCAATTTTTTTGTAATAATAGTCTTGTAATAAACATTTTTCTTTGGCCGGAGCCTAGCATTTCCAACAAGAAATTTCATGAATTGAGGTTTCTTATGCTATTAAGAAATTTATTAGTCTTTTAGAGGTTTCTCGGATCTTAATCGGATCTTAGTACATATCATATAACCAATCACAACAGTAAAACAATATGTTACTTAACCTGAATTGGCAATAAATTGTATACAAAGAACAAAATTAATTGTATACATATTCTCAGTTTATGGTCGCTAGCAATAAATTGTATGCACAAGACAACAATTTTTATGAATATTCTCAAAGTAATGTCACAATATAATGCTAGTGAGATTCAATCCGTAAACTAGTTGAGAGTAGGATGATATTCTACAACAGTAATAGCAACATTTATGATATTCCATAAACAACTTGAGAGGAGAATGAGATTCAATCCAATTATACACAGAATAACAACATTTATGTAAGTTTTACTACACTTTGATAAACGGATTTTGGCATTAATCTTTTAGGGTTTCTGCAAGCAAGCACAAAGGGGCATTAACCATTTTTTAAAGAAATGTACGTTTTCAAATCTGCATGTATTGGGTGCTTCAAGTCTACAAGATACATTTATAAATTTGGTAGCCAGATCATGGTGGCTCTAGATCCAATCTGATTTGTTTGTGGCTAATGCCCTTGTAAACCTTTATATGAAATGTGGGGGCATAGAAGTTGCCCGCAACATGTTTGACAAAATGGATCGCAAAGATGTGGTGTCATGGAATACAATGAATGCAGGCTATGGTGTGCATGGATTTCGTAAGGAAGCCCTAAGGCTCTTTGAACAAATGATTTCTGTCTGTGTGCTGCAACTCAGGCCTAGTGGATGAAGGCATGTAATACTTTAATTGCATGAGTCACTATCATCAGATTACACCCACAATGGAGCACTATGCTTTCATGGTTGACCTTTTCGGCTGAGCTGGGCACCTGGATAAGGCACACAATTTTATCAATAGAATGCCAATAAAACCTGATTATATTGTGTGGAGTTCTTTGATTGCTGCATTTAGAATCCATATGAATATAAATCTAGGGGAATTTGTTGCAGAACGCCTCATTGAATTGGATATCCAAAAATCCACACCTTATGTGGATCTATCAAACATCTATGCTGCAACAGGATAGTGGGATGGAATCAAAAAAATAAGGAAAATGATGAAAGATGGGGGGGTAAGAAAGGAACCTGGATGTAGTTAGATTGAGGTAAATAAACAGGTGCATGATTTCTCTGGAGGAGATATATCACACCCACAACTGCAACAGATCTATGAAAATTTGGAAATGTTGTCTCAGTAGATGAAAGCAGCAGGTTATGCACCTGCAGGATATTAGAGCTGAATCATGTGGAGTAGGGACAAGACGATAGCTATTTTGGTGATCATGAACATTAGTGTGCAAGCACTTTGCTAGGAAGTTCATCTTCATGATTTTTTCCTGAAGAAGTCCTTGCCATAGCAGCAAGATTTGAATATTAATATGAATCCCAGGTATGTTTAATGAATAAAAATAATAATTATTTTCTTGAAAATTTGATGACTTATTCCATATTTACATGTGTCTTTAGTTATTACATTTCTTTTTTAATATAAATAGTTTTGAATTTTTGGGCTGTTTTTTGGGGGTTTATGAATGGACTGGCATCAACTATATAAAGTATATCATAAAAAAGAATTAAAAGCAAGTTGACCATCCCATATCTGCATAGTACAAAAATTTGGCTGAATTTCGTACTACTACAGAATTTCCGTACAATAAAGGCCAATACAACCAAATCTTGCTACTATGGTCCTTACAACTTGCAAGCCCTACTGAGCATCCAACCTCTAGTGAGTGGTTTCATTCTGAATGTTAAAGCCAATTTTTTTATAATAATAGTCTTGTTAGAAAAAAAATTATTTGGTTGGAGCCTAGCATTTCTAACAAAAAATTTCGTGAATTGAGGTTTCTTATGCTATTAAGAAATTTCTTAGTATTTTAGAGGTTTCCCGGATCTTAATCGGATCTTAGTATATATCATATAACTAGTCACAACGGTAATACAATATGTTACTTAACCTGAATTGGCAATAATTTGTATACTGTATACAAAGAACTCCATGAGAACGGTTTGTGAGGGAAGGCTTGGCACGTGCCTCCCTTACATCCCTGTTCAACAGTCAGTTTTCAATGGTACATTTGCAGAGTTCATGAGGAGAGACCGAGTTACCTTTTATAGTGCATCTGTACATATACATACAAAGATTGAGACAGTGGGTATCAAACAAGTGACCTTTTATAGACCAAAACAAAAATGACAAATGGCTAGAGGAAAATCTAACCAGTGAAAGGGGCGAAACTTTTCCCATTTCTGTGATAAATATCTATTCACCAATCAATTTGTATTGTCACCTTTGTAGAATTCATGAGTTTAGAAAAATTGACCTTTTGTAGACCTAAACCTGAATGACCATATGAGAATGGTTGAGGGGTAAGACATGGCCTGTGTATTCCTATGTCTGGTCCATTGCTATTGGGGACAGTTTGCATTTTCATATTTATATTTCCATCTCTTTTTAAAGTGGGCTTTGGTATGCAAATGTCTACTGAAGTTTTTTCTTGTCCTGTGGAAGTCCTTAAGATCAGAGGAGGGTTATGAGAGGGTTCTTGTGGTTATAGGATATGGTTGGTCTTTTCCTCAACCATGGTTCCATGATTCAAACCCTGATTTATTTGGTCCTCACTTAAGTTCCAGTTTGGGTTAGATTTCCAAGGGCCAGACCTATCGTTACATTATTTTTAGGTCTAGAGAATTTCTTCAAGAAGTCAGAAACAAAAATGACATGCTGATCTTGGTGTGTTTAAGTGACAAGAGGGGGGAATTTGGTAGTTTCATTTCCATTTTCTGTAAGTAAACGTTAGAGTACTATGATATTATCTCTATTAGAATGTTTTTTTATCTAATTTGGGAAAGCAAATAGCCTAGCCACATTTCCATTTTTCATGCCATTTATTAATTCAAAACTTATAAAGTGTTCCAAACTTTGTTAGGTTGTCACTATAAGTAGCAAGCTTCCTCCCAAATAGAACATATATCATCCAGTTATAATTATTCATTCATATTAAAAATTTAAACATCCAAACAGTAAAATTCACTGATGCTCACCCCTCTTGTGCTAGAAGTGTACCTATGTTATGTAACTCTAGTTCAGAAAGACATGAAAGGATGTCATGTGGATTCATGGGCTTGTTGACACCAAATATGGAGGCCTCAAAAACACCATTCATTTTAGTTTCCTCATCAGTCTTGTACATCTCAGTTTCAGGTCTAGATATAAAATATTCATGTCTTTCAGTATCTGAAGTCATATTAGACACCGTTTTAGGCATAGCTTCACCTCCAACTTGAATTTTATTCCCCGTATTCAAAACATCCTCTCTATAATGAAGATTGTGATTCATCCTTCACTTCAACATTATTGAGAACCACATTGAGAAAACCCATAAGCTGTGTAGTGTAAAGTAAATGATGACATCAGACAACACATTTGGAAGACTGTAGTTTAGTATTGGGTATATCCATGCTTTGAATAAATATTAAATACAATACTATGTCCAATAACTACATAAAGACAATTGAATCACAAGACAAGCTAAATCTAGTGAAATGCAGAGCAGCACCTACTCCAATTGACTACTACTTCATACAAAATGTGGTTGACTAAGAATATTTAGAAGCACAACCAGAGGTATTTCTCCTTTCTGGGAACCATCCAAAGACCATGAAAAAGATCATTTTTTCAAGGTGTTTTTCTTTCCCTTTAGCTTTCTTCAACTCTAAAGTTGTCCTACATGATGACTCTAGTGTTGAATATGGCTCCATGTAAAATAGAATATTAAAAATGGATAAATTATTTGTTTCCAAGTATGGAAAAATGTTGAATACTCAACGAGAAACAAGAGGTGGTGATCCTGCAGGCACACAATTAGAATGGGCTCTTGAAGAAAGTCTTAGATCTGAATTTTAAGCACCTAAATGGTCAAGTTTGAAAATAGTTTTGAGATAATACCTATTATCTGATAATTATGAAGAAGTATAAACTACATTCCATTGACAACAATAGATACTATTGAGATGTGGCCTCATCTGAATATTCTCTTAATTCCCTATTTTCTGGCTTCACGATATCTAGGAAAAGTTGAATTAAACATGTTTCTGTGGCACTATGTGCACAAAGATTTAGGAGAAGCCTCTACAAAATTTCTTTGTCTAATGGCTAGACACATGAAAAGAACAAAATAAAGACAATATTTTTTAGACAAAAATACAAGATAAAACCCATACATGCAAAAAAGAAGACAGAAATCTGAAAATTTGTAAAATGTATTTGCAATCAAATAAGTTGTTTTTGGCAGGATAAGTCCAACTGAAGGATAAGATAAAGTCTTGCACTTTAGTCAACTGCAAAATAAAAATAAAAATTATAAAACAACCTCATGCCATATTTGAATTTACATGCATCCTCTCTCTTAAGCAACAACATAACAGCCTGAAGCCTTTAGAACCCTTATACAAAGAAAATCCAATTTTATAAGAATTAATATAGACAAAGAAGACTAATGTTATATATTTCCTCCAATTATAATTTTACTAGATATTTATCATTTCCTTTCAACAGATTTATCACAAGTGACATCAAAGCAGTTAGTCATTGATTTTGTATTCTCTGACTTTTTTTTGTTTTTATCTATTCCTCATCCTTCCAATGTGTAAATTTACTTCACATTTTCTGCTTCTTCCATTCGACTCTTCCAATATTTCATCTCTCTAAATGAAAGACAAAACAAATATAAACAAGAAAATATCAGTGTACTCTTTTTCCTGCCATCCCTATGCCTACATTTTTCCTTATTCTCAAGCTCCAGAACCTATTATCTGCACCCATATAATCCATGCTTGCACAATAATTAATAAAAAAAATTATCTATTCAATCCAGGATTTTATTGTGCCTTTGTTGCAGTATTACCCACTTCATTTTTTATTTGTTTGTTGTCACCCATTTTTTCCATTCATAATTCCTTCCTATTTCTGTTTCTACTCCCTCCAAAGACCACATAATAATTTCGAATCCATTAATTTTCCCATCTATTATTCTTATGTTTGCCACTCTAGGATTTCTATCTATGCAAAAGCTTCATTTTCATTGATTTGTGTAAAGACACCTCACAAGTGTCAGCGTAGTTGTATCAGTATTTGAGGAAACCCATGAATATCTACAATATCAATTATTTACCTATGTACTAACTGCCAAGTAAATGTTTTTGATGGACTCTACCATCCACTACATGTAACACCCCGGTTTTGACCCCGTTTGCATTAAATGTATATGATGTATATATTGTAATTAATCATGGTGTGGACCTAAAGGAAAAAGTCCCACCATCGATTTGGTTGTGTTATGTTTTGGCGATAGAAATCGTTGCTGATGGTATATCGTGCTATCTGGAACATATTAATTCTGGCATCATGTAATTATGCATTTTAATTAAAATGAACCCCAACCAGCTATGTGAATGCAACCATAATGAAAAGGGCATGATTTTCCTAAGGATAGGGAGGGAAATTATTAAAATTTGGGCCAATGGGGAAAATCCAAGTGTTAGCTATTAAACCCATTTAGTTGTAACCCACCCTTTTGACTTACTCACTTTCCCTTGTCTCAATCAGTCAACTACCAAATTAAAAACCTCTGTTGTTAGTTGGGCAGTTATTGCTTGGCAGTGGTGTGTGGCAGGACTGTCAGTATTTTCCCACACACACACTCTACCAGCAAACTCTTTCACCCTCACATGGGAATTCTTGCATTCTTGCCCATCCTCATGCAAATACAATCATTTTTCTCGTCACGCGCAGTGGTTTGGGATTTTCCCTCACGCAGTCACTCAAGTTTCACGCGTGCATGCAGCGACTGGTTCAGTCTTCATTTTCCAATTCTAGGCTGTATGTGTGCATTTTCCTTACCGGATTTGTGGTTCTGTGTATATGTTCCCCTGTCCATGCTGAGAGTCTGATCTCCTCTTCCAATTTTGGGCTGTGTATTTCCCGTTGCTTCAGTGGTGATCGGGCTGTTGCTTTCCCCACCATTTTAGGTTTTGCTGTGGGTTAATTTACGATTTTGGTTGATGTGGATTCTTATTGAGTCATTTTGGCCATGATAGGGCCAAGAACAACTCAAAAATTTAATTTCCCAGTCAGGGTTGTGTATTACCCAAATTGTCACCTCAGTTGTTCTGTGGTGTTTGATTTTCTTCCCCAGAGTTGTGAATTGCTTGTTTTGCTGTGTGTATGCAATGGTTGGTATTTGGACTGTGTTGGAGTGGAAATGAATTCTTGGTATGCTTGATAAACTTGGTGTGTTTGGGATCCACATAGACAGAGCTAGAGGGATGGATTTCTTCTCCACAACCCTTGAATAGCATTGGAAGGGAAGTCAGGGCTTGAGGGACTGTGTAGCAAAGAAGGGACTGATTTCCTTGTGTTGGGTGTGTGTGGGTGTCCTAGAAGTCGGGCTAGTTCTAGTGTAGGTGTCCTTAGCTCTTCAGTGAGCCCACGAGCTTAGCATTCAGCTTTTCCTAGCTCCCTGATGGCCTGATAAACCCAATTGTGTTGGCTTGGCTGATTTTTGTATCCTTGGCTATGTGTGAGCCTACTTAGTTCCTTATTCCTTGGGGAATCATGCCCAGCTTGGGGGTGGCAGTGTTGCTGAGATATTAAGGAGCACACTGGCCTATGTTTGGGTGGAACGTTGCAGTGACGTAGCTGGTTGCAGGATGAATTCTTCATAAGATAAGTATTCTTGACTATGGTAACCATGTATGCATCTTTTACTTCAAAGCATTTTAGTTTTTATGCGTGTATGTTCATGGGGCTAGTTGCTCGGATAGATAATGGTATGGTAGCATCCTCTTTGGCGGTCGAAGGGTCGGGCACGTTACACTGTAGGGACAAGCTGCCATTGCTGGAGGCTGTGAATTGAGAACATGGGTCAGCATGTCCACTGTTGCTAGACATGGAAGGCAGTACAAAATTTAGAAGAAAAAAAAAATCAACCACCAACTTTCCTCCATGCAATGATAAGCACTATAAGCAGGGTAATTGGGTATTGAGATGTTCTCTTGTGCACTCAGGAAAGAACACCATATATGGAGTCTGCCTTAACCACTTGGCCTTAGCATCAAGCATGGTCCACCTTTTGAGGCCCCTTAAAATCCTAAAACTCAGTTAAAGTAGAAAAAGTTTGTAGCTGCCCACAAATGATGGGACCAGAATGGAAAGAAAAAAATAGTTGTGTTCCTTAGCAAGGAAAGGGGCCTTTAAGGAAGCCACATTAAGGCCAAGAGTTACAGTTGGAAGCAAGTGGAAGTCAATTTTTAGACTTGTAAAGGAGGGTCTTCCCATCCCATATGGTTCTCAAAATATCCTATGATAAGTGTATTAATAAAATTAATGAACGATATGAAGGGTGTAACTGCATGTTGTTGCTTACCTTTGCAACACAACTGAGAAATGATGTCACTACAGCAAGCAAGACTAGCATGCCCAATATTACTTTTTGTATTGGTTATGGCCAACTTCATTGTGATTAGAAGACGATGAGATTTATAAACATTGTGTGAATGTTGTATTCATGAAGTCCAAACGAATACAATTAGTATCCGAACGTTAGTGCTCTTAAGGTAGTGCAAAGAGTTTTCTTTACAAATAAACGAGGTACAAAGTAGATTTAACATTAGACCAAATTTGGAAAAAATATATATAAATTTCTGCATTTGTCGTAAAAATCAATAGAACATCTAACAATGCTTAGGTTTAGACTAATGGATCCGAGATGAATTGATAAAATATCCTTTTTAATCCACCAGTACCAAATAATCCAAAACTAATACAACAAATAGCCATAGTAGCATTACTAAGTTATTGGTTGAAAATAACTGTAAAATTTCCACAATTTACTATACTGTAATCCTCGTCCAAGATGGTAAGGAATCTAAAAGACTCTTCCACTTACTCCACTTCTTGATTGATATGATATATCCATTGAATGGATATATCATTTTTTCCCATTCTGTTTGCAAATACCCATCTTTTGAATAACACTGGTATAGTTATGGAATAAGGTATCTATTCATTGTGTATTGTGTATTTGGATGAACTATGGATGAAAACTGTGTTTTATGCAGGTGTCATAACTTACCGCACTACATAGTCCGAGAACCTAAAACCCTCCCTCCAAACACAACCTCACGAGTAATAATAGTTCAGTCAAAAAAATAGTTCAAGCATTCATAAGCATCCTATATCAGATACTAAAAAATGATTGCACACCTAGCTCATGAATGAGGGCATGCATGTTCTCTTGGCCATGATGCTCTGGAAATTATACACTACAATTTGCACCAGTTTTTATTAAAGGGCAGAGAGAAAATACTACTGTGAGGGAATTTTTTTAGGGCTGCAGAATACCCAACGGTGGTAGATTTCCCCCTTTTGCACAGACCCATTTAGCATATAAATTGTATAGATCCATGCTTGTCTTGAGTTCCCTCAGTTAATTACCTACCATTTCATTTTTTATATGGTATGCAATACCGGTGTTTATAGTAAGGATAAAATACTCCAAAAACCTGCAAAGGCAAACAAAAACAACATACTGCAGAATATTATTGAGAAAATGCATTGAACCTTACCGGTTCAATCCCTGGGATTTGCTGGAAAATACCTGGAACAACCTGATAGGACTTGTCAACATTTATTGGCTTGCATTCTCTAACACGAATGCATGTCAATGAATATTGATCGATTCCTTCCTTTCCCAGTTGTTTCTTCTCGCATATGGCACCATTTCTGGAAGCTCTAGGCTGTAAAGAAATCTCTTCCATTGCTCTTGATGGTTGTGGAAGAACTGGGGGAAATATTTTTCAACAATTATTATAGAAGGATTCCTATGACCCATAAAATTCATCAAACCCATTCCTTATAACATCCCTCTGTGTAGTTGCTGGACACAAGTTTACACCCATCTCTATAGATGACCTCCTTTTAAACTTGCGCTTATGTAAGTTATGGGGCAGACCCAATTCATAACTACACCTTCTCATCCAATCTAATGTAGTTGAATCCAAATCAACATACATATTAATGACATCATCGCATTCTACAAAGGAATGAAATGTACTAGACCCCGTAGAAGAGGAAACCAAAGAAGATCTGGGTCAAATTTGGTTGGAAATTGAGGGTGAGCCATAGATCCCGCTTGCTTTTTTTTAGAAATTGGGGAGACCTACCAACCAAAGGATTTTTTTGTATAAATCGAGGGTGAGCCAAATATTTGGGTCAAATTGGGTTGGAAATCGTGGGTGAGCCATAGATCTCGCTCGTTTTTTTTGTAGAAATCGGGGTGATCAGAGGAAATGTTTTTTCAAAATCGGGGGCGATGTGAGGAATTTGGGAGATTGGGGATTTATTTCATAGGGCTATTTAGGTGAAATGGATTCTTTTATTAATAATTAGTGGATGATTTTAATATTTTATAAAAAAACTTTTAATATACTAAATTTGCTCGGTAAAAAATTTAAACTCCTTTAAAATCGCTCATGGGCTATAATTCGCCCCTAAAATCATCTCTGGTGCTTATGCAACGGTTAAAAAACTAAAGGAAATGCTGTGGAATGAAAGGTACATTCATTTAAACTTTTTGTACCTTCATATATTGCATTAACAAGTAGTAATTGCAACTCCACAGGTGAAGCTGGATTGTATGATTTGTCAAGGTTGTGTTGCTAGAAAATAATACATAAAATTTTGGAGCAGGAAATCCTGGAAAGGTTCATAGCACTACAAAAGCGTTGGAGTTTCTAAAAAGAGTTCTGTGTGGACCAATTTCAACTTAGGCCTTGGATTCTTCCAGGACATCATGACCTAGATAAAATATTTTTTCTACAGAAACTGGGTGTACACTATACCTTTTGAAAAAAATCTGGAGCACCTTTTTTCATTAAAATCCTTAAGAAAAATGTAAAACAAAGAGTGATAAGAAGATATAGATACTTAGAACTAATGGGAGTGGTGAATATGATTACAACAATTTGCAAAATATTTCTATGTCAGAAGGATAAAAAGGAAACAAACTTCAACCTATGTTCTGCAATAGAATTGGGTAGTGGAGAGGGAGAATTGCACAATAATTGAAATGGCTAGGTGCACGTTGAAAGGTAAGATATTGCCCAATATTTTTTGGGAAAAAGCTATGAAAACCATATGTCTTGAACAGACTGCCAACCAAATCAGTGGAAATGAAGGCTCTAGAAGAGCATGGTTATGTAGTGTTACCCCCATATTTGCATGGGTCTTTACTTAGGTTGTCATGAAGTTTCATGAGGAAGCTAATGAGGTTGGTAGCTTGGATGGAGAGGAGTTCTCTGTTAACATTCCCTAGATGTGTGGACTGTTGTATTTTGAACTAGGGCCTTGTTTGAAGATTGAAGCAACATTGAAGGTTTTCAGCAATTCTGGGCACTGTAGTGGCCTCAACAATAGTCACTAGAAATAAATCCATCATTTTGAGCACAGTACAACCATAAAAGGGGAAAAACAAGGAAAAGTTTAAGGGTAAAATTTATCCCATGGGCGAAATTAGAGGGGTCACCAAAAAGTACAGGGCGAATTTTAAACATAGCAAATGTTTTTTAAATTTTAATACATTAGCCCAATTTTTATTAAACCCCAAACTATGTAAAATATATTACCCAATAGTGTGAAAGAGGGAAAACCAAAATCCCCCCTTTAAAAAACAACGGAAATCATGCGCTCGCCCTTGATTTTCAGTAATGGAGGAAAACAACTGTTGGTTCACTCCTGATTTTCGGTAATGGAGGAAAACAATTGCTGATATAGACAGTCTCTTATAAAACTCAACTAAGTGGTCAATTGGTGGATCGACTACAGAGTTGATTTTTAGAAATTTATTGCAAATTTCAAAAGCTACTAAAAACAAAAAGATAGGACAATTAGCTAATCTATGTAGACATGGGTATATGAATCCCCAACATCTCTAAATATAGAACTCCTTGATCATTCATGGAAGCAAGCATTGTCAAATACACCATCAGAGCTAAGTCCTAAAGCTACAATTCAGAAGACCAACAATTCCAGAAACATTTATGGCAAGCTGCAGGAAAGGAAACTATGGTCACATGTTCAGAAGATTGCTTCAATTCTTAAAAAAAAAGGACAGGTGAAGCATCTGAGCTAAGAAATGATTTCAAGCTAGAAGACAAACAATATCCAAGCAATAGTTCAAAAACAAACTCCAATTTTGAAGCTGGGAAGCTAGTTAAAAGGACTTTGCAGAAGGCCTCAAAATTAAAATTGATTAAGAATGACACTCATAAAAGATCCAGTAAAAGTTCTTCTTTGAGGTCTTATGTTGCACATAAATCTGAACGGCCACAACATAGAAAAAATAGAAGGCCAAGGTGGAAGGGTGATACTAAAAATATGAGAAAGGTGAAAAATATGGGAACAAGTAATATGGATGGATTGAAGAGGAAGAAACAAAGGAGAAAGAAGAAAAAGAAGGCACAAAACATTCCACAAGATGAAGTGTCACATGCAAAGAGAAGGATCAAATATCTTTTGCTCAAAATGAAACTCGAGCATAATCTTATTGATGAATATTCAGGGGAGGGATGGAAAGGCCAGAATTTTGTTTATCAGATCTCTGTCCTGATGGGTTGGGAATATGATGCAAATCTTTTAAATGTTTTAACTATTGTTTGCAATGTCACTAAAATATTGTTTTTTGGATATCGTTTCCTGTAACTGTTTACTTCTATTGACAGAATCTTAGATGCCATCTATGATATACAAAAGGTTGCAGGTAGGTGCTAATTACTTATTAGTACACATTTGAAGGTATACTTCATACTAAGCAGAAAAAGTTGGCTATGTTTTGTAAGGATATGATAGGTCTTGGATGCATTTATTTTGTTATTCCTTTCAAAAGTTTTGATCATTGATCAAAATTCTTTTGTTGTGTAATTTTTTTGAGTCTACAATTTGATCTTATTCCACAAACCAATTGAAAAGGAGTAACTCTCTATCCATGTTTCCAAATTTGGGGTCAATGGATTTCTTATCTGGAAAAATTTAAAAGAATGTTTACATTTTGTTGATTTTGATGGAGGATGGACCTTATTGAATGCCAGTTTTAATCCTTTAAGAAGTTCAAAGGCTTGCAGAGAAACCAGGATTACTCTTATTTTGAATTCATATGCTTAAAATTCCATTGGTTGGCAGCTAGAGAGATTAACCTATTTTTTTATTTTTTGTGATCACAATGTTTCAATTGATCTTGAACTTTTCTTAAAAATTAATAAATAATGCAGTATTTTATGGTCAGAAGGGATTTATAAAGGTCCACTGAGCCTTCTATAGATTGTGTTAAGTGCTGAAGAAATTCCAATAATGCTCATTCTTTGAGCAGCAAGTGTGAAAAACTTAGACTGCACTTTTGAAAATCCAAAGTTCAAACATCTTATTTCTTTTGCTTTTATTGTGTGCTTCATCCATCTTCGATTTTGTTGATTACTCATACCTATAACATGATGCTTTACAAAAGCTTTGGTAGAAATGGGACATCTTTGTTATTTTTTCACTTTTCAGCTTTTTCCTCATTGTATGATTTAAAGCCAAAGTACGTACTAAATATGTATCAAAATCGCCTGAAAAATTACTATCTACTTTTAGATATCCTCCTTCCGCAGTGTCAGAGTGATGGAAAAATCCAGTGCAACAACACATGCATAAGTTGTTCCTCGATACTTGTGCAGCAAGTTGCATATGATGGAGAGGGGGTGCGCTAAGAGATTCTTTGTAGGTGCAAAAGTAATTACTATGCATCCAGGTGTGAGTGAGGCACATTCATGAATGCATCATCTTTAGAATTTCATCTTTAGTTAGGTAGGTTGCATGCATGAAATATCCCAGGTCATAGATACCTAGGAGGGTAATGCATGAGTGATCTTCACTTCAGAGGCTTAGTGGCATTCATGCATTCAATCTTCTCCAACAGGGCACTATTCTAGGCAGAGTTATCCATGCAGGAGGATGCACTCATCCTTAGCGCATTAGGTTTAGGGTTGACACTGTCAACTAGGGTGCATCAATGGATGTTCAGATACATTGCGTTCTTTCTTTGTCTCTTATTCAATAAAAGAGAATTAGGTCACTTCATTGTGATGATAGGCAATTATTGTTTTTAACATATTGCTTTGTTATTCTTTCTTTTCAGGCTCTTAGAGTAATAGATTGTGATGTGATTTAGTGTTGCAAATTCTACTTGTTGTTCTAATTTTTTAGTACTCATGGTGAGACACAATATCACCTCGAGTTCCCCTCAGTGATCCTTTATGAAGTGACATAACCTCTTTAACCCACAACAAGGTAGGAGGACCATAATATGCTTTTATATACTTTATAGCATTTGAAAGCTTTAGAGAAATAATATATCTTAATTGTCCAAAAGTGAGATGAACTCACAAGAGGCTATTCAACATAGTGCAACCAATGAAAGAATGAAAGCTACCTTATGAAAGCTAACACACATTATTTATTACTCAACATAGTGCAACCAGTAAAAGAACGAAAGCTACCTTAACAAAAGCTAACTCTAGCTAGATTTACATCATGGTGTAATGTATTTGATGGAAATGTGGCTATGTTAGATGGAAAATTACCTTGCGAAAGCTAACACAAATTAGCTATTACTCATTGTGCAATGTTTTAAGAACGAAAGCTAAATCTAGCTAGATTTCCAACATGGTGCATTTTGATTGATGACAATGTGGTTGTGCTAAATGAAAAACTATATTATGAAAGATAACACACATTAGATTTCACTCATCGTGTAAATATTTAAGGTTGAAAGCTAACTCCAGCTAGATTTCCATCGCGATGCAATGTGACAATGTGGTCGTGTTAGATGGAAAACTACCTTATGAAAGCTAACACACATTAGCTTTCACTCATCGTGCCATGTTGTTAAAATGAAAGCTAACTCTAGCTATATTTCCATCATGGTGTAATGAGCTAACACACATAAACTTTCCTTTATAGTGCCATGTTGTTAGAAGGAAAGCTAACTCCAGCTAGATTTCCATCACGGCGCAATGCATTTGATGAAATTGTGGCCTTGTTAGATGGAAAACTACCTTATGAATGCTAACAGACATTAGCTTTACTCACTGTGCAATGTTTTAAGAATGAAAGCTAACTCCAGCTAGATTTCCATCATGGTGCATTGTGATTTATGACAATATGGTTGTGCTAGATGGAAAAATACACTATGAAAGCTTACACACATTAGATTTCACTCAATGTGCAACAATTTAAGGATGAAAGCTAACTTTAGCTAGATTTCCAACACGACGCAATGTTATTGATGACAATGTGGTTGTTTACATGGAAAACTACCTTATGAAAGCTGACACATATTAGCTTTCACTCATTGTGTCATGTTGTTAAAAGAAAATCTAACTCCAGATAGATTTCCTTCATGGTGTAATGAACTAACACACACAAGCTTTCCCTTATAGTTCCATGTTGTTAGAAGGAAATCTAACTCCAGCTAGATTTCCATCACGGTGTAATGTATTTGATGACAATGTGGCTGTGTTAGATGGAAAATTACCATATGAAGGCTAATGGGTATTCTCTTTACTCACCGTGCAATGTTTTAAGAACAAAAGCTAACTCCAGCTAGATTTCCATCATGGTGCATTGTGATTGATGACAATGTGGTTGTGCTAGATGAAAAAATACACTATGAAAGATTACATACATTAGATTCCACTCACCGTGCAATGATTTAAGGATGAAAGATAACTCCAGCTAGATTTGAAACATGGTGCAATGTGCTTGATGACAATGTGGTTGTGTTACATGGAAAACTACCTTATGAAAGCTAACACACATTAGCTTTCACTCATCATGCCATGTTTTTAAAAGAAAAGCTAAATCTAGCTAGATTTCCATCATGGTGTAATGAGCTAACACACATAAACTTTCCCTTATAGTGTCATGTTGTTAGAAGGAAAGCTAGCTCCAGCTAGATTTCCATCACGGTGTAATGTATTTGATGAAATTGTGGCTATGTTAGATGGAAAACTACCTTATGAATGCTAACATACATTAGCTTTACTCACCGTGCAATGTTTTAAGAATGAAAGCTAACTCCAGCTAGATTTCCATCATGGTGCATTGTGATTGATGACAATATGGTTGTGCTAGATGGAAAAATACACTATGAAAGCTTACACACATTAGATTTCACTCACGGTGCAACAATTTAAGGATGAAAGCTAACTCTAGCTAGATTTCCAACACAGTGCAATGTGCTTGATGACAATGTGGTTGTGTTACATGAAAAACTACCTTATGAAAGCTAACATGCATTAGCTTTAACTCATCGTGCCATGTTGTTAAAAGAAAATTTGACAAGAGGGGACTATGTTGACCTCCTAATTAATGGTCAAGTTATTGGACTAAGAAGGGTTGAATCTACAGAGACTAGAACTCATTATGGTGGAGAAAGGCTTAATGTAGGATATGTTATGGTTTTGATAATTGATGTCATTCAACCACATTTGATTGTGGAAGATGTTGATGAAGGGGACTTACATCCATGGAAAATCATAGATTTAAGGCATAACAAAGTTAAATCAAAATGTTGAAGCACATGTTAAGTGTTTTTGATAGTACATTGCTTGCTTTTTTGAGCAAATACTAATTTTGTTTAATTTGTTGTATAGGTGCAAATGTCTCTTATGCATTTTCTATTGAAGACAAGGTACACCTTTTGCAATGTGGAGTGAAGGTGGGTGAAGGATCCATATTCAATACAAATATTAGTCATAAGGTGCATGGAAGGATGGTAAATAAAGGATCCATAGTGGTTAACATTGAGAAGGTGTTAAAACGTGATTCTCATTGCCACATCCAACAGGATTTGAGAATACACTAGGGGGTGCATTGGGATCTTATGATATTTGGACAGAATCAAATTTGGAACCTCATTGTCATGATCATCCAGTAAATACTCCCCAACATAGGATTACATTCACATGTAAAAAGGTTTCTCTTACACATGAATTCTTGGGAACACGCAGGTGCATTTCCAAGGGATCATTGTTAATTCCCATGAGGATGACATGGTTGGGGGTGAATTGTTAGGTGAAAAGGAATTCAATGTTTTTGTGGAAGACATAAATAGAATTTGTGAAAGATGTAGGATTGTGGATAAGTATATACATTGTTTGGTTAGATGGTCAATAAATAAGTTGGAGGACAATGAAGGTGATATTTTAAGGGTGAATGAAAATTTCAAGGAGCACCCAAGGAAATGGAAATATGGGATCTTAAAGAGGAAACAAGTCCCTTAAATACATGGGATGGTGATATTTATAATACAAAAGATTCAGACTCAATTGTTATGCATGTAACAAGGCCATATAAAAGGATTAAATGAGTTGTGGCTACAAAAAAAGTTGGAAACTTTCAAATACAGAGAGATGAAGAGAAATAAATCCAATTTTTTGCAGCAGATGAATGTTGCAAACAAGATTGTCTTCAACATGTGGATAGGAAAGCCATTGCTACTGCTAGAAGGTGTATGAAATTCTTTAAAAAAATGGCATTAGGGAATTCGTCTTGAATTCACTCCTTTCCAACACAATCATGTCAAAGAGCCATGGGCATGGCCTACCTCCTACTTTTAGGAAAGTAAAGGACATGAGGTTTAATGGAGATATTATTTGTAAGAAAGCATGGTACAATATACATAATATTCCTCAAAGCACCTTTTATACTTAACAACATAATTTCCAACAAGGACATGTCAAAGGAATTCATGGTAACACCAACAAATGCAAACCACATGCACATACTGTCGCAACCATATAAATATTGCACAAAATTGTAATGGATAATACATATTTTTCACCGAACCAAACATGACAAGTTGAAGAAGATGGAACGTCTGCTCCTTTAAGATTGCTGCCATCAACGTGCACCCAAATATCTTTGTTAAAAGAGTTCAATGAGGCTCTTCAAGAGCTCAATTTTCCATCAATATCACAATCAACAATGAGAAAGATTTGCAATACTAATTTTCTAGATGTGGCATTCTCAAAGAACACTAACTTCATTAAATGTAGTGAATGTATCGTGTTGAAAGCACAGATGAAGACAACGACTAGAAAATAGTTAAAAGAAAAGGCACGAGCTAGACTGAAGAAACATAACAAGATTATTATTTGTGGAAGATATTGCTACTATTCCAACGTAATTATGCTAGAGCAGTATCCAAAGGAATACTTGAGCATCATCCATGATAAAATAAACAAAAAAAGACTTCAATCCCAAGATTACGTGTCGAATCAAAATTTGTTGCAAAAAAAAACTTGGGTATGTCGTTGATAGGTATGCTAACACATGGGCATAGAAGAAGAGGTTTTGGTCATTTCTCCCTACCATTTGTACACATGGGATCACAATTTACCATTACATCTCTTGCAAAGTGCTTGAGGGACCTTCAAGACCCACACCTTGATATGTATGGTGATTTTCTTTATGAGAGTGGAAGTTCAAGAAACCCACTTTCAAATGCATTACTTCAAAAATCTATTTACTCAAAATGTAGAGTGTACAAAGATGATTTCCTATCTTTAAATGGAAGCTCAAAAAATCAAAATCTTGATTTTAAATCTCTTCCTCCACATTTGTTGTTACAAATGGACAATGCAACTAGTGATAATAAGAATCGTTATGTTTTCATGTTTCTATCACTATTAACTGCACTTGGTGTCTTCATCACTATTGAGGCTGGGTTCTTTATTTTGGGGCACACCCATGAAGACATAGATGGAACCTATAGAAGAATGTCTTCCAACTTGAAAAGTAAAGATATATATTATTTACCTGAGATGATGGATACATATCGCACAATAGAAGAAAATTGGGTGTTTCCACTTAAACTTATTGACAAAGTGTATGAATTCAAAAGTTTTCTTAATCGATACGTCAAGGAGGGGGGAAATGCACTAGTTGGACATCTCAATGTCCAGTACTTCCAATTTCTTGTACTCAATGATGTTCCAGTTATGAGGTATAAAGAATCCATCAGAGACATTGAGTGGTTAGAACCAGTTGAGTTGTGGAATATAGATGATGAAGGTCGACCTATATTTCCCACAGGGAAGCCATATTTCTTACGTCCCAAAGACAATGATGTTTATTTAAAAGAACTAAAGGAAGGAATAACATCATACATAAAAATGTGGAAAGAGACTATTGGCAATGAGAATTCACCAATTTTTACATAGGAATGGAATAAAAAACTAGGGTATTGGAAAAGAGTTTTTGATGAATTAGAAGGAATCTACAATGACCATACACCCTTGGATGAAAGTGATTCTTCTTTTGATAATTTTTGGCCCAAGACAAGGCAAAATGTTAACGTTAATGGCAATGCACTCCATGCAATATCAAGTATTATGGATGGATATTTCGATAGTGTGATAGATGAACCGGTATATGTTGGACCCAAGTGCAACAAGCCAAAGGCAACATTCGATCATATAATTGATGTTGAGAAAGGAAAGATGTTGCTTGTTAGATCGGGAAATGAGGATGAAGGAGAGATTATTTGGATGACAAAATCCACCTCATATATCTTGTAGGATGATGACAGCAAGACCCAGGATGATGATAGCGATACCCTTCATGTAAAGATTGATTGGTGGCAGCCTAGCTTAGGGAAATACAAGGGGAAATTTTTAGAACAATATTGGGTACCAAATCATGATGACATAGAACTTGGATCTATTCCAATTAAAACCATAGTTTGGGCATGGATGCCAAAGAAAGAAGATTGTAGGAAGACCAAGATAAATAAATGTGGTGTACAAGTTGTACTTGATCTGCTTGAGTGGATATAAGGAGATTAGGTGGAGATGATTCGTGAATGTAATTTTGATTTTTGAATGAATTTTAGTGTACATGAAGAAACATTTTTCAATGTTTGTAGTATAATAAATACTCTTCAAGCTACTTTTTGAGGAATTTTATATTATTTACTGCATATTTGAAAATTTCACTTCAAGTTCAATGTTAATTCATGTGATGATACTTTATGCTAATTAGATAACACCATTCAAGTTTTAACTTTTCAACTTGTATTTTAAATCAACACAACATCTCACTATATCAAATGTGTATAATTATATTCATTAATGCATGTACAAAACCCTTACCTTATTTATTATTAGCTTTTTCTCACTCTCTTCAATACCACTTTGATATTTTCATTTTGTTCCCCTGATGATTGGTGGAGTGCCCACTTGAAACGTAGGGACGTTTCAATAAAAACAATTTAATTCCATAATTTCTCTTTGTCATTATGCTTAACCATGGAAATCTTCATCCTTGTAACGTCCCCGACCTTTCGACCGGTGAAGAGGATGCTACCATGGTGTTAACCATCCGGGAAACCAGCCCCATGAACATGTATGTACATAAAATGTGGAAATAGAATGCTTTGAACTAGAACATGCACACATGATTATTTATCATACAGTGGAAGCAAACATACATTCATACAAGCATTCAACATGTTCACCATATTCATTAAACAATAAATATAAATACAGAGACGAAATGGTCAAGATTACTCATCTCATAAAGAACTCGTCCTGCAACTAGCTACGCCGCTACAACGTTCCACCCAACCATAGGCCAGCATGCTCCTTAATCTCTCAGCAATTCTGCCACCCCCGATTTGTTCATGATTCCCCAAGGAGTAAGGAACAAGCAGACTTACACATAGCCAAGGGTACACAAAACACAACCAAGCCAACACAGTTGGTTTTATCAGGCCATCAACAAGACAACCAAGCCAACATGGTCAGGTTTATCAGGCCATAAAAGAGCTGGGAAAGGCTAAATGCTAAGCTGGTGAGCCCATTACAGATCTAGGAACACCTACACCAGAACTATCTTGACTTCTAAGACACCCACACACACCCAACACAAGGAATCAGTCCCTTCTCTGCTACACAGTCCCTCAGGCCCTGACATCCCTTCCAGTACTATTCAGGGGTGGTGGAGAAGAAAGTTATCCCTCTATCTCTATTTGTGTGGTTTCCAAACATACCAGGTTTATCAAGCAAACCAAGCCCTCATCCCCACTCCAACACCATCTCAAGACCAACCACTACATACACGCATTAACCCAAGCGATTCACAGCTTGGACAGGGGGAAATCAATTCCTGGGTCATTCTTGGCCCTATCGTGGCCAAAACGAATCCCAACAGCCTACAGTAACCAAAAAATAAGGGAGACCATAGAAAACCCATGAATCTTGGGAAGAATGGTAGAAACCACAAATTAGGGGAAGAACAATAGCCCTGATCTCAACATTGAAGTGACGGGAATAAATTACACAGCCATACCAGTCTGTAAGGAAAGCATACACCCACATAATCCAAAAAATGCATATGGAAAAACATCCACACACAGAACGTGAATTGCTTATTCACAAGGGAAAATTGTGGGTCAAGAACACGGCTCCCAGCTCGCTGTGTGAGACCAAACAGGAAAGAATCATGTACGTGAGAATTGAACAGACTACCATCCCTATGTGAGGATAAATAGACGATGGAGAGAATGGTGTAGTCGCGAGAGTGGAGTGAATGGGGAGTCCCCCATGGAGTGATGGCGGTCATGGTTTTCCAAAACATGAGGGTCAACCTGCTGGTGGAGTGTGCATGTGGGCAAGGACTAACGGTCCTGCTACACTCCACTCCCCAGCCACAACTACCTCAACTACTCTGCAGAGCATTAAAATGGTAGTTGGATAAGAGAAGGAAAGATGGGCAAATCAAACAGGGTTTAACAGCTGACGCATGGCTTTTTCCCCATGGGTTCAAAGTTTGATAATCCTCCCCCCTTATCCTTAAGAAAATAATTCCCTTTTCATTATGATTGCAGTGAGCATAGTTTATTGGGTTCATTTAATTAAAGATGCATATTTACATCATGCCGAAACTAATATGTGTCGTATATCACGATATACCATCAGCAACGATTCCAATCACCGAACATAACACAACCAAATCGATGGTGGGGCTTTTGCCTTTAGCTTCACACCATGATTCATTATGATATATACATCATGTACATTTAATGCAACGGGGTCAAAACCGGGGTGTTACATTCCCCTCCCCCTTCAATAGCACTGTCCCCAGTGCTTTACAAAATTTGAACAAAATGCTACACTAGTATCGCTTCAGTGATTCACAGAATTGAACAAAAAAGGATGTGCTAATTGCATGGCATCCTCTAGCTCCCACATAGCCTCTTCAGGTCCATAGTGCTCCCATTGCACCTTTACCTACCCTGTGGCTCGGTTCTGGAGCATTGTGACCTTCCTGTCGAGGATGCGCATTGGCTCAATTCGGAACTCTCCCTCGGGTTCCACCTAAATCACATCCCAATTTATCACATGGTTAGGATCATGTACATATTTCTTGAGCAAAGAAACATGAAAAACATTATGAGCCCTAGTGCTAGCAGGCAATGCAAGTCTATATGTAACGGGCCCTATTCTTTCAAGCACTTCAAACGGCCCACAATATATTGGTGACAGCTTGGCATAACTTCCAAGCTTCAAGGAACTCTGCTTTTCCCTCACTCTGAGGTAAACATGATCCCCAACTCTGAACTCCTTGTTCACCCTATGCTTATCTGCATAGCTTTTCTGCCTATCTTGTGCTACTTTTAGATTCTACCTGATCTTTACAACCTCTTGCTCCACTTCCTTGAGAAATTCTGGTCCAAGCACAACCCCGTTCACTGGATTATCCCAAGTCATAGGTGTCCTACACCTTCTTCCATACAAAGCTTCATACGGACTCATCCCCAAGGATGCCTGTTGTTCATTGTTATAAGCAAACTCTACCAAGTGCAAGTAATCTTCCCACTTGGTTGGTTTGTCCATCACATACATGTAAAGAATATCTTCAAGAATCTGATTAACTCTCTCTATCTACCCATCTGTTTGAGGATGGTATGCAGTGATGAAGTTTAGCTTTGTACCCAAATTTGTAAACAGCCCCTTCCAAAATTTGGAAGTGAACTTGACATCACGGTCAGAGACTATCTCCTTCGGCAATCCATGCAATTTGAAACTCTCCTTCATGAAGATCTTTGCAATGTCATCAGTCTTATGCGTAGACTTCACCGGTATAAAATGCACTACCTTTGTCAACTTGTCTACCACAACCATGATGGAATCATGCTATCTCCAAGTCATCGGCAATCCTGTAATAAAATCCATTGAAATAAATTCCCATTTCCATTCAGGAATTGGCAAAGGCTGCAACAAACCTGCTGGATGTTGATGCTCAACATTTACCTGTTGACATTTCATGCACCTTGAAACGTATTTAGCCATATCCTTTTTCATTCCTAGCCAAAAGTACTACTTTCTAGCTGTAGTAATTGTCTTCTGATATCCTGGGTGACCAAAATATGGATCTTGATGGATTTCATATATAACAACTCTCCTCAAACCTGCTACATCTGGAATATAAATTCTACCTCTAAAATTAAGAAGTCCATCTTCTTCCAATTTATATCCCTCATATCTCTTCTCAAGACTTTGTTGCTGCAATTTGTCTTTTACCTGCTCATACAATTCATCTCCAGCAACATGATTAACAATCTGCTGCCTCAAATCTGATTGGCAAATACTAAAAGATGCCACATGCATTTCCTGTATTTTCCTGCTGAGTGCATTAGCTACCTTATTCTCTTTCCCCTTTATGTGCTTGATTTCAAAATCAAATTCACACAAAAATTCCAGCATTCAAAGTAGGCTGATCAAATAGATACTTCAGACCACAATGGTCTGTTCTGAGCTCAAATATTCTACCCATCAAGTAATGCCTCCACATCTTGAGGGCATGTACTATGGCTGCAAGCTCTAGGTCATTAGTGGCATAGTTCTTCTCATGCTCCTTTAGCTTTCTTGACTCATAACATATCACGTGGTTGTCCTGCATAAGGACTCCTCCAAGCCCTTGTTTGCATGCATCGGTACACACCACAAAATATTTCTCTGGATCTACAACTTTCAATACTGGTGCACTGGTGAGAAGATTCTTCAACTTCTGGAAGCTTTCTTCACACCTCGATGTCCATTCAAAATTCATCCCCTTCTTTTGCAAATAAGTGATGACATGTGCAACCTTGGAAAATCCCTCAATGAATCTCCGGTAGTATCTTGCAAGTCCCATAAAAGATCTTACATCTGTCACATTTCTTGGAGTAGGCCAATTCATAATGGCCTCAATCTTTTCAGGGTCCACAGATATACCCTCCTCTGAGATAATGTGACCCAAATACTGAATTCTATCTCTATAGAAGTCACACTTGCTCAAATTTGCATATAGCTTATGCTCTCTTAGAACTTGCAAAGTCAATCTCAAATGCTCTTCATGTTCTTCCTCATTCTTAGAATAAACAAGAATGTCATCAAGGAAAACAAGAACAAACTTGTCCAAATATCTGCTAAAGACACTATTCATAAGGCACATAAATGTAGCTGGTGCATTTGTGAGACCAAATGGTACCACTACAAACTCATAATGCCCATACCTTGTCCTGAAGGCTGTCTTATGAATGTCTTCATCCTTGATTCTCACCTGATGGTAACCAGACCTCAAGTCGAACTTGGAAAATACCTTTTCTCCTCTCATTTGATCAAATAGGTCATCAATCCTAGGCAAAGGATATTTATTCTTCACAGTAACCTTGTTCAATTGTCTGTTATCAATACAAAACCTGGGTGTACCATCTTTCTTCTTTACAAATAGAACTGGTGCTCCCCAAGGAGACACACTCGGTCGGATATACTTCTTTTCCAACAACTCTTACAGTTGCATCTTCAATTCTAGCATCTCCAATTTACTCATCCTGTAGGGTGCCTTGGACACTAGTGCTTCTCCTGGCACAAGTTCAATTGTGAAATCAATTTCCCTCTTTGGAGGAAGCCCTGGAATCTCATTAGGAAACACGTCCCTGAACTCCTGTAACACCTGATAGTCCTCCAACCTAGGATTTTCATCTCCTGATGTCTCCAAAATATGGGCTGCATACAACTGGAAACCCTTCCTACAGAACTTCTTCAACTACATTGTTGAAACTTGTCGTATTGAAATCACCTTTAGAATACCTTTCACAACTACTAGGTTCCCTTCTTCATTCATGCATTCAAAAGTCTTATTGTAACAGTCAAGCTTCACCCTGTGAGCTTCTAACCAATCCATTCCAATGAGAACATCATAGGAACCAAGTGGTAGAACATTCAATCTACACAAGTGACCAGTCCATTCATGACCAATGGACATTTCTCTACCACTTCACTGACCTTTCTCTTAGTTCTAGTGGCTAGCTGAACTAACCAAGAATTCCTATGCTTTACTTTCTTAAAAGCACAAATCTACACTATTCTAGGAGTAATGTAACTGTGCATAGAACCAGGGTCAGTTAAAATAGAAACAGATTTTTCAACAATATTACCTGCAACTTCAACCATAGTTGACTGGTGATCTTTCTGGAGGTCCTCCAGTGCTGCATAGATCCTAGGGGCTGCCCTTGCTACTTGACCCACTGTTTCTGCTTCTTGAATGTTGTAAGCTGGCCTTGCACTCTTATTCTCGAGTGGACAAGTTATGCACATGTGGGGTCCTCCACATTTGCAACATTGAAGTGGTCCTCTATTCTATTGTGGATCCTTAGGTTTTTCTCCTATCACTCCAACTGACTTACTCGCAGCTTGGGATGGCTGCTTCTGCTGATTCCTGAAGTTAGAAGGTTTGAAACCTTTCTTTCTTTGGTCAAAATTCTCATTATTCTTGTCCTTCCATGCCTTATGGTAATCTGGCTTACCTTTGCTTTGTTCACAGCAATACTTAGCCTTCCTTATTGCTTCTTCAAGAGTTATAGGTTCATAAAACTCAATTCTATCTTTGTAAGACTGAGGCAATCCACTTAGAAAATGCTGGACCTTTAATTTTTCATCTCTGATGTATCGGACATACCTCAACAGCTCCAAAAACTTATTTGCATATTCTTCCATGGTCTGCTGTCCCAATATCAACTCATGGAACTCCTTGATCTTGTCATCATAATACCTATCAGAGAGGTATTTCTACTTGAAATACTTCTTGAACTGTTTCCACTTAAGTCTCCTTTCGCTGATCCTTTTCACTTGCTTGAAGTGTTCCCACCAAATGGATTCCCTTCCATTCAGATTGAATATGTCAACTCTTTCCTTCATGTTTCATGAATAATCATGCACTTGAAAGTACTTATTTATCCCAAGAAGCCAAGCTTCAACCTCTTGTCCAGTCTTTACCTCACCATCAAATGCAGGAGGTTTAGCTTTCTTAAATTCATCCCGAGAGCGATCCCTATGGTGTCTCTTTCTTTTTCTATTATGAGAAGAAGAACTTGAATCCCCGCTGGATTCTTCAGAGTTAGATGGTCCACTAGAAGTCTTCCTCCTTCTCCTTCTCCTAGTATCGCTCTTACTGCCTTCTGGTCTTGATGTACCTCGTTCGGAGTCTATATTTCTCTGCAAGTCTGTTAAACTCTGCAACATAGCAGCATTCAACTGATGCTACTCTTCCTGGGCTTTGATCAAGCTTCTCATGGTGGCTGCAACATCTGACGGTGTCTCTTGGAATCTCCTTCCATTAGACTCTATGTCATCATTTCCATTACAGACATTTTCTCCCATGGA
Source organism: Pseudotsuga menziesii (assembly GCA_001517045.1). Classification (NCBI taxonomy): domain Eukaryota; kingdom Viridiplantae; phylum Streptophyta; class Pinopsida; order Pinales; family Pinaceae; genus Pseudotsuga; species Pseudotsuga menziesii. Next base: position 1,092,839 of record LPNX010515599.1, read on the forward strand.
ATCTCTCACATGCTCGTAAGAATCCTGAGCATCATATCCATCATGGGTTCTCATAACTAAACCTCCATTTACTTACCAAACTGCACTACCTGGAATACTGCTCTTGAAGGTAACTAGGATTCTGCAAACATGTTAGTAACAAAACTGTTAGATGCATAACATTGATATAAATCAGAATTACTTACCTTCTCCTAGAAAAATCATAAAATAACAAATTGCTCAAACACAAGAATTTCTTCATCAAAGAACACCCGTCCGAGGGGGCCGATGGGGGTCAAGGGGGCTTGCCCCCTGCAGTGGCAGGTCGAGGGCAACGCCCTCGTTTTTTATTATTATTATTTATAAATCTTTGATTTTCATGCAATATGGCACATAAGATCGCTGCCACTTTCTTCTTTTCAGCCCTGAAAATACACTGAAAAATCATTGAAAATCCCATTGAAAAATAGTCGAAATCTGCTGAGAAATCCTACTGAAAAACACAAAATTTCCTTGTGCAGAATCGGGTCTCATCCCAACTAACATCCTATGTTTCGGCGGTCAAAACAACTAACTTCCTCCACTGTTCATGAGTGATCTGTTCGTCTACTCATCGGGCAGATAGTTCTCTAGGATTTCACAACGGCGGCCAACGAACTCTCTATGTTTTCCACGAACGTAATCTTGTTGGAATTGGCAGTCAGAACAACTATCCATCGGAAGAATAGTCCGGTAAACAGCAGCAACGACGGGCGCATGAACAACTAAATCCTTCTGACTTCATTGGCAGTCCGTTGAACTAATATTCTTTCGACGCATCAACGATCCAAACCACTATCTTTCACCAATCGCGGATGGTCTCAACACTTAGACAAATTTTTCAAAAAATTTTCTCTCTCTTCTTTCCATGGAACATAACATCTGTCGGTGGTTGAAACCACGAAGTGCTATGTGTTTGTGATCAGAGCATCGACGGTTGAACTTCTAATCATCGGAGTGCTAGTCCACATGACAGTCACAATGACGGACTGACAAACAGCTAACTTCATCTGACGTAGCTCATTGGTAACTGAATTAACTAGGTGTTGGCAATGTGTTCAACTAACCATCATCGATGGCTGACGATTCCTGGACTTAGAGAAATTTTTGAAATTTTCCCTTTAGTCTTCCTTTTCGCCACTTGATCGGCTCAATTCTCTTTTTTTCGTCGATGAAATAATTCCATCAGCAGCTGCAATGGAGGCCCATCATCTTTGATCTTATTTTGATCGACGGCCCAATCTGCTGAGGCATAACCTGATCAATATCGGCAGTCTCTTCTCGTCGGAAGGCTAGTTCTCTAGTCTTTCAAAACGGCAGGGGCACGAAACACTTTCTTCTTCTGATGGTCGATGTCTTCATTACATAGAAAAAAATTGAACTTTCTTTACTGCGTTGGTGGTAGGAGGCCCTACCCATTGGGATCATAGTGNGTGCACGAACCACTTTCTTCTTCTGATGGTCGATGTCTTCATTACATAGAAAAAAATTGAACTTTCTTTACTGCGTTGGTGGTAGGAGGCCCTACCCATTGGGATCATAGTGGTCTATCCATCTGCAACGGTGGTGCTCAATCGGCTAAGTATCGACGATCCATCTGTCTAGGTGTTCCGATGTGCCAACGGCCAAAACACTTAGAAAATTTTCCAAATTTCCCTCTCCTCTGTCTTCCACCACATCAGTCGTCGGGTGGCCTTCCCACTAAGTGCACCACTGCATTGAAGAACTTGTCACTAAGTCTTTCGATGGGTCGATGGTTCCAACACTTAGACAAATTTTGAAGATTAAGGTTTTTCTATCCAAAATTTTCTGATTGCTGCTGGGCAGAAGGCAACCTACCTCTGTCACTGCATCTTTGCGGTCCATTCAGGCCCATGCTGCAACATGAGCTCTGATACCACAATGTAATGTCCCTGACCCTCCGACCAACGAAGAGGACCCTACCATGGCGTTAACCATTCGGGAAACCATCCCCATGAACATGTATGTACATAAAATGCTGAAACATAATGATTTGAACTAGAACATGCACACATGATTATTTATCATACAACGAAATCAAACATACGTTCATAAAAGAATTCAACATTTTCACCATATTCATTAAACAATAAATATAAATATAGAGACGAAATGGTCAAGATTACTTATCTCATAAAGAACTCGTCCAGCAACCAGCTATGTCGCTGCAACGTTCCACCCAACCATAGGCTAGCGTGCTCCTTAATCTCTTAGCAATGCTGCCACCCCTGAGCTGGGAATGATTCCCCAAGGAGTAAGGAACAAGTAGACTTACACAAATCCAAGGATACACAAAACAAAACCAAACCAACACAGTTGGGTTTATCAGTCCATCAACAAGACAGCCAAGCCAGCGTGGTTAGGTTTATCAAGCCATCAAGGAGCTGGGAAAGGCTAAATGCTAAGCTAGTGAGCCCATTACAGAGCTAGGAACACCTACACCAGAACTAGCCTAACTTCTAAGACACCCACACACACCCAACACAAGGAATTAGTCCCTTCTCTTCTATATAGTCCCTCAGGCCCTGACTTCCCTTCTAGTTCTATTCAGGGGTGGTGGAGAAGAAATCCAGCCCTCTAGATCTATCTGTGTGGTTTCCAAACACACCAAGTTTATCAACCAAACCAATCCCTCATCCCCACTCCAACATAGTCCAAAGACGAACCACTGCATACACGTAGTCACCCAAGCGATTCACAGCTTGAACAGGGAGAAATCAATTCCTAGGTATTTCTTGGCCCTATCATGGCCAAAATGACTCCCAACATCCTACAACAACCAAAACATAAGGGATACCACAACAAACCCGCGAATCTTGGGAAGAACAACAACAACCACAAATCAGAAGAAGAACAACAGCCCCGATCTTAACATTGAAGTGACAAGAATAAATTACATGGCCATACGAGTCTGTAAGGAAAGCATACACCCACACAATCCATAAAATCCGTATGGAAAAACATCCACACACAGAACGTGAATGGCTTATTCACAAGGGAAAATTGTGGGTGAAGAACACAACTTCCAGCTCGCTGCATGAGACCAAACAGGAAAGAAGCATGTACGTGAGAATTGAACAGAGTACCGTCCCTATGTGAGGATAAACAGACAATGGAGAGAATGGTGTGGTCGTGAGAATGGAGTGAATGGGGATTCCCCCATGGAGTGATGGCGGTGGTGGTTTTCCAAAATGTGAGGGTCAACCTGCTGGTGGAGTGTGCATGTGGGCAAGGACTGACAGTCCTGCCACACTCCACTCCCCTACCATAACTACCTCAACTACTCTACAGAGCATTAAAATGGTAGTTGGATAAGACAAGGAAAGATGGGCAAATAAAACAGGGTTTAACAGCTGACACATGGATTTTTCCCCATGGGTTCGAAGTTTGATAATCCCCCCCCTTATCCTTAGGAAAATCATGCCCTTTTCATTATGGTTGCAGTGAGCATAGCTGGTTGGGTTCATTTAATTAAATATGCATATTTTCATGATGTCGAAACTAATATGTGTTGTATATCACGATATACCATCGACAATGATTCCAATTGCCGAACATAACACAACCAAATCGATGGTGGGGATTTTTCTTTTAGCTGCACACCATGATTCATTATGATATATACATCATGTACATTTAATGCAATGTGGTCAAAACCAGGGTGTTACAATCCTCAAGTTGTACTTGATCTGCTTGAGAAAATATAAGGAGATTAGGTGGAGATGATTCATGAATGTATTTTTTCTTTTGGAATGACTCATTAATATACATGAAGAAAAATTTGTCAATGTTTGTAGTATATCAAATATTCTCTTCAAGCTACCTTTTGAGGAATTTTATATTATTTTCTACATATATGAAAAATTTGGTTCAACTTCAATGTTAATTCATGTGATTATAGTTTATGCAAATGCACCTTAAAACATCTTATAGACTTGCTTTGTGAATAAATGTAAGACACTTGCAATAATGTTTGAAGTGAGTTTTCCCTATTATTCGTTATTGTAGTTGATATAAATTTAATTGTACTACTATGTTGCATTCAATTTCATAATTATATTTTCTGGTGTAGACTTTAAAGTGGTGCCAAATTTGTACTAGTATATCAACTTATACTCAATAAATAAAATACTAACATTTTGAGTGTGCATGTTTTATCAGTTTGTCATCATTGTGATTGATTTTTTGGATTAAACTGTGTGAACGTTTTTCAGACCAACATTTTGAGTGGACACTCCACCCATGATTGTTACAGTAACCATGGAAAAATCATTGTGAATTGAAAAGATTTCACATAACTTAATCCAAAAAACCAATCATTAAGTAGTAACATCATGTTAGCTTTAATTCATGTTAGACATTATTATCAAATACATTGCATCAAAAAGACAATTTAATCCATGTGAGATTTAACGCTGATCGCAATGCATTGCATGTAATATAAGTATTATGGATGGAGATTTTGATAATGTGACTGATGAACTGGTATATGTTAGACCCAAGTGCAACAAGCTAAATCTAAGATTGAATCCTATGATTGAAGTTGAGAAAGGAAATATGTTTCTAGTTAGATAATGAACTGAGGATGAAGGAGAGATGATTTGGATGGAAAAAACCACCTCATATATCTTCCAGAATGATGAAAGTGAGACTCTTCATGTAAAGTTTGATTGATGGAAGCCTAGTTCAGGGAAATACAAGGGAAAATTTTAGAACAATATTGGGTACCAAACTTGATGACACATGACTTGGATCTATTCTAGTTAATACCATAGTTTGGGCATGGATACAAAAGAAAGAAGATTGTAGGAATACCACGATAAATAAATGTGGTGTACAATTTGTAATTGATTTCCTTTACTGAATATAAGGAAATTAGGTGGAGATGACTCATGAATGTAATTTTATCTTTGAAGGAGTTATTAAAATACAAGAAGAAACACTTTTCAATGTTTGTTGTACATCAAATATTCTCTTCAAGCCTTTTTTGAGAAAAAATTATATTATTTACTAATATGAAAATTTTGGTTCAACTTCTATGTTAATTCATGTGATGGTACTTTATGTGAATTAGATAACACCATTCAATTTTTAACTTTTCAATTTGTTTTTTACATAAAATCAACATGTCACTATATCAAATGTGCATAATCATATTCAATAATGAACCTTAAAACATCTTCTAGACTTCCTCTGTGAATAAATGTAAGGCACTTGCAATAAGTTTTGAAGTGACTTTTCCCTATTATTTGTTATTATAATTGATATAAATTTAATTGTTATACTATGTCGTATTCTAATTAATATTATATTTTCTTCTGTAGACTTTAAAGTGGTGCGAACTTTGTACTAGTGCAATATCTTATACTCAACAAAGACAAAGTAGTAACATTTTCAGAGTGTATGCTTTCACAGTTTGTCATCATTGTGAATTCTTTTTTAGATTAAGTTGTCAGTGATTTTTTCAAACCAAAATTTCAAGTGGGCACTCCATGCATGATCCTCGGGGGAACAATGCAAATTTCATTATGGTTTGAAAATCTTTCACATAGCTTAATCCCGAAAATCATTAGCCAAATATTAACATTTAATGTCAATACTACATAAGTTAATAATAGTCACAACACAATATTAATATGTTGTTAAATAACTTTATATTATGTAATAAATTTCTTACACAAATTATTAATAATTCACTAGTCAAATATTGGTGACTTTTGTTTTAATACGTAAATATAAATATTAATGATAGTGAAAGTATATCATTAAATACATTTATAAGTAAAATTTCTCACATAAATATCTTATTCATAAAATCAACATTCATTAACTTAGTTTTTAATACACCACCACCACCACCAACAACAACAATAATAAATTATGTCTCTATTCTAATTCATAACTTATTTTAATCATTACTAAGATAAAACCTATTTTATTTTCCTCTAAGTCATAAAATATTTTCTCTTGTCCACTATCAAGTGGTGCCAACTTCCAAAAATAAAACATCATACTCAAAAAAGGATTAGACTTACTATGGTAACTCAACCTAGACACATTAGTTAACATAATTTCAATTAAATGAAATTCCAAGGTAAAATAGTAACAAACATTGATTATTAATGTCATTAAATAAATTTAATAATAATATGTAAAAAAATCTTCTACAATCTATTTTTGGTGATATAATCATTGATCAACTTAACTTTTATTAGAAAATATAAATAATAGCAATATAAATAAATTATTTTTCTATTCTAACATATAATTGATTTTGATCATTAAAATAATAAACTTAGCATACTAACACTTAATATATAATAGTTTTTCTTGTCACTTGTAAAATGTTGCCAACCTTCTAATATATTACAACATGATACTCAACACATACAATATTACTTGCTATGTCGAGAATTAAAATTGTTATAGTAACAAACACATTTGTATTATGTCATTAAATACTTTTTAAATGGGTCATTCTAAAATTGTGCCAACCTTCTACTAGTAAAGGAACTCAACACCAACAATGTACTACTTACCATATCAAATTATTATTCAATTGCTTAATCATAGTAACATATACAATATTAATGTCATTACATAAACTTAATAGACTTGCCATTTAATACAAACTATAGATAATATTAATAGAAATTATGTAAGGAATCAAAGTCTCTGAATTTCATCATTTTGAAAGAATCAAAGTCTAAGATTTTCATCATTTTGATTTGTCACAGAGGATTAGAAATGTGTAATCTAGGTGTTGTAAAGGGTGCTAGCTCAATGGAAGAGCACTTGCATTACAAGCAGGATGATAGTGGTTCGATTCCTCCGTGCCCTAATATAAATTAATAGATGATATAAAATCTTAATGATAATATAAATATTGTAATATATCTATATTTTCAATATAAATATGTTTTTTTCAATTAAACACATTGTTCAAATACTTCATAAATAAATAATGAACAATTCTTGCAATAATTAGTTCAGTTGGTTTTCCCCCTTTCCTCTTGTATATGAAAAAATCAAACTGTACTGCACTAATGCTAGTTCATAATTGATTTTGATTATTAAAATAATTAATATTAATAAATAAGAGAGACTTTACTAACATCAGTATCATTAAATAAATCTATAGGTAATAAATTTATCATGTTAATCTATTATTCATAAAGTAAACATTCATTAACTTAGTTTTTAATACACTACCACTACCAACAACAAAAATAATAAATTATGTTGCTATTTTAATTCATAATTTATTTTAATCATTACAAGGGTAAAACTTATACTTTAAAGTCCTAAAATATTTTCTCGTTTTGATAATAAGTGGTGCCAACGTCCAAAAACAAAACAACATACTCAACAAAGACAAAAACAATTACTATGACAATGTTTATAATTGTTGTAGTAACAAATACAATGTTGGTATTATGTCATAAAATAATTTAATCAACTTAACATTTAATACAAACTATAAATAATATTAATATAAATTATGTAAGGATTCATAGGTTATGACTTTCCTCATTTTGAAAGAACTCAATCTAGCGGAAGTTCTAAATTCTAGATCTATCCCATCTAGTTCTAATTAAAATGTAATATTTCCTCTAGTTCTAATTGAGATGTAATATTTCCTTTTGAATGGTTGAATAATAAAGTTCTACTTGAAATAAATAAATAAAATATTAATTGAGAAAATAGTTCATTGGATCAATTCTTCCAAATTTAATGGACTAGTTAGTTGAGTTGATTTTTCTAGATTTAATAGAATACTTATTTAGAGATTTACAAAAATACTCAAAGTAGATGAAGTCCTTGTAATAGAATATTTCCAAATTTAATGAAATATGTGTTAATAGGCCTAAATGCCAAGCCGACCACCCCAACTTTGGAGGTATAGAGTGAAAAAATTAGAAATTATCAGTCGTTTATTCAACAACCAATAATAACCAAGGGAAAAAACACCTTGGGCTGATCAGATTGACAAATAAAGTCTAAGAGACCGAGTCTTTTACAGATAATATCATGCTAGAACATTTATTACAACTCCACCAAGGGGGTATGAACATGTGATATAGTACAACAAAGTTTCCCAGAAACAAGACTGAAGGTCTTCTGAAGTCTGAACAAGTTATCCTTGTCTGGTTCACCAGGCTCACTTGATAAAAAACCACTAAGTACAACTTATGTGGTAACATTCTAGCTCCAACTGTGGGACGTGTGCTTGATTTGGTATTTAAGGCAAGGAGAGGATACGAGAACACTAGAATCTCTAGTTTATATACCCTGTAAAAACATCTCAACTTGACAAGAAAACCTCAGTAGCACAAGCTTTATATAAAAACCAAATGAACCATTAAGCTGATTTATTTAAACAAAATAAATGTAATTAACTAATGAATTTTTTTTATTATTATAGCTAAGTACAAAACATAAAGGAAGAAAGTAAATGCTCTCTTTTAGGAGCTTATTTTCCTACTCTAAGCATGATATAAAAAGGTTAGGTGTAATAAAAAATCCAATGTAACCACCTAAGCATTTTATTAACATAATTTTTTTTTCTTGTCTTTGGTTACCAGCCAAAGTAAGGATACCTTATTCAGAAAATGTAAACCTGCATGATGATTCAGAATGGGCGGGATGGATGGGAGATCATAGGCATGAATAATGTCATAAAAAATTTTCCCCAACTTGTACGTGCTCATGCAAGCTGCTTCTATCCATGACTAGATAGGACTGATATACCAATTAGAACGATGACACAGACTAACTACATCATCATACTGATCACCAGGGATTATCAAATGATAACTCATTGCACAAGCCCCAAGTAGCTCCAAATCATAAGGAACCTCTATATGTGAGAAATATGGCTAAGACTGATATTCCACTGACTGCATCACATCTGAATTTTCACAACACTGCTTCTCAATGTCTTCATTAGTGATACCCTTGTGCGGCTCTGCATGATATGACTCTGAATGATCACCTGAAAATTCTGAATGCTCCTCTTCCATACTAAGGTTTTCCAAGGCATCCAGATTCGTGCTCCCCTCTATGGATGTATCGTTGATTGGAATTCCACAAATTTTTGAATAGACACTCCCCTTTTTGGACATATCATGGATGGGATTCTCCATAAGATATTCACAAGTTGGATTATCTATGAAATTCCAATAGTCATCAATCCCATCCATGTCATATGTGGGGGACTCTTCATCCATAGCATCATGCTCCTACCTATCCATGTCTTCCTTGTATTCATAACAATCTTCTTCAAAAAAAATGTTACAAGGCAATAAACTTTCCAAACCTTCATCAACATGAGGAGAACAAAGTCTAGTGTCACCACACACCATACTGATCTTATCATAAGTTTCTTTATAGTCTTCTGTTATGATATCATGAAGAGGATATTCAATATTATCTTCAATCAAGGAAACGTTTTGGACATATTCAATGGGATCACTTGGGATGTGTTGCTCAGTAGGTTTCTCTAGAGGGCTTTCTGGAAAAATATCAGCATTGCAACACACTTGAGAATACCTCAAATATTCAATGTTTTCAGCTATGGTGACATGAGGAGAGTCTTCAACAATGTGTTCAATCATGGGCTCCTTCTAAAGCTCTTCAATACGATCATCCTATATTTTCCCTTCCTCAGAATCTTGCTGTGTATTTGGAGATACCTCATATTCTTTAATAAGTAGCTTAATTACTTCCTTTCTTGAATAACTATGAGGAAACTCTTTGATGGGAGTATCATGGATCTCCTCTTCACTTAAATGGTCAAGAAGTGATTCCAAGTCTTCAATACTTTGTATCATGGAAAAATGTCCATCATATGTTTCCATCTGATACTCTATCCTAGATAGGTAGAAGGTACAGATCTTTTCAAGGAACTTTTTCAAACCATTCATACTACCCCTACCATCATGCCACTACTCTAAAAACATCCAAAGGAAGCTTGGAAAATAAGTTATACATTTATTAGGAAGGCCCTGATAGAACCAACAAGAGGCCTCACCCCAAAAAGTACCAGCAAACATTTCCCTCATATTGTCTTCATGAAGAACATTAGAGTCAGCCATCAACTGAAGGAAATATTTGACATGCCAGAGGGCTGAATCACCATAATTTCCATGAAATAATGGAAGCCATTTATATGCATCCCCCTCACCATTACAATAGTTAGGAAAACCTGGGACGTTTGAGAAATCGATAGGCTGAAAAATTCAGGTTATCTGGGCACCATATTTCTCCTTTAATTCATTCATATTACAAATTAATAGTATGCATTTGATATAGCCATTAAACCTTGTACTGAAAAGGTGGAGCTATCAAGTGATGAGATTTAAAGGTTTTAACATGTCGCATGGGCTCATATACACACAACAAAACTTCACAAGTTTATGAGATAACGGGTTTTTATCCCTTCAATGGAGTCACCATGTGAGATTAAAAATATACATTTAAGAATTCTCACAAGAATATTTTTTTCTTTTCTTTGTAAAAAATAAAAAAGTGAAAAAAGTTAGTGGAGTCGCCAGATGAAAATTAAATATCTACTCTAAGCATTCATCAAACAAAGAAAAAACAAAAAAAGAAGAAAACAAAAGTCATACTCCGGGAATAAAAATATTTATCCCCGGCAACGACGCCAAAAAATGTTTCCACCTTTCACACACCTGGGTTACGTGGCAGAAATATTCAAGCCACTCGATGTGTCCTTGGGAGCAAGTCTTGAGTCAAGGATGTCACCTTGTTCTTGACTCCTCCGTTTAGGCTCAACTCTTAATGAAGCCAAGGGGGGTAGACCCTATTAAATTTCTAATGCTAATTACTTAATGTGATGGTGTTATAATGATTAAGATTTTTAGGAGTTTTGAAGTTAACCAATGAAAGAAAAAGATAACAAGATGCAATATTTAAAGCATATAAGCATAGTAATGACACACAATATATCTATCTATCTATCTATCTATCTATATATATATAATTGAAAGAATTGATCAAAGTGAATCACCAGTTCCTTAAAAGGAGTCAACATAGAAAATAATGTGCTTGCATGCGCTTGAATGAATGTTTTGAAAATGTCTCTTGGTAGATTTTAAATTAATGTGGAATGTGAATGAATTAAATTAGGCGAAAAGGGGACTCCAGATATACCTGAGGGGTACTTGGAGTATGTCCAAAAGTAAAATTTCACGGCTACCCGCAAGGTGTTTGTGGGATAGAATGGATTCTCGAAGACTATTGTTCATAACGCACCCATCAGGGTGTGACAAAGATCGATGCCTCGAGGTCACTTTCCAGTTGTTCCCACTCCTTTGGGTATTTTGCCACCACTTACAATTTGTTTGAGGCATTGGATTTTCGGCTGATGGTTTGTCAATTTAGGAGGTGAGGACTAATTAATCTAGTCTCTCAAGTGATTTTGATGCAACTTGACTAATCAGACGAACTATAGCCAAGTACAGAGCATACACACTGGAGTCTTCATTATTTTTAGTAAATTTTAAAAGAGGTGTTCTTATTAAAAAGAAAACCCTCTAGGAACATTTTTTGGTCCAAGTGGGCCTCAATCGGTGAATCAAGGAGGGGTTGATTTTATTATGATTATCAAAACATTAAATGAAAAATGGAATCAGAGATACACAGCACCGGTTTTCTAATTCGTCCTACCACGCATCTCTTTCCCCTTGCGGGTCAATCGGGAAATCGTGGGGTAAGTAGTATGATTAATTTTGAATAAAAAATATGGAATAATGAAAAATATTATCAAATTAAACCATCCTGCAAGTCAATACTAAACTAGAACAGAAAAAAAAAAGAAAAAATGCAAAAAATGAAACAGACGCGGATTCCCCTTGGGGGGATGGGGAGCGGGCTTGAAAGAGCCTACTCAAAAGAGATTTCCTTTTATTATTATTCGTTACAATATAAACAAACTGAAATATCAGAATCCTATTGTTCCTTATACAGGATGAAACCAATATCTTACAACTTTCCAAAATTTTAAGATTTCAGTCAAAGGGGAGACCCCTAAGGGGATTTGAACGATCCCAAGGCCACTTTCGAACATCAGCTTCTCTTCTTTCTGTTATGCCTACTAAAATACAGTGAGCATTTTAGAATGAAATATTCCCAAAAGCATTTTAAGAGTAACTTTGGGTCAGCCTACTTTAACTCAAACAAAACTAAGTTAAGACTAGCTAAACCGGTGAAAAAGGAACCAAGGAAAGCAAGATTTCCTTGGGATGATATTGTCTTTCTATTTGTGCAGACAATGAAATATGAACTGATTGCTGGATTTAATCTTTTTAAAAAATAAAAGGAAATCTAGAGCATGCAACCTACGGATTCTCTTTAAATTGCCATGCAAAATGGACGATTTCCCTAAGCTACATCTAGAATGCTTAATGATACTTTTTTAAAATGAGATATAAACTATGAGCTTTGAAATAGTAGATATATGTATTTTTTACTTTAATATGACAGATATAAATGAAAACAAAACTTGCAACCAAAGTAACAAGTTAAGATTTGGATTTTTATGAGGAAGAGAGAGGAAGAGTGTTGGTAGCCTTGAAGATCCACCGAGGAGATTTCAAGTGGAATGTCGAGGGACTATGCCCTTGAATGGTTTTTGAAAGAGTGAAGAAGCAAACTAGATCAGCATCCTCTCCAAGCTAGGAACCTGGAACTGAATCCAAAGACTTGCCAAAATACTTGTGAGATCCGGTTAATACTTACATAGAGATTTCAGAATAACATGCATATAAACTTATAAAACATGCTGAATCTAGATCTCTAAACATGCATCAAAGGAAAGAGATGGCCAATAAACTTATTGAAAATCTCCTTTCCTATCAAGATTATAATAATATTATTATCAATCTTAGCAATGAATCCACAAACAATTAGCAAATTATGAACATAGATACAGGTTACCTCAGTAAAATACGGCAATGCTCATCCACACATACAATGACATGACACCGTCTTGCCTCCAAATCTTCTCTTTATTTCAAATGAACAATAACAACAGTACAATAGAAACAAAACCTCAATCCCAGTTCTAACTAGCTTGGAAGAGGTGATCTGAGCTTTATTTATACAAAAAATAGGAGATCCAGCCCAAGGGGGGTGCAAGTCCCAAGGAGATAGACCATTGCAGTTGAAGGAGAGTCCATCAATGTCGATCTGAAGCTGAACTAAGCTTCCATTGAGCCTACTTGTCAATTGGGGGGATGATTGAGCTGACACATCTATCCACAAAGCTTCTAGGAGAGCCCACATGTGTGGAGGAGAGAGAGAGAGGGCACAATTCCCCATAAAGGAGGCTAAAGTTCAACTCTGGATCTGTCCAGATCACCTCCTTCAGTTAAGGATTTGTCAGATCTAGTCAATCTAGTGTCGATATGACTGATTTCAATCAAATCGGTTGAGAATGCACTGATCTAGGATTTTGGATTTGCTCCATTATTCATCAATTTATTAATTAAAATAATCAATAATTGATTTTTTGGGGCTTTCTGACCTGAGTGATGGAAAATCACTCAAACGAGGAAATAGTGGGTCTATAGGTTTACTAGGTTCTCTTAGCTTGAAAATGAGCACCTACATGACTGAATCTGACTTCCGAGCCCACTTTTATTACAAAACCAATTTTTCCAATTAAACTATTGAAAAATAGCCTAAGTTTTGGAAAATTAAATTTTAATAAAAAACACTGAAAAAAATTAAAAAATTAAAATTTTTTAAAAACCTAGGGGGACTTATACATGTTCATATGACTCAACCATAATTCCTATCATGTTTATACATTGACACATAGACTCTAATAACCTCAAAAGGCCTGAATTCCAAGCCGACGACCCCAACTTTGGAGGTATTGAGTGAAAAACTCAGAAATTATCAGTCATTTATTCAACAACCAATAATAAACAAGGGAAAAAACACCCTGTGCTGAATGGATTGAAAAGTAAATTCTAAGGGACCGAGTCTTTTACAGACACTCTCATGCTAGAACATTTATTACAACTCCCCCAAGTGGGTATGAACATGTGATATAGTACAACAAAGTTTCCTTGAAATAAGACTGAAGGTCTTCTAAAGTCCGAACAAGTTATCCTTGTCCAGTTCACCAGGCTCGCTTGATAAAAAACCACTAAGTAAAACTTAGGTGGTAATAGAATGAGAAGGCTGAAAATGATTTCCAAGAGTTGAAGGAGATGATGAGCAATTGTCTGGTACTTGATTTACCAGATTTATCGAAACCTTTTGTACTGGAATGTGATGCCTTTGGTGAAGGCATTGGCGTTGTTCTGATGCAAGATAAGCACCCTATTTCATTCGAGAGAAGAAAATTTGTAGCCACATGAAAGGTTGTATTCAATATATGACAAGATTATGCTGGCCATTATGCATGCATTGGACAAATTTCGACAGTATTTGGTAGGTGGTAAATTCATAGTGGAGACTGATCACAATAGTCTTAGACACTTCCTAACCCAAAAAGAAATCAATGATAGGAAGCATAAATGGGTGAGAAAATTTCATTCATATTATTTTGATATTGAGTATAAAAATGGGAAAATGAATGTTGTCATTGATGCACTCTACTAGAATCCCACATTCTCTTTACTGCAGATGCTAACTGAGTGGAAGATCTAGTTGGCCACTAAATATTCTAAGGATTAGTTTTCTTGTGACGTTTTGGATGGGGTAATCCAAAATGAAGAGTACAAGGTACATGATGAGCTCATCTACTACAAACAAAAAATATTCTTAGTGCCCGGATATGCACTAAAGAGGAATATTTTAGAACATGCACATGATGCACAAGTGGCTTGCCACCCTGGTTTTCTGAAGACTTATCAAAAGGTAAGGGAGAGATTCACTTGGAATGGCATTAAAGATGATGTTCTCATGCATGTGAAGGAATGTTCTGCATGTCAATAGAACAAAGTGGAGCACACACACACTAATGGACTCCTCCAGCCTCTTACTATTCCAGAACAAAAATGAGAGAGTGTCTCCATGGAATTTATAACTAGGACGCCAAAGTCTCAAGGGAAATACAAAATTTATGTGTTCGTTGACAGGTTGACAAAATTTGCACACTTTTTTGCAGTCACATCTAATATTCCATCTAGTGAGGTTGTTGCTCTATTCTTTAAGAATATTTTTGGGATGCATGGATTTCCCACAATTATAATAAGTGACAGAGATAGCAAGTTCACTAGTGCCTTTTGGCAAGCACTATTCGGGCTGGTTGGAACACACCTAAACATGAGCGCAAGCTATCACCCCCCAGACAGATGGAAAAATTGAAAGGGTGCATCAATGGCTTGAAGGATACCTCCGTAATTATGTTACGAGACATCAAGGAGCTTGGGAAACTTGGCTCCACCTAGGTGAGTTCTGTTATAATACCACATTCCATATTTCTACTAGAATGCTCCCCTTTATGGCCTTGTATGGGTATGTGTTGGAGTCATTTACCACCTTACACACTCATTTTGGTCAATTTGGCCTAGTTACACCACTATCCTAAGTATTATTGGCTTAATTAACATCAGTGGAGAATTAAATGTCATCAGCTAGATCACATCCATGCCTACCTTTAGTCAAGGAGGCTAACTTAGCCTTCTCCTACATTCAGGGAGGCTAACTGGAGCACTTCGGGGGTGATCTGAGTGATATTAATGCACCTAATTGATAACTGATGGTTACAATAAGCTAAACAGGGTAGTGAATGCACCTCCCTTCATTAAATTGATTATTTAAGGGTTATTTAATGAACTAGAGTCAACAGGGGTGCCTCCAACCACTTTTGATGTTCAGTTACACTTCAATTAACCTCATCGAGGTTCATTGGAGTCATTGAAGTGCTAGCACTTGATAGTTGGCTTTCTATGACATGTGTCTGATCTCTTTCACTTGAGACTCAGTCATTTATTGCACTCTGACTTTAGTTAGGGCTCAGTGGAGCCAATTAGGGTTTTGATCAGTGGTTGACTTGAGTGTTGACTGTGGCTTACATTCAGTTAAGCTAGACTCACTCATTCAATTCGAATGACCTCCTTAGGAATTCGAATTGCTTCTCATTCATGCTTGTAGCATGACATTGTAATGTAATTTCTCATTCTTTGTGTGAATATACAGAGCGGCTACTCATTCTGTAGCTCGATTACACCATTTCATGAGTTGTTTGTTGATTAATCTTTGATGAGACTGATGTTTAGTCCCTAGATCAATGTGCAAGATTAATAGTATGAGGCTCCAAATTTTGTAGGTTTAATTTTTGGGGAATAAAGAGCCAAAAATGATAAGGATTAGTTACAAGAAAACCAAGACATTCTAAGGTCATTGAAAGAGAACTTGTAGATGGAACATAACCAGTAAAAGGTATATGCAAATAAGCATCAAATTGATAGAGTATTCTAGGTAGAAGACCTGTTCCACCTAAGGATGAAACCTTACATACAATCTTCTCTAAAGAAGAAAGGGGATGAAAAACTTCAGCAAAGGTTCTATGGGCCCTACACAATTCTAAGAAAAATTGGTGAAGTGTCCTACAAGTTGGAACTTCTAGCAGAGAGTAAGATCCATAATGTTTTCCATGTATCCTTCTTGAAGAAATAAATTGGTGAACAAATCATGGCACTAGAATAAATTCCACCATTGGATGATGAAGGAAATTCGGTATTAGTACCATAGAAAGTGCTACTGGGAAGAGAAAGGAAATTGAGGAACAAAACCATCAAAGAATATTTGATACAATGGAAAGGATTACCGACGGAAGATGCTACTTGGGAGGGGGAGTAGATATTGCAACACCTTGGTTTTATTTTTCTTCGGGACAACACGATATGGGAGGGGAGGACTATCATGGCCCTACCTAATTGACCAACAAAAGTGTAGACCATTTTAAACACCCAGGGGGACTAAGTGACATTAATTAATTAGCCTAGGGAAATTTTGCTAAATAATAATTATTGAGGGATGTACTTGATTTTTATTTATAATTATTAATTATTAGGAAATTTAATTATGTGGAAATGAGATTTCCATGTCAGGGGGCGCACTTGGGAAAGCCAACTTTCCAAGGAGGTGTTGATGTAATTGTAACTTCGGAATGTATTCACTTGTATTTCTTATGTATTGTACCTGGATGTTTATTGCGGGAAGTGTTTGTAATGTAATTGAGTCATGTCATGCCCCGATGTTCCGATTGGGAGTTCCTATAGTATAAACAAGTCATGTCAAGTCAATGTGGGTAACCCTCCTATTGTTCAAGGGTTAAATTCCCCGCAGTTCTAGGGCCCTAGGGTTGTTAGACTCACCTAGTGAATTCGGACCTAGTGAGTTATTATCAAGTTAGGAATTAGTATAAATAGAGAGTGAGCCTCTCTATTTATCACACCATCACTCACACTCAGTTCCAGCACATAGCCGAAGGAGAAGAAGTTGCTAGGGCTAGAAAAAAAGAGGCTACTGTTGTCGGGAGATCATCTTACTATTTTGGGTTTTACTTTTGGTACTGATTCTATCTCTGAGGAAGTTGCAAGGTTTTCTCCATTTATGGTTTCCCCGACGAAAAAAACTGTGTTCATTGTATCTTATGTTTGATTGTTGTGCTTGTTATTCTCTCAGTTAAAGATCCTAATATAATGCTAGCTTAATGTTAAAAATCTAACATGGTATCAGAGCTAACTTGAGAAGAAGACACTGTGCAGCTGCGGGAACTAGGGATTCCTACTTTTTGGATCAATATCCACATATTTTAAGCAAAATAAGGTTGGGTTGACTCTCCTCCCTAGGGTGCATCTTTCTGTCGAAACATAATCTCATTTTGAGCTTTTTCAGTTTTGGACCCGACACTGCTGTCGAAAATTAGGGCTTTCCATAGAAGTGGAATTTTTGAGTGAGCACATGCCCGGATTGATCTCCTCCCCAAAATTGAAGTTTAGAGATCAAGATCAAAGAATTTGGTTGGAAATAACTTTGAGAAAGTCAAACCCTAATCTGCTCTTGAACCAGCACTGCATAAATTCAGCTCCAAATCCAGATCTGACATCTTGACCTGGTAAGATCTAAATCTTTTGTATTTCCATTTGAGGTTCTCAGTTAAGATGTCTCATCATACCAAGCTTGATGAAAAGCTTGAGGGAACTGATAACTTCCGAGCCTGGAAGTATAGGATCTCCCTGGTCCTATAAGAAAATGAGTTGGACTCCTACAACAATGAGGAGGTTCCAATTCCAGAGGAAGATGAGGCTAAGGCCTTACATAAGAAGAAGTTGGTTATGAAAAATAGGATTATTTTTTATTCAATCAAGAACCACCTCATTCCATAGGTGTCCTCCCTCAAGACACCTAAAGCTATGTTTGATGCCCTAACCAAACTGTTTGAAGGGAAGAACATAAACCGGAAGATGACTCTAAGGAACCAGTTGAAGAATGTAAAGATCCAGAATGAGGAGACTATCCAGTAATACTTCACAAGGGTTTCCCATATCAAAGAACAACTTGAATTAGTAGATGAATAAGTGGAGAATGCAGAAATTGTGATGACAACCTTGAATGGTCTCCCTAGGTCATGGGATTCTTTCATCCAAGGAATATGTGCTAGGAAGAAGATAATCAAGTTCAATAGACTGTGGAAAGAATGTTCACAAGAAGAAGCTCGAATAGCAACTCAAGAAGAAAAGATGGGAAGTGAAGATCAAGCTCTCACAGTACACTCCAAGAAAGGCAGAAGGGAAAATCATCATCACCAAGGTAAGCATTCTCATCAGAAAAATAATTTTGTAAGAAGGGATCCATCCAAACTCAGATGTTATACATGTGATGAAAGAGGACACTTTGTAAGAAGTTGTCCCATGAATAAGAGTGGATCCAAGAATAAGAATGACTCCAAAAGAATACATCATGCTCACACTGCTAAGGATGATGATCCTCCTAGGAAGAAAGTAAAACAAGAAAGTGAAGACTCTTCAAATGATGAAGAATATGTTCTGATCTCTGCTCTCACGGGAACTGTCACTCATGGAAGCAAAGATTGGCTTATTGACAATGGGGCTTCCAAACACATGACATGATTCAAGGAATCTTTTGAGAAACCATCTGAACATAATTCACCCAATAAGGTGAAACTTGGGGATGACTACCAATATCCCATAAAAGGTAGTGGTGAATCCTCCTACAAGCTAGAATCTGGAAAGTCTATGAAAATGAAGGATGTCTTGTTCATACCAGCACTAAAGACGAATATTCTCTCCATAATGGCACTAGATGCAAAAGGCATGAGGGTTTCATTTGTAGATGGCCAAGTCCTCATGTGGCCAAGAGGAAAGAACATTGATGATTAAATAGTAATTGGAGAACAAAAAGGAGGATTATACAAATTGAAGGGCCATCTAGAACAATCTTTGGTCCATGACATAGTAGAGCCAAATGAACTTTGGCATAAAAGGCTTGCACATGTGCAGTATAGAGCACTACCACTTGCAAGCAAATTTGTTGAAGGTCTTCCATAAATTCAAGAAAAACATGAAGGAGTCTGCAAAGGATGTGCGAAAGGAAAGAACACAAAGAAGATATTTCCAAGTAGCGAAAGCAAAGCAAAATGAATCTTGGAAATCATTCACTCTGATGTATGCGGTCCAACGTCATCCAATTCTTTAAGTGGGTATGTATAATATGTTTCTTTTATTGATGATTATTCTAGGAAGACATGGATATACTTTATGAAAAACAAAGATGAAGTTTTCAACAAGTTCAAGGAATTCAAAGCCTTGATCAAGAACCACACAGAAAAGAATATCAAGACCTTTCGATCAGATAATGGCGGAGAATTCACATCAAATGAATTCAAAGAGTTATGCAAAGATTTAAGGATCAAGAGGGAGTTATCCACTCCATATAATCCACAATAGAATGGGGTTGCAGAAAGGAAGAATAGAACTATCATGGAAGCTGCAAGAGCAATGCTTCATGATCAAGATCTTCCCATGCATCTATGGGCAGAAGCTGCCAGAACAATGGTGTATGTACATAACCGTACTCCACACATAGTACTCAAGAACAAGACACCTGAAGAAGTATTTTCCGACAAGAAGCCAGAAGTTAGCCATCTCAGAATATTCGGATGTCCAATGTACATACACATTCCAAAATAAAAGAGGACAAAGTTAGATCCTTCAGGAAAGAAGGGTATATATGTGGAATACTCTGAAAGCTCGAAGGCTTACATAATATAATTCTGAGGATTCAAGAAGATCGACATCAATAGGGATGTAACATTTGACGAAGAATCATCTTACAACAAATCCAGAAAGAGACCTATTGAATATTCTGAAGAATAATAAGCACCCAGAATTCATGACACAACCATGAATGAAGAAACTCAAGAAGAAGATTGAGAATTTGAAGAACCTCAAGAACCTGGAGATCCACCTCAGGAGAAGAATCCTCACAAGAGGAAACCTACTTGGGTACGAGAAGCTATAAAAGGTGCAGAAAGATATGGGGCTCTAGAAGAGAATCACAGAGAAAGACAGAGGACCAGGTCCTGCTCCAGGTATGTAGCTTTATTGTGTGCCTTTATCAATAAAGAACCTTCCAACTATGAAGAAGCGGCAAAACGGAAATAATGGAAGGATGCTATGATCGAAGAGTATCAATCGAACATGAAGAATGATCTTTGGGATGTTGTCACAAGACCAGAAGGGAAGTCGGTTGTAACTTCCAAATGGATCTACAAGATCAAGCATGCTGCAGATGGCAGCATAGAGAAATATAAAGGAAGATTCATGGCTCGTGGCTTCTCACAAAAAGAAGGAATAGATTATGAAGAAACCTTTGCACTTGTAGCCAGATACACTTCTATCAGATCAGTATTTTCTATGGCTACAGTGATGAAATGGAAGATACACCAAATGGATGTCAAGACTGCTTTCTTGAATGGTGTAGTGGAAGAGGAAGTGTATGTAGAGCAGCCACTCGGTTTTGAGACACATGACATGGAGTCTCATGTGTGTATATTGAAGAAAGCCCTGTACGGTTTGAAATAGGCACCCAGGACATGGTACAGTAGAATTGATGGATTTCTATCCAATTTGGGCTTTACCAAAAGTAAAGTAGATTCCAACCTTTACTAGAAGGTTGAAGATGGAAACCCAGTGATGCTCCTACTATATGTAGATGATTTGTTTGTAATAGGTATGGATGGGTTGATTGCTGATACGATGAGGAATCATGCTGTCGAGTTCGAAATGAAGGACTTGGGTATGATGCACTATCTTCTAGGCATGGAGGAGTGGCAGAATGCATATGGAATATCCCTCAGACAAGGGAAGTATGCAGTAGAGATCCTGAAGAGGTTCGGGATGATGGACTACAAGGCCATGACCACACCTATGGCATCGAACTTGAAGCTATTGAGTGATGCTTCATCAGAAGCGGTTGATGCTACGATGTATCATTAGATGATTGGGTCCTTGATGTACCTGATGAAAACGAGACCAGATATTTGCTTTACTATGAACACCTTGAAACAGTTCCTGACAGATCCAAGACATGTTCACTTGATTGCTACAAAGCATATTCTGAGGTACCTGAGAGGTACAGTTGATTATGGGCTCAAGTATGAGGTGAATCAGAAGATTAACCTGGAAGGTTATGTTGATTCATATTGGGTAGGCAGTTCCATTGATAATAAGAGCACTTCAAGGTGTTGCTTTAGTATGGGATCAGGTGTGATCTCTTGGTTTAGCAAGAAGCAATCCTTTGTGGAACTGAGTACATCTGAAGTAGAGTATGTCGTAGCTTGTTCAGCTAGTTGTGAGGCCATATGGCTAAGGAAGCTACTGTTTGATTTATTTGATCTCTAGTTTGATGCTACTTGTATATATTGTGACAACCATAGTTGTGTGAAGTTGTCAGAGAACCATGTGTTCCATGACAATTCAAAGCATATCGAGATCAAGTATCACTATATCAGGGATATGGTGCAGAGGGGAGTAGTGAAGCTCCAGTATGTTGTGACGGATGAACAGATAGCTAATGTGTTGACAAATCCATTGGCTAGAGTGAAGTTTGATTACTTCAGGGAGAATCTTGGTGTTCTCTAAGTTGAGGTTCCCTCCAAAGGGAAGTGATGAGTCCGTGAGCCATTCTGACATGGTGAGAGGATTGGTTCCTTCCATGGTCAGATGTAAGGGCTGAGCCATTCTGTCATGATGAGAGGATTGATTCCTTGCATGTCAGATATGAGTGCTAAGCCATTCTGATGTGACTGTAGGATTGGTTCCTACATGATCAGATATAAGCACTGAATGCCATTCTTGGAATGGAGGCACCTGGTCAGTTACCAGGAAATCTCAGTCTGGGACTAAGGGCCATTCTGATGTGACTATAGGATTGGTTCCTACATGATCAGATGTGAGTGCAGAGCCATTCTGAGGTGATTGTAGGATTGGTTCCTACAATGATCAGATGTAAGTGCAGAGCCCTTTCAGCATGGAGGATTGGTTCCTCACATGGTTGAATGTAAGTGCTGAGCCTTTCTGACATTGGTTGTCAGATGCAAGTGTAGATCCCTTTCGGCATGGAGGATTGGTTCCTTGCATGGTTGAATGTAAGTGTTGAGCCTTTCTGACATTGGTTGTCAGATGTAAGTGTAGAGCCCTTTCAGCATGGAGGATTGGTTCCTTGCATGGTAGAATGTAAGTGCTGAGCCTTCCTGACATTGGTTGTTAGATGTGAGTGCTGGACCTTTTTGACAGGGTTGTGGGATGTGTTCCCACATGGTCATATGTGAATGTTGGGCATGCCTTTCTGATATGATTATAGGATTGGTTCCTACATGATCATATGTAAGTGCTGGGTGGGCCATTCTTACTTAGGGTCAGATATAAGTGCTGGAAAAGACCTACATGGAGGCTAGGCCTACAACTAGCATGAAAAAGGGCTATCTCTATAGAACTTCCTATGATGAGAAGAATCAAGAGATAGCACCTGTGATGATGATCCAGCAGAGATGTTCCATAACTAGAGATGATCTAGATCGAGTGATGATCTAGATCCAGTGATGATGATCCAGATCCAGATGAAGATGACTTGAAGATGAAGATGACTTGAATATGACGAGGACTCGATGATGATCCAGAGGATATAGAGAAGAAGACTTGTGTTGATAAATTGTGTCAAGAAAATAACTTCCTAGTTAAGAGGGAGTGTTGATGTAATTGTAACTTCGGAATGTATTCACTTGTATTTCTTATGTATTGTACCCCGATCTTTATTCCAAGAAGTGTTTTTAATGTAATTGAGTCATGTCATGGCCTGATGTTCCGATCAAGAGTTTCTATAATATAAACAAGTAATGTCAAGTCAATGTGGGTAACCCTCCTATTGTTCAAGGGTTAAAGTCCCCGTAATTCTGGGGCCCTAGGGTTGTTAGACTCACCTAGTGAAGTTGGCCGTAGTGAGTTATTGTCAAGTTGGGAATTAGTATAAATAGAGAGTGAGCCTCGTTATTTATCACACACTCAATTGTAGCACATAGCTGAGGCACAAGAAGTTGTTGGGGCTAGAAAGAAAGAGGCTACTATTGTCAGGATATCATATTACTGTTTTGGGTTTTACTTTTGGTGCTGATTCTATCTCTAAGGAAGTTGTGGGGTTTTCTCCATTTATGGCTTCCCCAAGGAAAAACACTATGTTCATTGTCTCTTGTGTTTGATTGTTGTGCTTTTTATTCTCTCAGTTAAAGATCCTAATATAATGCTAGCTTAATGTTAAAAATCTAACAGGAGGAAGAATTGGAGACTATATGACAAAAGCAGTTAGGTAGGAAAAGGGAAAGTGCCCAAAATCCACAGAAAAGTAGTCAGAGACAAAAGAAGGAAATAATTGACAACGAGGGAACAGTTTCCTTTTGAAGAATCAATCTAAAAAGTAGGAAAGTTGTCATAAGAAAAGTAGGAAATATCTCATAAGAAAAGAAGGAAACAATTGACGACTTAGTTTCCTTTTTGAATATCAGTCATAAAAGAACAAAAGGTAGAAAAAGTTGTCAAGGAAAAAAGAAACAACTTTGGGCCTAGGGATGGCATAGTTTCTAAGTTAGATGCATAACATGGATGAGGAAAGAACTTACATGTCCCCTACTTTCCAATTTCTCAAGGAGGGCGCAGGACTTGGCTAGGGTTAGGGTTTTGGCAAGGGAGACCTACCCAGTAGGTGAGTGACTTTCCCAATAAGTCACCAGTGGCCTATTTAAGGATAAATCGATCTAATTTCATCAGTTTGGCTTATGTTTGATTTTTTCTTATGTGAAGTAGTGCTTCCACTGAGATTTGTGCCTCAGCCCTTGGAAGATGTGCCCCGAGTGTTTCCTTCCCCACTCTTCTTATTCCCTTTATTTTCTCATTCTAGGTGTGGAGAGGTGATGATCAGACCATGATATCAGATTCATATATCAAATTGCATCTATTCTCCTCAGTGAATTCAAGCTCTAGTAAAGTGAAAGCTTCACCTATGATCCCATCCATATTGATGTCAGAGTTGGGCCTCCTGCCCACTATTTTGACTCCCATTTTGGGAGTGTTCAGTATTCAAAATTAATTTTATTGTTCATTAGTCCATATTTTATGTTTAATATCTCTATAAATTTTTTATCATTCTTTCCAATAAGATAACATGTCCAATTTCCCATGAAAGAGCTTTAATGTGTCTTTAAATGAAGGTTTCGATGAGTTTGGTGCAATGATAAATGATTAATGGACATGGGTATGATTATAATGATGTAATGTGTTAAGTAAATCTATATTGATCTCTATAAAAATTCCATTCTCAGGTATGATAAACTTCTGATACGAATTTCATTCTTTTTGGTACACATATGTTAGATGACTAGTTAAAATTGACTAGTCTCACAGTGTCTTTAATTATGAGAGTTATGTTCACCCAAATTCGATTCTGGAAGTTGATGTAAGTCAATAAATGATCCATATATCCAAAAAAACCTTAAAACATAATTTTTTTTGGATTCATACCTAGTTTGAGTAGCCTCCACTACGCAGAACCTCAACAAGTAAAAATTGCCAAATTCTCCCAATTCTCTCTTAAACTTCCCAAATCTATATAGAACTATTTCAAACTATTACAAAACTTATTTAATGTTGATTTAATGTATTATATCATCTCTTTTCATTTCCCCAATTCTCTGGTTGAAGGGACCTGAAGGAATATTCCTAGTTTCATGGTTGGTTGACCCAAAGCGCGGGAGTAAGTTTCAGCATAGATAACTCTAAAACCTTAATGGTACATGATATAAATGTGTTAGGGAATATTAATTATATGTACTGAAATTTTGATTGGTTTCTTCCCTCTTCCCGCTTCCATTCCTATGAATTTTCCAGTAAAATACCTTTATCTGGATAATCCAAAATTGTATTGATTGTGTGCAAGTATTATATCATATTTTTAATTAAAATTTGCAGCAATATCAGTGTTCTGATACGTACATCAGATATTGGAACATTAAAATTACATAATATTTTTCCTCCAACTTTGATATTGTGGTGATTTCAAAGTTTGAAAAAATTGATATGTTTCTTGGCAATAAGGGCATAGTTTGGTGCAAAAACCTAGGTTCTCAGTCCATGGAATCTATCTCTAAGCATTAAATGCCATGTGTGGGGACTTAAGCCACAACATAAGAAATTCATAGGGAACATTTTGAATGTGATTAAGATTCCAACATTCAAAACCTTTATTTTAAATTGATTGTATGAACCTCTCTCAACAACAAAAAACAAATGGAGGGACCCTCTCATATATTTGCAGTAGATGAGGCTTATTTGATTGGGTTCAAAGAATCCAAAAAAATCATCTATCCTTTAGTAGCATATAGCCTTGGTCAAATATGGATTCTTAGGACTTACACTGCTCCCCAAGGGTGTATCATATCCTTGCATTTTGGTCTTGTGATGCTTTTGAAATTATCCAAATCAGAAATAGAGAAAACAATGCTTTGAGTTTTTCTTTTCCCATATTTATTCGCAAAAATATTTTATAAGATCAACAATCGAATAATCGTTCTAAGTAAGTAGTCTTACATGTTATAAGAATATAAAACTAGTGTTTTCAATCTATTATCTTCATCATCTAAATCTGACTTTTTTTGTTAACACATTGAAATAGAATTGGCACTAATCTAGTGAAATTCAAATTGCAATAGAATTGGTGCATCTATTATGTGCATGAGTTTGGTGTGTCACTTGTGTATGTGAGTTAGGTAAATATATTATGTGCTTTAGTTTCATGTGTGTATATGGTGATCTTAATTTTTATCATCTTAATTCACATCTGAATTGTCCTAACCTTTTTGCTTCACATATTAGAGTTAATTGTTGGTGGCTAATACTTCATTGTCATTTTATGAAGTGTTATAAACATACTATATTACCATTGTAAAACATTTAGAATGTGTGGGGATTCCTATTTACTTCTTATCCACAAGGTTTCATTGAGTGACCACTTTTTACTTTCCTATTTCATCTTAGATTTCTTTGGGATGTAGTGGAAAGGGAACAAATGGGAATGTCACATCCCCATGCCTCCGACCAGTGAAGAGGACGCGACCCAAGCTTCAAACACAGTGGGCTAAGAGCCCCATGAAAATGTACAGGCATAAAATTTGCAGAAGAAAATGCTGAAAGAAAATTTGTCGCAGTATAACATGCATAAACGCAGTTTTTTATCATGCACAACGGAATCATTATACATTCACACAACACAAGCATTCCTTTTAACATGTTCATCATATCATTAACAGAAAATATAGATTGCATAAGTAAAATGGAGAAAATCACTTATCTTATGATGAACTCGAGCCGCAACCTGCTACGTCGCTACAACATTCCACCCAACCATAGGCCAGCATGCTCCTTAATCTCTCAGCAGTGCTGCCACCCCCAAGTTGGGCATGATTCTCCAAGGAATAAGGGAACTAGCAGGCTTACACATAGCCGGGGATATACAAAACACATCCAAGCCAACACAGTTGGGTTTATTAGGCCATTAAGGAGCTGGAGAAGGCAAATTGCTAAGCTGGTGAGTTCATTATAGAGCTAAGAACACCTACCCCAGAACCAGCCTGACCTATAAAACACCTAAACACACCCAACACAAGGAATCAGTCCCTTCTCTGCTACACAGTCCCTCAGGCCCTGCATTCCCTTCCAGTGCTATTCAGGGGTGATGGAAAAGAAGGCCAGCCCTCTAGCTCTGTCTATGTGGTTTCCAGCCACCAGGTTTATCAAGCAAATCTAAGCCAACATATCTGCTCCTCTCACAGTCCAAAGACCAACCATTGAACTCCGGCAATTAATTTAGCTATCACGGCTTAAACCAGGGAAAAACGACTTCAACCCATCTACATTAGTCCCCAAACATAACAGCAAAAACAGCTCACAACGTGGGGAAAATAACAGTCCTGAAGCTTATCAGGGAGCACAACTCATAGCAGGGAAAATCGTCCCAAATAGTCTGTGTGTGAGACCAATAGTCGGTGAGACAGCCAAAAACGTGAATGGCCCTTCACAGCCAGTCGGGGATGAAAAAGCACGGCTCTCAGCTCGCTGCAGCAGCTGGAAAACTAGGAAAATTCCTGTGCATGGGGAACAATCCGACCCTGTGAGGAATGAACAACAATGGAGGTCCTACGTGAGGGTTCAACAACTCGTGGAGACAAGGAAAATGTCTGCGTGAGACCAAAACCGCCCAGAGCCTGTGCGTGAGGAGAGAACAGACAAAATCGTGGGTAGAGTGGAAATTACCTGCGTGAGTGAAGTCAACAGGGGTGGAGTGTGCATGGAGGCATGGACTGACAGTCCTGCCACCCCACTCCCAAAACAATTAACTGCCATAACTTCCCTCATCTACCAGTAGGAATTATTAACTGAAGGTGGTTGGAATAGAACAAAAGAAGATGACACATGGGATTTTCCCCCTTTTGGCTCAAGGTTTGACAAATTCCCCCCCCACATCCTTATCCTTAGGAAAATCATGCCCCATTCGATTTAGTTGCCACGACCGTAGATGGTTGTGTTCATTTTAATTATAGATGCATATTTACATGATGCCCAACATAATATATGCCGCATGCCCTAATATACCATCGGTGACAAATTTAAATCCTAAACATAACATGACCGATCAATGGTGGGGCCTTGGCCTTTAACTCCACACCATGATCACTTACAATATACACATCATATACATCTAATGTAATGGGGTCAAAACCGGGGCATTACATTCCCCTCCCCCTTCAATAGCACTGTCCTCAGTGCTTTACAAAATTTGAACAAAATGCTACACTGGTATCTCCTCAGTGTTCCACAGAATTGAAAAAAAATGGATGTGCCAATCACATGGCATCCTCCAGCTCCCACGTAGCCTCTTCAGGTCCGTAGTGCTCCCATTGCACCTTTACCTGACCTATGGCTTGGTTCCAGAGCATGGTGACCTTCCTGTCGAGGATGCGCATTGGCTCTATTCGGAACTCTCCCTCGGGTTCCACCTGAATCACATCCCAATTTATCACATGGTTAGGATCATGTACATATCTTTTAAGCAAAGAAACATGAAAAACATTATGAGCTCTAGTGCTAGCAGGCAATGCAAGTCTATATGCAACTGGCCCTATTCTTTCGAGCACTTCAAATGGTGCACAGTATCTCGGTGACAACTTGGCACAACTTCCAAGTTTCAAGGAACTCTTCCTTGCCCTCACTCTGAGGTAGACATGATCCCCAACACTAAACTCTATGTTCACCCTATGCTTATCGGCATAGCTTTTCTGTCAGTCCTGTGTTGCTTTCAGCTTCTGCCTGATCTTTACAACCTCTTGCTCCATTCCCTTGAGAAATTCTGGCCCAAGCACAATCCTATTCACTGGATTATCCCATGTCACTGGTGTCCTACACCTTCTTCCATACAAAGCTTCATACGAACTCATCCCCAAGGATGCTTGATGTCCATTGTTATAAGCAAACTCTACCAAGTGTAAGTAATCTTCCCACTTGGTTGGTTTGTCCATTACGTACATGCGAAGCATGTCTTCAAGCACCTGATTAACTCTTTCTATCTGCCCATCCGTCTGAGGATGGTATGCAGTGCTGAAGTTTAGCTTTGTACCCAAATATGCAAACAACCCCTTCCAAAAGTTGGAAGTGAACTTGACATCCCTGTCAGAAACTATTGCCTTCGGCAATCCATGCAATTTGAATATCTCCTTCATGAAGATCTTTGCAATGTCACTAGTCTCGTATGTAGACTTAACCGGTATAAAATGTGTTGCCTTTGTCAACTTGTCTACCACAACCATGATGGAATCATGTTGTCTCCAAGTCATCGGAAATCCTGTAATGAAATCCATGGAAATGACTTCCCATTTCCATTCCGGAATTGGCAAAGGCTGCAACAAACCTGCAGGGTGTTGATGCTCAACCTTTACCTGCTGACATTTGATACACCTCGAAATGTACTCAGCCATGTCCTTTTTCATTCCTGGCCAAAAGTACTGCTTTCTAGCTATAGCAATTGTCTTCTGATATCCTGGGTGACCAAAATATGGAGCTTGATGGATTTCATCCATAACAACTCTCCTCAAATCTGCTACATTTGGAATATAAACTCTGCCTTTAAACGTGAGATGTCCATCTTCTTCCAATTTATATCCCTCATACCTCTTCTCAAGACTTTGTTGTTGGAATTTTCCTTTTACTTGCTCATACAATCCATCTCCAGCAACATGATTAACAATCTGCTGCCTCAAATCTGATTGGCAAATACTAAGAGATGCCACATGCATTTCTTGCACTTTCCTGCTGAGTGCATCAACTACCTTATTTTCCTTTCCTTTTATGTGCTTGATTTCAAAATCAAATTCACATAGAAACTCCAGCCATCTTGCTTGCCTAGCATTCAGAGTAGGCCGGTCAAACAAATACTTTAGCCCATAGTGATCCGTTTTGAGCTCAAATCTCCTGCCCATCAAGTAATGTCTCCACATCTTGAGAGCATGTACTATGGCTGCAAGCTCTAGATCATGAGTGGCATAGTTCATCTCATGATCCTTCAACTTTCTTGACTCATAACATATCACATGGTTGTCTTGCATAAGGACTCCTCCAAGCCCTTGTCTGCATGCATCGGTACATACCACAAAATATTTCTTTGGATCTACAACCTTCAATACTTGTGCACTAGTGAGAAGATTCTTCAACTGCTGGAAGATTTCTTCACACCTCAATGTCCATTCGAACTTTATCCCCTTCCTTTGCAAAGAAGTGATAGCATGTGCAACGTTGGAGAATCCCTCAATGAATCTCCTGTAGTATCCTACAAGTCCCATGAAAGATCTTACATCTGTCACATTTCTTGGAGTAGGCCAATTCATAATGGCTTCAATATTTTCAGGGTCCATAGATATACCCTCTTTGGAAATAATGTGACCCAAGTACTGAATTCTATCTCTATAGAAGTCACACTTGCTCAGTTTTGCATACAGCTGATGCTCCCTGAGCAAAATCAATGTCAGTCTCAAATGCTCTTCATGCTCTTCCTCATTCTTAGAATAAACAAGAATGTCATCAAGGAAAACAAGAACAAACTTGTCCAAATACTTGGTGAAGACACTATTCATAAGGCACATAAACATAGCTGGTGCATTTGTGAGGCCAAATGGTACCACTACAAACTCATAGTGCCCATACCTTGTCCTAAAGGCTATCTTATGAATGTCTTCATCCTTGATCCTTACCTGATGGTAACCAGACCTCAAGTCAATCTTGGAAAATACCTTTGCTCCTCTCATTTGATCAAAGAGGTCATCAATCCTAGGCAAAGGGTATTTATTCTTAAAGGTAACCTTGTTCAATTGCCTGTAATCAATGCATAACCTGAGTGTACCATCTTTCTTCTTTACAAACAGAACCGGTGCTCCCCAAGGAGATACACTCAGTCGGATATACTTCTTTTCCAACAACTCTTGCAGTTGCATCTTCAACTCTAGCATCTACAGTGTACTCATCCTATAGGGTTCCTTGGACACTGGTGCTGCTCCTGGCACAAGTTCAATTGTGAAGTCAATGTCCCTCTTTGGAGGAAGCCCTGGAATCTCATCAGGAAACACATCCCCGAATTCCTGTAACACCTGATAGTCCTCCAAACTAGGAGTTTCATCTCTCGATTCCTCCAAAATCTGAGCTGCATACAACTGAAAACCCTTCCTACAGAACTTCTTTAACTGCATTGCTGAAACCTGCCTTACTGAAATCACCTTTGGAATTCCTTTCACAACTACCAGGTTCCCTTCTTCATTCATGCATTCAAAAGTCTTATTGTAGCAATCAAGCTTCACCCTGTGAGCTTATAACCAATCCATTCCAATGAGAACATCATAGGAACCAAGCGGTAGCACATTCAGGTCTATACAAGTGACCAACCCATTCATGACCAATGGACATTTCTCTATCATTTCACTGACCTTTCTCTTAGTTCCAGTGGCTAGCTGAACTAACCAAGACTTCCTATGCTTTACTTTCTTAAAAGCACAAATCTCCACTACTCTAGGAGTAATGTAACTGTGAGTAGAACCAGGGTCAATCAAAATAGAGACAGATTGCTCAACAATCTTACTTGCTACTTCAACCACAGCTGACTGGTGTACTGCCTGACGGTCCTCCAGTGCTGCATAAATCCTAGGGACTGCCCTTTCTACTTGACCCACTGTTTCTGCTTCTTGAACATTATAAGTTGGCCTTGCACTCTCATTCTCGAGTGGACAATTCCTACGCATGTGGGGTCCACCACATTTCCAACATTGAAGTGGCCCTCTATTCTGTTGTGGATCCTTAGGCTTTTCTCTTGTCACTCCAACTGGTTTACTCGCAGGTTGGGATGGCTGCTTCTGCTGATTCCTGAAATTATAAGGTTTGAAACCTTTCTTTCTTTGGTCAAACTTCTCGTTCTTCTTGTCCTTCCATGCCTTATGGTAATCCGGCTTACCTTTGCTTTTCTCATAGAAATATTTAGCCTTCCTTATTGCTTCCTCAAGAGTTCTAGGTTCATAAAACTCAATCCTATCTTTGTAAGACTGAGGTAATCCACTTAGAAAATGTTGGACCTTTACTTTTTCATCTCTAATGTGCCGGACATACCTCAACAGCTCCAAAAACTTATTTGCATATTCTTCCATGGTCTGCTGTCCCAACCTCAGCTCATGGAACTCCTTAATCTTGTCATCATAATACCTGTCAGATAGGTATTTCTGCTTGAAATATTTCTTGAACTGTTTCCACTTAAGTCTCCTTTCACTGATCCTCTTCACTTGCTTGAAGTGTTCCCACCAAATGGATGCTCTTCCATTCATATTGAATATGGAAACTCTTGCCTTCATGTTTCCTGAATAATCATGCACTTAAAAGTACTTTTTAATACCAAGAAGCCAAGCTTCAGCCTCTTGTCCAGTCTTTATCTCACCATCAAATGTAGGAGGTTTAGCTTTCTTGAATTCATCTCGAGTGCAATCCTTATGGTGTCTCTTCCTTTTTCTTTTATGAGAAGAAGAACTGGAATCCCCAGTGGATTCTTCGGAATTAAATGTTCCACTAGAAGTTCTTCTCCTTCTCCTAGTACTGCTCTTACTGCCTTCTGGTCTTGTTGTACCTCGTCCAGAATCTATCTTTCTTTGCAATTCTATCAAACTCTGCAACATAGCAGCATTCAACTGATGCTGCTCCTCCTGGGATTTAATTAAGCTTCTCATAGTGGCTGCAACATCTGATGGTGTCTCTTGGAATCTCCTTCCATTATACTCTATGTCATCATTTCTATTACGGACATTTTCTCCCATGGCATCTTCTGCTCGCTCATAGGAATCCCGAGCATCATATCCATCATGCGTTCTCATGATTGAACCGCAACTTACTTACCAAACTGCACTACCTGGAATACTTCTCTTGAACGTGACTATGATTCTGCAAACGTGTCAATAACACAAACGTTAGATGCATAGCATATAAATCAGAATAACTTACCTTCTTCGGGAATAACCATGAAATAACAATTTGCCCAAACACACAAAACTTTCTTCATGAAGAACATCTATCTGAGGGGGACGACGGGGGTCAAGGGGGCTTGCCAAAGCGGCTCACCAAAGCTCAAATCTTTCCGCAACGGCGGACTGACGGACCACTTTCCCTTCCGACTGGCGGAAGTTCACTTCGCGAATCCTTCCGCAACAGCGGACTGGAGATCACTCCCGCTTCCGATTTCCCAACACTTAGACAAATTTTTAAAAAATTTGTCTTTCTTCGACCGTATCGGCTGTCGGTAGTCTTTCGTGTCGGATGTGGAATCGTTTCGTCGTCCTCAACGGCGGATGGGAAAAGGTTAAACCTTCTGCTACAGCGGAAGTCAAGTCTGCCAATCCTTCCGACTGTTCAAACACTTAGGCGATTTTTTTTGAAACTTTCTGCTGCTCTGCTGAATAGAGAAGGTAATTCTACCTTCTGTCACTGCATCTTCTTGGCCCATAGAGGCCCATTGCTGCAACCTAGAGCTCTGATACCATTTTTTCACGTCCCCATGCCTCCGACCGGTGAAGAGGACGCGACCCAAGCTTCAAACACAGTGGGCTAAGAGCCCCATGAACATGTACATGCATAAAATTTGCAGAAGAAAATGCTGAAAGAAAATTTGTCGCAGTATAACATGCATAAACGTAGTTGTTTATCATGCACAACTATAAATATTCATCTTGCACAGCGGAATCATCATACATTCACACAAGCATTCCTTTTAACATGTTCATCATATCATTAACAGAAAAAGATAGATTGCAGAAGTAAAATGGAGAAAATCACTTATCTTATGATGAACTCGAGCCGCAACCCGCTACGTCGCTGCAATGTTCCACCCAACCATAGGCCAGCGTGCTCCTTAATCTCTCAGCAGCGCTGCCACCCCCGAGCTGGGCATGATTCTCCAAGGAATAAGGGAACTAGAAGGCTTACACATAGCAGGGGATATACAAAACACAGCCAAGCCAACACAGTTGGGTTTATTAGGCCATTAAGGAGCTAGAGAAGGAAAATTGCTAAGCTGGTGAGCTCATTACAGAGCTAAGAACACCTACACCAGAACCAGCATGACCTCTAAAACACCTAAACACACCCAACACAAGGAATCAATCCCTTCTCTGCTACACAGTCCCTCAGGCCCTGCATTCCCTTCCAGTGCTATTTAGGGGTGATGGAGAAGAAGGCCAGCCCTCTAGCTCTGTCTGTGTGGTTTCCAGCCACCAGGTTTATCAAGCAAATCTAAGCCAACATCTCTGCTCCTCTCACAGTCCGAAGACCAACCATTGCACTTCGGCAATTAATTTAGCTATCACAGCTTAAACCAGGGAAAAATGACTTCAACCCATCTACAACAGTCCCCAAACGTAACAGCAAAAACGGCTCACAATGTGGGGAAAATAATAGTCCTGAAGCTTATCAGGGAGCACAACTCATAGCAGGGAAAAACGTCCCAAATAGTCTGTGCGTGAGACCAATAGTCGGTGAGACAGCCAAAAACGTGAATGGCCCTTCACAGCCAGTCGGGGATGAAAAAGCACGGCTCTCAGCTCGCTGCAGCAGCTGGAAAACCAGGAAAATTCCTGTGCATGGGGAACAATCCGACCCTGTGAGGAATGAACAACAATGGAGGTCCTGCGTGAGGGTTCAACAACTCGTGGAGCCAAGGAAAATGTCTACGTGAGACCAAAACCGCCCAGAGCCTGTGCGTGAGGAGAGAATAGAAAAAATTGTGGGTAGAGTGGAAATTGCCTGCGTGAGTGAAGTCAACAGGGGTGGAGTGTACGTGGAGGCATGGACTGACAGTCCTGCCACCCCACTCCCAAAAAAATTAACTTCCATAACTTCCCTCAGCTACCAGTAGAAATTATTAACTGAAGGTGGTTGGAATAGAACAAAAGAAGATGACACATGGGATTTTCCCCCTTTTGGCTCAAGGTTTGACAAATTCCCCCCCCACATCCTTATCCTTGGGAAAATCATGCCCCATTCGATTTAGTTTCCGCGACCGTAGCTGGTTGTGTTCATTTTAATTATAGATGCATATTTACATGATGCCCAACATAATATATGCCACATGCCCCGATATACCATCGGTGAGAAATATAAATCCTAAACATAATGTGACCGATCAATGGTGGGGCCTTGGCCTTTAACTCCACACCATGATCATTTACAATATACACATCATATACATCTAATGTAACGGGGTCAAAACCGGGGCATTACAGGGAAAGGTGTTTTTAGGGGTGGTTTTATGATAACCACCCTTATAAACATAGTTCAAGCCATTATACTTGTCTTATTATTTGTCTTATGTATAATTCCAAAAACAATTATACTTCACCTCCTTGGTGGTGTTTTTTTCTCATTGGTGAATGGACATTTCCTAATCGCTGTCAAGATGTGCATGTGATTTAGCTTCATGGATAATATTTATTTTCTAAAGAAAGTCTCATAGAAAACCTTCTGAGTACTTCCTCATGATCCATGGATGGTAAATTTGGTAAACTGATGGCCTGATGATAGAGCCTAATCATAAGGGAATCAATAGCTTTGAACTTGTGATCTTCCTCTCCTTCATCATCTCTACCTTGTTTTCCTTACAAAATTAGTTAGAATACTATCTAGAAAAAGAACAAAGTATATGATGTCAAAAAAAAGTAGATAAGATAAATTCTATAAAAAAATATCTCCTTATGTGGGGTCCCCTCTTTGTCCAAAGATAAAAACTGGAAAATATGCAAAATTAATGCAAACATATACCCTCATGATCAAAAGGGTCCCGAACTGGTCCAAAATTGAAACGTGTTTGTTGGTTAAGAAACGTCTAAATACATGAAAGAGAAGTGATTTTGTTTTGATAAAGAAGTATATTGGTTTCATGTGAGGCACCCTATTTTTGTTAATTTTAGTGTAATACCATAATTTTCACTTTCTGGAAATCATTAGAGAGGAGCTTTACATGAAATGGGATGTAGTTAGTTTAAAGAAATGGTTCCTTTATTGAGTGACTTCGAGGTAGGGAACTATGTGAGACTTCTGAAGTATATGAAAGCTTGCAAAAGGAGTTTCTTCTACACATAAATGAGGATGATGTAGAGGTTTTGGGCAATAGAAAGCTATATCCCAATATGAGAGTGTAAGATCACTGGAGGAATATGAAGGAGATGAGAATTATGTTGGGGGTGTCAGTGTTATAGGGCCCAATATGAGTGAAAACTTGACATTATTGAGGGAATTCAACAAGATTTGGGAACCACCCTTTGACTCTGTCTTCCTCAAAAACCACAATAGAGGCAAGCTCGACATGATTTCCTCTCCATTATAGACATGATAACCACTATAATTATCAAAATTAATCATTTATGTAGCTTGTGAATATTTCCAACCAATTTAAACTTAATATACATCTAACCTTAAGGCTTACAAACCTTAGGATGTAAATAACATAAAAATTGTATTTTCAAGATGAATACTAATAACTTTGGACATCTTTGAAAATAATATTTTTTTAACCATTTAATCCTAATTACGTAATATAACTACTGGGAACTACCTAATAACCCCTATGGACCTCTTCACAACACTTCATGAGTGTTATATGCCACTTTTTCAAAGTGGGCCCCATGGATTCTTCCACATTCTCATAACATTGAAATTTGGTAACTTTTCCTTTTGAGCCATCATTGTCAATCAAATAAATATTTGAGGTCTTATGGGACCCTCTAGGTGAACATGTCTCTTTGTTTATCAGTAGTAAATATTCCTCATTTATTATTTTAACATTAACATTTCTCCTTTCCTTTTCCCTTTACCCGATCACATTAGCTAGGTTCCAAAACATTGTTGGAAGGATTATTATTCGCATTTTGGTATGGGAGTGTAATAGTGTTATCCCTCATCATTGATATTTCAAGGGGTATCATACCTCTTGTTAAATTAGATTATGCATTTTTTAAGTGTCCCCATTTTCAAATGGATGTTCCTTCATATTTTGTTCTCAACCTTTTTACAATAATGACGTGTGATTAATGTAGTGGATGTGTACCTACCAAAGAATGCAAATGTGGTTGCATATCTATTGTTCTACACCATTTATATAGACTTGATCAAACATAGTTACCACCTTCCCAGAAGGTGGTAGGAACCTTCCCATCTTGTAATGCACATATTTAACACTTTTTGACTCCACATAACTCACACATAATATTAAGTTACATTTGTAATCCACATATATAAATAAGGGGAACACTTCATGGGCCAACCTACTGACAAAATGTCAAATGTTTTTTCAATTAAAACTCCATCTTGGCAAATTATCTAACACCGATCTCACCATTTTTATAGACGATACAAAATCATGTACTAGTGTTTTCACATCAACTCAAAGAATTTTTTTTTCCTATCATAAGGATACATGAAGAATATGGTTTCCTATATTGACAAAGTTAGAATATAACATAATAACGTGTAATATTGAGGTTCTATAAGGTCGCTTGTCCAAAAAGAGATAAATATTCATTTTTGTTTATTGGCTTTTTCTCTTACATAATGGGCATGTGTTACACTAATGTTACGCCACTCACAACATATTTTACATCCATTTTCAATGTGCACACCATTTGATCATTTCAAACTAAAAATTTGACTTTACTCTCCTAAAAACATTGGTAAAACTCCACATTACCATCCCTTCTAACATTAATGAGTACCTAATAAATGAGAGTGTGGTATGTTCTTGGCATTCTCAAAGTAAGGTTTTTCCTCTTTTCATTGCTCTTACAAACCGGTAAAAGTGGTTGGATTATAGCACTCCTTTAATAGGGAAGAAGAGTAAATAGAAAATCTAAGGAAGAGAATGACTCAACTTTGCCAACATATCTTTTGTTTTCATTTGGGATTTTGTATATCCGCATAAAGGTTTTGAATGAGCCAAACAACTAAAGTAATCATAAAGGTTTTGAATTCATTTTTTTTCTTTCCCTCTGATTTCTTCAAGAAAATTCTTTACAAAGTGCATTTGTCTAATTTTGCTAGTAGGAATGATTTCCATTTGCACATTGCTTGCATTTTTTCTTCTTTTAACAAATTTTTGGTCAGTTGATATTTAATTTAACACTCCATTTTTTTATTGTTGATTTAGGTACTAATTCCTTCTAATATCAACATGCTCAAAAGGCTGGAAGAGGAAAATTTTGTGTTAATTCTATGATCTACTCATGAGGGAATTGAAAATTCCTTCAGGAATATTCATCATTACTTATAAGTTTTAACGATTCAAGATTGCTCCAGGGAATATTGTAAATTGCTAAACTATGTATCAAGACGCATGTGGTACATTGAGAAACCTATTTATGATATATATATATATCATAGGTTGATGACATTTGCACCATTAGGGGTTTTTGAGGTCCATTTATGGCTCTTTGTGTGCTATACATGTTTTGATAAGAAAAAATAGGTAGAGTATAAGGTTTATATTCATTATTGTAAAGTGATGATAAGATTTTGGGTTAATGGATATAAACTAAACAGGTTATTAATTACATTATTGTTGATTTTATCACTAGAAAGAGTTTCAATTAAAAAAAAGTAAATCACATAGGACCTTATAGGACAGTTAAACCGAAAAAGGTCCCAACAAACCATCACCCAGTGTTTATAGGAGCTTGAGCCCTTCAAAAAAATTCAACATTGACATGATCAAGAAAGGGAAAGGGAATGCATCACAACCTTGAATGTTATTAGATACCTCTTGTGAAAACAATCCTTCCTTTCAATTTCAAGCCTCTTCATAGTGACTCTCACCATCTCTAGAACCTTGTGAGCAAGTAAAAGTACGGCATGCCTCCAATAAAAAAATATGACATTCAACTTTTCATTGTCAAAGCACTACATCCTCACCTTTACATACTAGAAAATGTGACTCAACAATAAAAGTGATGGACATATCACCCACCATAAAAATAACACCCACAACACTCTTCGACTATTGACGACCAATTTGTTGTTACTAGCTTGTGTCTTCCTTATCTACATTTTAACTATCACTAACTTTATCCTCATGAAAGAGAGACAAGTTATTATTATCTTTGTTCACCAACTTGACATAATGCTTTTTACACCAAACCTTTCTAGTTATAGGTTTGTCACAAGATGTAAACACATGTTCATAAATATGACATCTATAACACCTAAAGGGTATATTGACATAATCCAAAAGTTTTGTCTATATTTGACTAGCACAAACCAACTCCACAAATTTGAAAAATATTAGATTGATATCAACTTTTACTAATAAATGAGACATTGATTGAACTGGGCTCTTTTGAAAATCGTTATCAACAAATAATATTTTCCCAATAATATTGCCGATGATTGTTAAGCCTCTACTATTTAAAGTTCCATTGGAATACCAAAAAGATTTACCCATACAGGGTTTCCTTCATGAATTCATCTTTGGCGTCAAATAAAGGGTATCATGGTTTCATGGATAGCAAGACACTATCCATGAACCACATACCCTGCAATATTGTCATTGCACCTTACTCTGAACAAAGTAGGAGCTGAATCCAACCTCTATTTAAAATATTAAAGGTTGGGATATACCTTAGAAGTGGATACTAGTTAAATTGTATCCAAGTAGATCCTGGCTCCATTAAGACCCTTTGCTCAAGTAAATTTCCCACTAGAGTGTAATTATGGAGGTATATAATATTATATTCTCTAATTTCATAATGAACAACCAGCGTCACACCCCCACCGTGACTTTTCAAGTCTCATTGACACTTCTTATCCTTATATGTCATCCCCATAGTAGGATTAAACTCTTGAAGATGAGTTAGATCAAGCATACTACCCACAAATAGCGAACCTTCTATGATTTCTATACAAGCATCCTCTGTTGAGAACTATCGTAGATCAAATGCCTCATTGGAATCCAAATATGTTGTATGCTCCTTAACTCTCAAATCCAAGAGAGATACAAATAAAGGATCAGCTAATAACATGGGATCTAAGCTAGGCCTATCTAAGAGGATAGAAGGAGAGCATGTGCCCAAGTAACCATCGATCAATCATTCATAAGGGCCCATCCCTTTAGGATTAATAAGGTCATTAAACGTCTTGGGACTTTCCCATGCCTTTAATAATCCTACAAGGGATCAAAATATTGAATCATGATTTGGGTCATCATTGCCATCAAAATAAACTAGCTCTGCATCAGTGTCCATTGCAAAAACTAATGATAGTTGTCAATGTTTAGGACATGGGTTCAAATCATATTCGTGCCATCCCTTATGCTACCTATAGTCTCTACCTATCCATACCTTCATTCATTTGTAAAAAATGAAACTATCGAATATATATATATATATATATATATATATATATATATATA